>OY728137.1:1944349519-1944882019 GCA_963277665.1 Viscum album
TAGTAAAATTGAACTCCCCCTCTCCCGATTACTCCAAATAGAAAAAGAATTTGTTTTTGATAAAGAATGTGAAGAATCATTTAATAAGTTGAAATGGATTCTCACGTCACCCCCGGTAATCCAACCACCTCAGTGGGATTTACCATTTGAGCTCATGTTTGATGCCTCTAACTATGCAGTTGGGGCAGTCTTATCATAAAGGGTCGATCGAGATCCACATGTCATTGCCTATGCTTCACGTACATTGGACCCTGCCCAAGAAAAATACACCACAACTGAAAAAGAATTTCTTTCCATTGTTTTTTCCTTGGATAAATTCAGGTTGTATCTTTTAGGGTCCAAAGTCATTGTTTTCTCAGATCATGCAGCCCTCCAATATCTCCTTAAGAAACTAAAATCCAAACCATGTCTCATTCGCTGGATGATCCTCCTTTAAGAATTCAATTTAGAAATTAGAGATAAAAAAGGAGCAGAGAATGTGGTGGCTGACTATATCAGTAAGATTCACCCATCCTTGGACATTGAATCATCCCCATGTATTCCCATAAATGACATGTTTCCTAATGAGCAAAAGTACAGAGTGCAAGATGTTATTCCTTGGTATGTTGAAATTGTAAATTATTTAGCATCATCTTACATTCCTACTGATATCAATAAAAACCAGGCCTATCGTTTAAAACATGAGTCTCATTAGTACATTTTGGATGACCCCTACCTTTGACGCACATGTATTGATCAATTCCTCAGGCGTTGTGTTCCTGATAGAGAGTTTCAGTCCATCCTTAGGTTCTGCCAAACTCTTGCTTGTGGGGGCCACTTTGGTCCCCAACGGACTTCTCACAAAATCCTTGATTCTAGTCTCTTTTGGACAACACTTTTTCAGGATGCCCATGATTTTTGTAAATCTTGTCCTCGTTGTCAAAGAATGGGTAATGTCTCTAAATGAAATGAAATTCCATAAAAACCATTACTATTTCATGACATTTTTGATGTTTGGGGTATTGAATTTATGGGTCCATTTCCCAATTCCTTTGGAAACTTGTACATTCTTCTAGTAGTTGATTACATGTCAAAATGGGTAGAGGCACGAGCCACAAGGAATGATGATTCTAAGGTAGTTATAGAATTTTTGAGAACCCAAATCTTTTGTAGTTTTGGATTACCTAAGTTTATCATCAATGACCAGGGTTCTCATTTCTGCAACCGAACAATGCAATCACTTTTGCATCGGTATGGGGTCAGTCATCGAGTGTATACTGCATATCACCCATTGACCAATGTTCAAGACGAGGTGTCAAATAGAGAGGTAAAAAAAATTCTTGAAAAAATGGTTCAACCGAATAGAAAATATTAGAGTCTTAGACTCTATGATTCATTATGGGCTTACCGTACTACATTTAAGACTCCCATTGGAATGTCACCATATCAGCTGGTGTTTGGAAAGAGTTGTCACCTCCCTATTGAGATTGAGCACCGGGCTTATTGGTCCATCAAACAATGAAATTCTAATCTTTCTGGTGCAGGTGCTCAAAGGAAGTTGTAGATTCAGGATCTAGAAGAAATGAGAAGAGATGCATATGAGAACTCCAAGATTTATAAGGAGTGTACCAAGGCTTCCCATGACCATCTTATCCTTCATCGCCAGTTCCACATTGGGCAGAAGGTACTCCTTTACAATGCAAGGATAAAGTTGCATCCAGGTAAGCTTCATTCCCACAGGTTTGGCCCATAAAATAATACTAATGTCTATCTATTTGGTGTTGTCCAGGTTCAAAATGAATAAACCAAGAAAACCTTCACTTTCAATGGGAAGCAGCTGAAGCACTTCCATGAATCCATTCCAGAGTCCCCGATGGAGGAACTCCATGTTCAAGAAGAAATCTATGAATTAAACTCACCAGGTTTTATCCTCCCTTCCCACATTATATTTTATTACAGTGAAGACACTGCACACTTTAGGTGTGGGGGGGATGGGTATATTCTTGGGTTAGTTAGGAATTTTCATTATCTTTCTCTTCTTTTTCTCTTTCTAGCTTGCTGAATTGTATTGTTAATTTACCCCTTCCCCCCCCTCACTTTTGTGCCGGAATATTACTTTTTTTTATTCCCACTTTATCATGGAAAATGATGCATTTTTAATCATGGAAGTTATTGAAAATACATGTGGAGTTTCCGTATTTCTTGTTGTTTTAAAATTCAAAAAAAATATATGATGAAATGTACATTTTAGCAAGAATTCAATGCTGTGGTGTGACTTTATTTTGAAATTTATTTCTTTATCGATGATATAAATGGTTGTATCATTTTGAAATCTTTGAGAGGAATGGTGACCTTTTTTGTGAATAGTTTAAGGGGAAATTGTGTCACTTAATCTCTCCACATATTTTTGCACCCAACCATGAAATGTGAAAATTTCTTACTTAATGGAAGGTAAATATAAGTTAGGTGGATTTTTCTCTACATTCCAAAATCATTTTTCCATAGATTTTCCCTTTATCCAATCTATTTCATTACTGTACCAGATTGAACTATGCGTGTGTACCTGTTATCCGACTGTTTTACACCCTCAAAAAAAAAAAAGGTTGTATATTGGGCTGGTCAAAAACCACCCTTCCTCGACCTTTGATCTTGTTATAACTATTACAATTAGTGTCATGAGGAGATCAAACATGGGTTGGGAGAAGAGTGTGAAATTTGTTCTAAGTGAAACTTTTGAAAAATTAATAAATGAGGGGAGTGATGAAATGTATAATGTATGGGGATATATAGGTCAGGAGCTTGTGGTTTGACATTTTGGAATGCTTAAGTGAGTGGGTCTTGAAATTTGATTACAAAGGATATGGGGAATCTTCAGTGGAAAGAATCTTGTAAGTAGACAATTATTAAAATAACTTATATTTACTCGATAAAAACTGGAAAGAATAGCATGAAAAGGTTGTTACACAAACACATGGAGAATTAGTGACATGATTAACTTTTGAATTATTTTCTTTGATTGGATTCATGAATCTCTTGTAATTTCATTTGGAAACAATTTTTGAGACGTCTTTTTCCATGATCACTGAGAATAACTCCTTAGTGTGATTTTTGATTTGATCACATTTATTTCATGAATTAAATTTTAATTGAATGTTAAATCTTTATGAATTTGGAAATATCTACATGCATAATTTTTGAAATTATGACTTTGCCCAGGGGTGAAAATGTTTAGGTGTGGGGGTGTGATCGCATCGCGATTCACTATTTCATTTTCACCCTTACACCATTGTGCTAAACTTTTTTTATATTGAAAATTTAAAAAATAATAATAAAATTTACTTAATATTTTATTAAATTATTTTGTATTTATTACTATTAAAAATGAAAATGATACTTGTTTTGATAATATCATTAAAGGTGGAGGTGATTTGGAAGGCCCATGATGTTGTCCAAGGAAAATGGGCCAAACTGCGCAGGATCCATGCACACTAGTGGACTCAACCACATATTGATACTAAACCGTAAATCCAAATGGTCTGAAATTTTTTGGGATGGTCCAAACTTTAATGGGATACATTTCATATTAAGGATTAAAATCCACATTCTCCCTTTAATATTCCCATCCGAACTGATCTATCCAAAGAATCAAATCTGCACTAAGTCAAATGCAGTGTTCGTTATTTTATCAATATATCAAGATTTAGTTGTCCAAATGCTGCCGAACTTTTGGTGGAGATAGTAAAGAAGTGGTAAAACATGTTTTTAGTTTTTTCCAAAGTGATATTCAACTGTCAAGTGGTTGAAAACCATTGGCCAAGTGGTTTTACACAATATGTGTGCCCAAAATCACCTTCCACTTTTCCTATAAAATGGAAGCTTGGGATCCTCATTTGGAAGTTCAGAAAATAAGTGAATCTCTGCCATTTTGAAGTCCTATAGGAGTATCCTCCTCATCCTTGAAGTTATAGAGGCCCCTATCCTCATCGGGGGATCAAGAATGAAGAAGGAGTTCCACCCGAGCTACCTCCTCCTCCTGATGTCAAGCTAAACGGTGGGCGTTCGTTGTGAGGGAGATACACACATGTCAAGGGAGTTCCGATAATTATTTTAGCTTCTAGTTTGGAGTAATTTGGGTGTGAAAACATTTCTTTCCATGTATTTTATATAGTTCCATATTTGAATTCTTGTTTTGATGTATGTGATTGAGATACTCTTAATTTCTAACCGATCAGTGTGAGGTTTTGAGTGTGTGACTTGTGTTTTTCCGATTGGACATCACAAGAATCATTTTCATACCCACCTTCTTGAGATTCAAATCTGCTTTAGAAGCTCTTATTCCATGCATATGTTCTGGACCTTGACAATACGATTGTTATGTCAAGGTTTGGTTCTTTAAGCAATGAAATAAAGGCTTAAGAATTAATCGGGATTCCAATTAATTTTAACCAAAGAATTACTCCAAACCTAAATTAATCTCCAAGAATGATGAACTTGAAAGCGTGTAGTGAACTCACAATGAACCCTTTTCTCTCAAAATTATAAATCACCACATTTCCTTATCAACTATTAAACTCTTATTTAAGTCATTTTTTTAAAACTATTTTCAAAACCACCCCTATTTTAGTAATATTTATTAAAAACACACACTCTAAACCCACCAACGCTCCTTGAGAGATGACCTAGGGTTTTCCATAGACTAAAAAATCTTCCTTAAAATCATAATCAATTTGACATGCCATGACAACGCGGTCAGTTCTAGACCACGAAAGCTTTCTCAAGAACTTTTTCATATGTAGAGATTCATAGAGGCACGACATTATCTTGGATGTCCCATTGTAGACCTTGCTCGAAGGTCCAAGCTCTGAAGTTCTGATCCCTGACCATATCCATCGAGTACCTGGTGAGGTTGGTAAACCTTGATGAATAGTTATCCACCATCATACTTCCCTGTTGGATCTGAAGAAGCTCCTAGATACATACTTCTCTCAATGTAACTAAAGAGAAATTCTACCTAAAGATTCACTCGAATTCTGTCTACAAAAGAGTCTCCTCATCGTGAGTTTGCAAGGTCAAACTCCACCATCGCCCTACCAAACCCTAAATAAGGCTCACCCATAGGATCACCATCTGTTTTACTAGTGTCTTCACCAGATGGAAAACTCGAGTCTCCGCCTCAAGCCAGTCCTTAGCCACCTGAGGGCCGGGCTTACCTTAGAACCTGAGGGGTATCTGTCTCTGAAACTCATGGAGCACGCTTAGCCCACGCTCCTTGTTTGATGGTACTACAGGTACCACATGTTTCTCTACTAGTGGTGGTATAGTAGGTGCACCACATAGAGGTAACACCTGGGGAACTGTTCCCCGAATCGAAGCCTCACCACTTAGGGGGTCATCCTCATGATCAAGCTGCTGAATCCTAGCGGGTATGCGTTGTGGAGGCAACCTGTAAGGAAACAAGATGTACCACAATCCAAGATTATATTTGGACAACTGACACTAAAGGACATGGAAAACACAACCCATTACTATATGATGAATATACCATTATTTTTTTCCTTGCAACTAGTGTTCTAATATAACGAGTCGAGAAAAAGGTTATCAGAGTCCTGATGTTTGGATATGTTAGCCGCCCATACCAACACTGGAGTCCCTGGCCTGAAAGATGAACTCAAAACACTAAACATTGTTTCCCCAAACCAATAACATAAACTCTTGGTCCTAACTTAAAACCAACCTCCTATGATACCACTCTATCACGACCCATCCCAGTGGGGACCATGCTGTGACTCCCTAAGCCTACCTCCAATAGGCCCAGGGGATGGTGACTAGCACCGAGTAGTAATATAACTAACATGGGAGGCATTGCATAAGTACACACACACAAACACACACACACATCTCCAAGACCACAAATGATGAAATGTAAAAAAACACTAAGGAACAAAATGCATGCATACAAATAAACCCAACCAATATAGTACAACAGAAAGTAAAGTGTAGAAAGTAAACTGGGCCATAATACAATCCCACCAAAAGAAAGAGTCTGTAACCTACAAATTCCAACCTGTAAGAAAGAAATAGGTACTATGATTGCTGCACATATTAGTAGGAACACCTCAGCCTGTAAGGAATCTCACAAATCTTGGTCCAGTCCTCGTCCACCTTGGACACCATCAAAATACTGCTCATCTTCACAAGAAACAACACGTGCGAGAAAAACCCATGCAGGGGTGAGTATAACAATACTCAATAGAGGACTCTGAAAACTACAAAACAATGCACAAAGTAAAGGTATATTTATCTCTATTCAGTATATTTCTATAGAACATATAATAAGAGAAACATATAGATATACTCGAAACCCAGACCAGTAGTCTAGAGGTAAGTCACAATGACCACATACCCATGGTAGGGATTTATTTTGAAGATTCCATGAAGCACTCATCTAGGAGAACTCACTCCATGAGTCTGATAGCTCTGATAACATCCATCCAATAAGTACATTCATTGAGAAGTGTCATGAGAGGGATTGATGCACTGATAGATCTGAAGAGAGAACAAATACACTCATTTTGGGAGAACTCACTCCTGAGTAGGGAAAGATCACGATATATGGATGAGGATCACTACTAGGGCCTTAGCGTATACCAAGAATCATCTAGATTCACCTGATAAGTAGAGGATAAACATCTTGTTGGATTGTTCATGTCGACACTTGACACTACTTAGGGCCAAGAATGGGTAGAGGATCTCGCTCTGGGCCTCTCGAAGGGACTCTGACTCCATCCAGAAAGTCCTACTGAAGGGCTCATACTTATATGGATGGAAATGATACCTGAACTTTAGGGAGAACAAGAAAAGGGGTACTAACCCAAAAGAAACTTTTCCATGATATGGTGTACAAAGAAATTAATCCATGAACAAGAAAGTGAACGACGTGTAGAAGGGTCACACATTGTGTCCTCTGACCCTGGGTACTGCCCGTGTATAATGACCCATGTTGAAAAGAGCATGTTGTGTAGAAATTGATATACACGGTGTGTAGAAGAGTAACACATCATGTCCTACCATTTGGGGTCACTCCATGTTGCTGGACGTGTTCCCATACACAACTTCAACCCATTTAGACCAACCCATGTGCTGGAACATGGGGTAACCCATGTAATCGTCCTGGTCAGGCCGTGTAGTGGAGTACATGCTGTGTACTCCATCTCGTGTCTGTGTATCATCCGAGATACACATCGAGTCCCGTGTAAGGACCCACTGATTAGTCAATGAAATTGGATAATATTAATTTTTAATATATTTATATTCATTTTTCCAAAGTCCATAAACATTGTTTTTAGTGCATTACATAAATAGAACTTCATTTCTCATCTTAAATGCAATTCATGTTTAAAATGAAAATTTGGGCCCAATAATTCATCTATTTGTGGACAGAATTATATTAATTTTTTGAATTTGATATTTTGGGATATGATTGATCACTTTGTTTGGAACATTTTTTCTTTTAGGATCTATGGATGAATCCCAATGGAAGATGGATATTTTTTGGGATTAATTCATAACTTTTCTGGAGAATGCATAATGGGCCTAAGCCCCATCAATCAAATGTGGGTCCCACAAAAAAAGCCCAATGAAGCTAAAGTTTTTAAAGTAGAAAGATAAAAATATGAGGATAATTTTATTAAACTGTGTCCGGAGCTAATTCTTAATTTTTCATGATGATAAAGGGATCTGAAGTTGAGATTTAAATGGCGGGCCTGCTATGAATACACATAATGTCATCCCACCATTTCGACCATAACTTCCAAACGGATATGCCAAATTTCCTGAAATTTTTATAGATAATATAGGAAAGATGGAAAATAATATGTATCTTATACAACCCCTCCAGATTCGGCTTTATTCAATTACAAATTCACATGTCAAAATGGTGGACGAATCTGGATGAATTTCCGGGTCAACTTCGAAACGTCGAATTCCCTTGATTTTCTCACCCTCCTTTTAACTCTCCCAATTAATGGAGATGTAATTTATTGTTGGAGGGTGTATCTAAGTCTCAAAATATTTCTATATAATGAGATTATGGTGAAGGGAATAATCATCAAATATTTGTTTTTGGAATGGAAGTTTTTATTTTCTTTCAATTGTATTGTCATGCTTTCATTTCATAATCGCTTTGTCAATTTCTCCCAAGTAAGTTTTTCGTTCACCTTCATTTAATTAATAAAATATCATCATCATCTTCTTATTATTAATTTATTATATCATTTTCCATATCATGTTGATACCATTACCTTAGGGAGTGAGGTTATTCACATTATCTTTTGTGAAACTCTTCACACAACGGTGGAGTGATTGTTATTTTTATTCTTCTTCTCCAATTCTACCATTATAAGTCTAATACCCGCTTTCATTGATAGAATAGAATCAATGGAGGGACAATCCTATGTTATCATTCCTAATGCATGAGGGTTCATTGGTCCAGGTAGGTGTGAGGTAGTCATTCATGGTCAGGTCTGCAACAATTCCCAAGTTATGGTCTTTCTTATTATTTCGGTTCCCTCCCTGGTTTATGATTTGGTTTTGTGGGAGATTCGCAATTGTATCAAAATAATCTTTGGAATCTGGAGTATTGGGAATATTTGGATCTACTGGAAAGAGACCTCAATGATTTCTTGACTCCCTAACCCTAGGACTATCCACCCTAACTAGACGATTTGAATTGTTATGGGTGTAAGCAGACATGTGCCACGAAAAGAGAAGAAAAAAAGAAAGTGGAAAAGATAAGAGAAATGGGATGAGAAAAGAGAAATGGGGGAGAATAGAAAGATGTTCTAAGGTGACTTACTTAGTCCCTGGCAACGAGGCCAAAATTTGTTTGCGCCCAAATTTACCCAAGTTGTATGGTGTAAGCGGTCATTTTAGTACGACTTGGGTTATCGATCCTCAGAGACCTAAAAAGAAACCTAAGAAACATGCATTCTAAGAAGGTGATTTGATGGTGTTGATTTGGCTATGAAGTGGCCAAATTTGGTTTGAATTGATTGGATTATTTGATATTTTAAATACTTAAGTGAATTCAATTTAAAAGAATGAGTTGATCCTTGGTTATCGCATGGGGTGTATTGGATGAATTTCTTTTTAAATTATTTCAATGTATTAAATTTGAGTGTTTCCTTTAACAAAATACAACCATCCCAAATCACTCACCAATTTTGAGTTTTCACTATCCTCAGGCTAATCACCTATACACTTCTAGGATCATATTGATGAGCACTCCAAGGTAGAGGATCGTTTTAGCACTCGGGATGTGCATCCTTAAAATTGGTGAGTTTAAAGGAACCAAATGCTGTGTGAAACCTATCACATGTCATTTAATCACTTTTTTTCATGAGGAACCCTAGTTGCCGCTAATCCGGCCTCACATTCCATGTTCTTCAGAGAACATTCCATGTTCGTCGCATTTTTCCAGAAGATGATGTTCTTTATCCAGTGCTTCGGGTGAAGCTCCGATTCTTGAGCTGGTCATCCAATCTCCATAAAACTCAATATTCTAGGTCATTTAATCATTGAATGGTCGATTTCATTGGTTTTGAGACTTAAATCAGCCCCGAAAACATGTTTCGATCCATCCTCATGAAGAACTGTTGAAGAAAAATTTCTCCCAAACTGAGTCAATTCATCTGCTACAATCGTTGTCACACCTTTGCTAACTTTTCACAATGCCAGATCTATGATTTTGGATCATTGTTATGTGAAAAGGATGTGCAACGATCTATTGTTCATAACCCCATGAAGAATGTGAAGAAATTGTGGGTGGAAGGGGAAAATAAATCTAAATAGAGAATCAAGGAACGAACCTCTATTATCATTCTTCATGGTGTTGATCCACTCTCGTTAGAAGGATCAAATGGAGAAAATAAAAATATGAATCAAATCAAACATGGATCAATTCCCAAATATAAACCCGATAAAAGACCCTCCCACAAGAACGAACGATCCGTGGGTCAAACTGTTCATGGGTTGATCCGCATTATTAATTTGAATCCAAGAATGGGGAAGAGAGAATTGAAATAAAAACCCCTAACTTGATCTTTAATGAAGGATGAAAAAATGATCATCGCTGATTGAGGTCCAATCTCACTGCACAATGATCCACGCGTTGTCGTTCGTCAGGAATTATCTAGGATGGATCCTTTCTAATGTCCCAGAGGATTCTAGGGATTTTTTCCAAGGTTATGAGCCTAACCTTGGGATCTTGGATATTTAAAACCACAAAACACATCACTTCATCATGGAAACATTAAAATAAAATAATTTATTAATTTATTTTATTTCATTTAAAATGTCCAAAAATTAACTTTTGCAGCTGACCTGCGCTGACCGATGTTAGGCCTCACCTAAGGTAAAGTCACTACTTTGAATGCAATGGTGCCCTCAAATTTCTGATCCAGACACCCATTTATAATTTATTCCACTTTTTCAGGAAAACCGCTCATGCGTGCTATTTAAAAGTTTAATTTATTTTAAACATTTATTCTGGGCACTCTAGGCCTCAGAATCACATGCCGTCGCAAATCCTGGTCTTGAAATAATTCCATATAATATTTAAAAACAATATATGGAAAATCCAAGACATTACATGCTAGAGTAGGGTGTGAGAACATTATCCAGTAGTATACCACCAACTACCCTTAACATAAGTTCATAAGATATACTAGTTCATTCCATGAAATTAAACACATCATAGATAAGTAACAAGTATATCAGAAAAAAATAAAACTTGTTTTGGGTCCTTAGAGACCAACTCTACCATATTTGGATCCATTCCACAAGGAACATCAACCATCCTTGTCTGACACAACCCCCTTTATGGGATAGTCCAAAAAAATATATGACATATCCCCCATTAAGGGATAACCCACGCACATGTCAACCAAGAATCTGATACATCCCCCTTGAGGGATAGTCTATATGGATTAACATACAAGCTTAATTGTAAATAATAGAGGAACAATTCATACAATAGAACATACAAATTACAGATCAAACGTCACATCATATCAAACAAGATTCAAAACTAAAATAATCAATATATGACCAAATATCAAGCATGGGTCTCATAGGGAAACACACACACACCTCATGTGATCAAGAATCAAACATATACATCACAAGGCTACAAACACATTCCAAAAATCAGGACAAGAACAATTATAATAATACTATAATGATAAGGACCACTTAACTTAGGTGAACATATGTTTTGATGATGAGGGTCACTATCCAAATCCAACTACACCACTCTGAGTCCTAGATACATTCCCAATCCATCATGATTAGAATTCAAGGATTAAGGTTAACGATATTCCACACCCAAAAGATAGCATGAGATCAAACACGAACAAGAAAATCCAATTCCAACAATGATATAGGTCCAGATAGTGTGTAGATTCCAAATCCATGAATCTAAGTGCCAATTAGATTAGGAATATAGAATCAAACCATTTTATGATCATTAAAGGGAGGGAGCATAAAGAGTAGAGAGAGCCCTGAATCACTAGAAGAGAGCCACTAGGGTGCTGGGGGTTGAAGGAGGTTTGAAAGGGAGAGAAAGAGTGAGAGATGTTAGGATTAAAAAAAACATAAACTATGCTAGAATTATTGGGCCCTGAATGAAGGCATTAGTGAGAAGGAAGCCTCCACCAACTAGTTAGTGGATGCTGGATAAAACGAGTTATGATCAGGATCCCCATCGGTGGGATGGTGGTCTCAACTGATAGGATGGTGGGTTTTGGAAAAAATTACCTCTTCCTAAAAACCCTAACATCTGGCCAATGGTATCTACAGTCAAGATACAGATCCTGCATACTCCACTAGTTGGAGAGATCCAAGGTGGTTCTTTAAAGATAAGGAAATCTTATCAACTAATCATTTTCATTTTACTCATTCTTCCACATCATTTAATTATATCCTAACCATTTAAATATAATGACATCAGTATCTACCATATACTATGATGTTATTATGTTAATTTAATAAACATATCCATCCCCTTTTCCCATAAAATGAGGAATGAAAATATTGTTCATGCATACATGTGGACTACCACCTCCACGAAGTGATGTGTTTAATTTTACATCACCGTTTCTCATGGATGTTTATAATTATGGGTTAAATAAATAAATAAATAAATATATGATATTCATGAAATATTTTTAATTTTTTAAATTTAATATATCATTTATTTTCTTACCCTTATATCCATTGGAAAATGACAATGTCATTCATACATACATGTGGATTACCACCTATACAAAGCAATGTGATTCATTTTTCATGTATGACTTGAATGGATGATTTTAAAATCGTATTTAATGTATAAAAAGGTAATTATTTTATGATTATTATTATATAGATGATTAAATAATGACCCCTTTGACACATTCAACTTATAAAAGTTATTTAGCAATTATGAACCAAACATCCTTAAAATACCCAACGTGGAATTAATCAATCAAGTAATAAAATATGTAATTGAAATAAATAAAATAAATGGTTTAATGATAAATTAATAAACCAAGAAATTATTTTTAAACAATTAAACAATTAATATAAGTTTATTATATAGAAGTTAAAGAACATACACTAAAAATATGAACTCAAGGAAAGAGGTTTATTAACACAATTTCCTTTCAGCGGCCAACACCACTTTTTCATTGACTTTGTTATGCCATGATTATGTGTGAATTGATTTATAATTTTTTAATTATTTATTTAAAATTGTTTCACATGGATTTAATTATGTTCACATAATAATTTCATTGATTAATTATCAATTCAATGGTTATGATATCTTCAAGGGGTTTCTTTGTCTCAATCTCATTTTCTTAAGACATGTTTCATGTCGTGCACATGATTTTCTTGTATGGTGTACTTACTATAACATGAATGATTTTTGACATATTAATTCATGAAATTAATGGTATTTTTATATCCATATCTCATTATTTATTTAAATGACTTTTTGATTCAAAATTTACCAAAGTGGTAAAGGTTTTATGTTACAATATCATTTTATTTTGAGAATGTTTATGTTAAAAGTTCCTTTGGGTAAAATTGTATGATATTAATTTATTAAACCAAATATATATTCTTATATTTTGATTATTTTTTTATTTACATTATTTTATTTTATTTTTCTCTCTTTGGTACTTAAAATGATTAAGAAAGTGTTTTTAAAGAAAATATGACCTTATTTCCTCTTTGATTGATGTAATTTTTCTTCCATGTATATAATCTTAAAAATTGTTTTATGAAAGTTCTTACCTATATTTTAAATGTTTGAAAAAGTTAATTTTTATTACCACTGACTTTATTTTTTTTAAAAAGCAACCTTTCTAAAATTTTTCTGAATAAGTTGTTTTTGACTTTTTACAAAGTATAAAAAGAATATTTTCTTTTAACGTATAGGACATGAATTTTTTTACTACTTCTATGATTGTTATTTTATTTGAATAATAATTTAAAATTTTATATGGTAATTTTTAAAGAAATACCTTTTCTAAATATTTTGTGAATTTTTAGTTTTCAAAGACATCAAAAGAAAAGGGAATTTTCCATGTTTTCAAAGAAATGTTTTAAATGTTGTTTTATAGGTATTTTCATATATTTCAATATCCTTTAATGATTCATTTGATTCATTGGGAATATGATCTTATGATACCATACATATTCTTTATCTGGATGGATTATGATGATTGTTTTATGGAGATTTTTATTAAACCCGTTTCTTTTCCACAAGTAAATCAAGTTATAATGGAATTAAAGATGTTGTTAAAAGATTGATGATGAAAATGAAAGATTACATATGTTATATTCATGTATGGTGGTTTTAAATTATTGATGATGACGAGTGAGCTTGATATAGATCATGATGATGGGTGATCCTGATACAACATATACAATGGGTGAGCCCGATATAACTCTCCAATGTATCAGTTAATGTTCCTTATATTTAAAGGAAACAAGGAGGGATTTAACCGAGGATGTTTCTCATATATATTTAACTAGTCTCTATTTATTCTTAACACTATTGAACACATGTGATGCAGATAATGTTCCAATATACCAACACATTTTCTCTATTCTTTCTATAAGTTTTTAATGGTTCCCTTGATCAAGGTTAAAATCACATGACCAATGATTTTTGATTCTCATGACTCATTACTTTGATAAAGTTTCATGCCATGTCACATGTTTAATGTTCTAGGTTTTTATAGGAATGAATTATCTTATATTATGATCATGCACTTTGATTATGTAATCATACCCTTATGATCGTCTTATTCACATTGATGAAATTAAATTGTTAATTCTTATGTTTACCCTTAATGATAATTTTATCTCACCCTTTTTATGTTTTCTATTTCCCTAGGATATGAAGAATTATGTTAAATTAATTATGTATATAATGGTTTCATGTGTGAAAATTTTTATTGGAGTTGTTGAATACTTTTTATAAAATAATAATAGCTAGGTATATTATGAAAAGTGATCACTTGAAGATATGGATACTATTATATGAGAGTTTTTTATAATTGTATAAAATTATAAACCTAAATTCTCATTCAGTATATAAGTGATCCAATATTTCCATTTTATATTTTATATTTTGGATGGAAAAATTTGGTTCATGTTTATCAGCATCAAGTATAAAAATTTACAGATTATTTTTTAGCATTAGATCTAGGAGTGTGGGTTTAAGGATATTATAATAGGTATCATAGAAAGGGTTTATATAACATTATAGATTATTATGTTTTCATGTGAGGTTAAATGAAGAGTCATGGATACCATTATAGATTTATAATTTTATGGTTGATCATAAGTTTAAAGGAATATATATCCCTTTTGAGGTTTTATGTGATGAGAGTATTTCAGGAGATATTTTTTATGTTTTCATAAATGTTTTAGGTATATGTAACTCTTTTGTTTAACTTTTGTTTTTGGACATAAATTAATAGGTATTTATAACCTTTAGAGTTAATATGATCTCTAATGTTTATGTAATTAATTTAATTGAGTTAAAAGGGTTATTTGATTTTGGGAACATTTGATTTATTATATTGATAACCGTGGGATGAAAATATAATTTGGTGAAAAATTGATTAAATTTATTTTTTGAATGAGTTTAATATATTGGGAACATTATATGATTTAGTAAAATGGGAATATTTTTGGATAATATGGGAGTTTATTTAAGGAATAAATATTGATTTATCTTTTGGAAGAATATATGATTTTATTTCAGCTTTATGGAAATTCATGTTATTTATGGAAAAGATTAAAATCTTTTGGAGATTATATTATTAGGGAATATAAATTTTTGTTATTTTATTTTATGATTTATTGATGTTATTTGGAGATAAATGTTAAGTTGATGATGGAAGAATATGTGATCAAATAATCATAATCTTTGGACTTCAATCTTTTCTAGACATATTTTGAAGATTTTTAAGGCTAGATATTTATGGAATGATTTATGTTGATCTTTGGGTGTTATTTTTGAGGTATTGGATATTAATATAATATTTATTCATATGAAGTTATATACATTTTGGATATTATATTATGCTAAACATTTTGGTTTTGATTAATGTCTAAAGATAGAAGGAATAACTTGTTATCATTTTTTGGATCTTGTTATTTGTTAAAAATTAATTTTATTGCTTCAGGCATGAAAAATTCATCTTGAATATTCATTTATTGAATTCATAGATAAGATAAAAGTAGAAATTGATCAAATAATAACCAAAATATAAAACTGTTCTTTTGGAATGGAAAAAAATCAACTAAGTATATTTTCTTGTGTTCTCCATCTTGGTAGTTAAAGAATCCATCATCTCTAGGAAAAGTATCTCTAAATAAAAATGTTACCCTATTATATTCATTTTTGATGAATTTATGGTCTTCTTATCCCCTAATAATTAGGGTTTTGTGGTCATTAAATTTCTCATGACCATGTTATCTATCTCTCTCTATAATTCCTTGTATGTTATTTTTCCCCTCCAAGTCTATATTTTTAATTTTCCACCTATGTTGTCCTTATCTGGGAACCTAATTATGTGTTATTACATATGACCTTCATATTTCCATTTTCTACTTTTCAAAAGGATTTTTTATTTTCCATTTTTACAATGTGGAACAAGGTATTTTTAAATATTAAAAATGTTTTCCCTTCATGATCATAAGTTTTATCTTCCACTTCATGGAATAGGTTTTATAAAATGTTTTACCCCCATTTTTTTTTATCAAGAATGAGATAAAACTATGAGGATTAAATTCTATTAAGGGGATATAATGTAACAACCTAAAAAAATTAGTTTAAAATAATAATATTCTTGATAGATTTCTTAACACACAACATCAAGCATTATGTGAATTGTGATATACTATAAAAATATTAATATTTAAATGTGATCATTATAAAATAACCATTAAATTAGTGGTATTAATAGAAATAAATACATTTTAAAAAATATGTATAATTTTTTATATAATTTATTTATTAATTCACAAGCACTCAATTTTTAGTAAAGTTAATTTATGCTTCAAAAATGGATTTTTATTGCATTTGTTGTATAGATATTATAATTAATTACTACCTTTTCTATAAATTTTATCTGATTAAATGAATATAATTTTTTAAATCAACATTTAAATATTATCTTAGGGTGATTTTTTGGTATTTTTCTAAAAATATTCAATTCCATATGAATAGTGAAAAATATCGATTTCTGTAAAATTGTATTTCCTTTTCATTAAATTGAGTAATTTAAAAAATCCCATTATGATTTTAATTTGATATTAAAGAAAAATAAGTATTATTTAATTTGATATAATTTAATTAGTTTCATAGGAATCCACATTATACTAGACTTTTTTATAAGTTCATTTTTGGGCTTCAAAACTTATTTTCCTAAAAAATTGTTTTTCATCATGTTTTAAGAATTAATATTAAAATTAATTTATAACACTTATATAAATTGAATATTGAAAAATATATTCCATATTTGGAATAAGAAGGTTAAATTTTATTAAATAGGCCCCTTTTATTTTTGGTCATTATGAATAGTAATCATAATAAATATTTGTCACCTCGGTAAGGGAAAAATGGGTAAAAGAAGATTAAAACTAGAGGAAAAGAATTTAGAATCATAAAAAAACTTTAATTTATTTCATTAGATGAATTTTTTGAGAATAACCATCCAATTTTAAAAAAATTGGAAATTTATTTCCACTTTCCTTTGATTATAATATATATATATATATATATATATTATTTTAAGTAAAGGATAAATTCAAAATGAAACTATCTTAATTTTATTATCGATAATATTTTGTGATAGGAATAAAAAAATTATATTCAATTATAAATATTTATTTGAAATATTAATGTTTTTTATCATGGTATTTTAATTTTAATTTTTAGTATTGGAATAAGTACCTTAAATGCTTACACAACGCTAACACAATACTTGTTTAAGTAATAGAAAAATCAAGTAAATGGTTTTAAAGAATTAAAAGTAATATAATTTGGATGAATTATTATGTTCCATTATTTTTTTAATTTTTTTATATAATAGTGATTTTTTAGAAGTTTATATTTTATTTACATTACTGTCTTGATATTTTTAAAAGTCAAATTATGCAAATAGTCCTTAAAATGACTTGAATAGTGTCATATATTAAATAATACTATTTTAAATGATTTAAAATTCATAAAAAATATTATATTTGGCCAAGATTGGGATATTTATAAGAATATCAAGCATTGTACACTTTTGTGACACTTCCCATTTTATTGTAACTTTCTTTCCCCTTAAATTATAAAAAACATTGTTATCATGGTAATCGTCAAAAGGGTTTATAGGAGGTTAAAACTAAGAGATATGGGTTAAAAAATAACCTAATTTTTTATAAATTTTATTGTATCAAAGTATATATAATTATATCTATAAAATATTATAAACATATCAATTTTGATCCGCCAAAACATGAAGATTAATTTATATTAATTTAATATTTTAAGTAATTCTAAGGGTGCTCCTTTCTGATCTTATATAAGGGCACCACCTCTCCTCTCATAATAATAGTTATTAATCCATTTATATTAATAAAATCCTACTAAACATATTAATAAAATCTTTATATACATTATAGAGGTGCTGGTATTCTTAAAATATTGTCCCTAGGGTTATTAAGGAGAGATCCAATGGAGGTTCTTCAAAGAGGGGGTAATAGTCTCAACCAAGCATTTTCATTTTACTTTTTATTCTACCTCCTTCAATTATATACTAACCATTTAAATATAATAACATAAGTATATAACATATATTGATATGTTATTTTATTAATTTCATAACTATATTTATCTTCTTTTCCAACCAAATGGGGAATAGAAACATCATTCATTCGTACATGTGGACTACCACCTCTATGAAGTGATGTTTTTCATTTTCCATAACCATTTATCTTGGTGGTTTATAATGATGAATTTAATGTATATATATATATTATATTCATGAAATAATTATAATTATATTAATATAATATATTATCTATTTTCTAACCCTTCCATCTATTAGAAAATGATAACTTCATTCGTGCATACGTGTTTATTACCACCTCTACAAAGTGATGTGATTCATTTTTTATGTATGTCTTGCATGAATGATTCTAAAATTTAATTTTATGTATAAAAATTAAAATTATTTCATGAGTATAATTCTTTTATTTATATAACAATAAATCGTTTGACCATGATCAACATACCAAAGTCATTTTGCAAAATATGAACGAGACATCCTAAAAATACCCAAAGTGGACTTAACTGATTAAGTAATAAAATATATAATTGAAATAAATGAAATAAATGGTTTAATGATAAATAATAAAACTTTTAAAAGTTTTTTAAAAAATTATAAAATTAATATAATTTTATTATACATGATTTAAGGTACATACATTACAAATCTAGACTCGAGGTAAGGGATTTCTTAACTCAATTTCCTTTCATTGGGCTCTAACACTTCTTCATTAACTTTGTTATGACAAAATTATGTGTGAATTGATATATAAATTGTTTTATTATGTATTTAATTGTTTATGTGGATTTAAATTTATTTACATAATCAATTCATGGATTAATTATCAATTCAAAGTTTATAAACATTTTAAGGGTTTTCTTTATCTCAATCTCATTTTCTCAAGACAGATTTCATGTCATGCACATGATTTATTTTTATGGTGTAATTAATACCCCATGAATGTTTTTTAAAATATTAATTCATAAAATTCATGGTATTTATATATCTATAACAATTTTTTTATTCCAATGTCTTTTGATATGAAAGATACCAAAGCAGTAAAAGTTTTATGTTACAATCTCATTTTATTTAGGGATTATTTATGTTCAAAGTTAATTTGGGGGAAATTATATGATATTAATTTATTTAACCACATATATATTCTAATAATTTGGTTATTTTTTATGTTTATATTATTTTCTTTAATTTATCTCTCATTGGTACATAAAATTATCAAGAAAATGTTTTTAAAGAAAAGTCAACCTTATTTCCTATTTTCTTTGTGAATTTCTTATTCAAAGTTCATAATATTAAAAATTGTTTTATAAAATTTCTTACCTATACATAAAATGTTTTAAAAATGTAATTTCCACCAAATTTGAATTTATTTACAGAGGTTTCAAAAGCAATATTTATATTTTTTTTGAATACTTCATTTTTGACTTTTTATAAAAGTGTGAAAGGATTGTTTTATTTTAACATATATGCAATGAACAAATTTTCTCACCATCATAACCATTATTTTCTTTTAAGATTCTTTTAAAAATTACTATGGTAATTTTCAATGAAAGTAATTTTCTAAATATTTTGTTATTTTTTGTTTTTAAAGGCATCAAAAGGAAAGGGTATTTTCCCCTATTTTCAATGAAATGTTTTAAATATTATCTTATAGGTATTTTCATATATGAAAATATAATTTAATAATTACTATACTTAAATGGAAATATGATATTATGATACCATCCATATTATTTATCTGGATGGAGTGTGATGATTATTTTAAAAATATTTTCATGAAACTCATTTTTTTCCATGGGTAAATCAAGTTATAAAAGAGTGAAAACTGATGTTAAAATATTGATGTTAAAAATGAAATCTTACAAGTTTCATATTAATGTTTGGTACTTGGTAATTATTTATAATGATGAGTGAGCCTAATATATCTCATGGTAATAGGTGATACTGATACAACTTATATAACGAGTGAGCCCGATATGTCTCTCCAACACATTGGGAAATGTTCCTTGTCTTTAAAGGTAAGAAGAAGGAATTTAACCTCGTAGGTTTTTCCCATGGATTTAATTAGGCTAAGATTATTTTTGAAATGAGTGAACATGGGCGATAAAGATAATTTTCCAAGATAGAAACATGTTTTGTCTATGATTTCTATGAGTTTTTAATGGTTTTCTTGATCAATATTGACATCACATGGCTCAGATTGTTGATTCTCATGAATCTTGACTTTGATAAATATTTATGACATGTCACATGTTTAATGATCCATGATTTTATAGTTATGAATTATCTTATATTATGATCATTCACTTTGTTTATATCATCACACCCTTATTGTCATCTTATGAACACTGATGAAGACATGGGTAGTATTATGTAAGAGTTTTTACTAATTATATAAAACTCTAAACCTAAAAGGTCCTTGGGTATGTAAGTGATCCAATATTTCTATTTAATATTGTATTTTTTGGATGGATAAATTTGTCTCATGGTTATCAGTATCAAAACCAGAAATGTAAATATTATGTTATTAACAATGGATTTGGGAGTGTGGGTTTGAGGCTGTTATAAAATGACTTGAGACCAAAGTACACTATTCCATATCAAATTAAAAGAGCGGTTTTCAAAATTCATACCTCTCATTTATATATTATGCTTGCTATATTATTTTCAGTTTATTTATCATCCCAAAAACATTAAGAATAATTCTTAAATTACCATACCATCATAAAAAGTTTCTTCCATAATGTTTTTATTTCTCTAGAATTGATCTCAAAATTAAGTTTGATGATGATGATGCCATTTTATCAACAATAAAAGTTTTTATCATATTAGTATCATGTTTTAAAATAATTTAATAATAACTTTTATTAAATGTGATCCCATTAAAACTATGAACCCTTTTATTACATCATATCCATTAGTGGGCCAAGATCTATATTTCACTAAAGCTTTGAGTCCACTTTTATATTCCTATAATTTTGTAACTATTTAGGTAGATAATCATATCAATAATATCATATATAAATCTTGGATATTTGAGAATATAACTTTATTCCTCATGTATTCTAACTTTTAGGGTTTCCCAGAAAAGTGTGGATCAAAACATATAATGTAATTTGAATAACTAACTTTTTGGGTTTTCCATTTTCACCATACCGTACACAAGATAATCCATAGGCACCCTTCTTTGGAAGATCATTTCTAGTTGGATGACTGGGGTCTTGATATGTGTTTTATTTGAAATTAATTTTACACTTAGTATTTTAAGGGGCTTTTAAAATCTCACTATCTTACATTATGTACTCCCTTGATGTAATCATGATTTTAAGGAGTTAGTTTTTTATCCTATACCTTCAACCAAATTAATATTTTCAAAACATATTAATGTACAAAACTTTATATAACTCATGTATTGTGTTTCTTACCAAAAAATAAAAGATAATTATATTCACACATATATGAATACATCAAATATATAAGGTACATGAAACCCTTTCATGAAAAGACTTGGTCCATTTATCTATTGGGTTTTAACTATTTTATGTGGGGGTTGGTGTTTATATGAGGTTTCACATTTAACCTAGAAAATATTTATAGAATACCAAAAACATGGATTGGGGGATTAAAGGATTGGAATCATACAAAATTAAAATCCACATAAGAGCAAGAATAGTTTTATAGGTAGAAAACCCGCACTTTTATTGCTAGTAACTAATCCCCTAGGCTTGTGAAAACTTTGAAATAAATTCCCACTATCCATTAATTTATACTTAAGGGATACCTCAACTCTAATATAATCCTAATACATAATTTTTATAAATCACAACTAACCACTAATTTCAAATTCATAACCCACAAAAAATATGGGTCCTGGTAAATGTAACCAAATTTTATATAGTATCCAGACTCCAATAACCTAGAGTTGAGGGTTATATTACTACATTGGAATAAGATAGAAGAGACCTCATATGAGAGAATAAAATAATTTAGTAGTCTTGGGAGACTGGATACATATATTATTCTCACATTACATTTCAAAAAATTAAATACAACATAAAATTCTAGTGAAAACTTTATTATTTATTCTTATATATCCTTGAAATCATTCATAGATCCATTCTTGGTATTCTGAGGAAAGGAAACCATAATAAAGGGTGATCTCGGATGCTAATTAAGGGAAATAGTACAATAAAATCTATCATATAATAAACAAATCATGAATAATATGGTAGAGATAAACAATAATAAAATATTCCATATAACTAATATCATAAAAAGAAAATATATTCATGGATGAAATAACAACATAAATAATTACATGGACAACAATAAATGATTTCATAATTAAGGAATTAATAATACCAGACATCATAATCATATCATCAAGGCCTTATGAAAAGGAATCATAAACATACTTTTAAGTCATCATGCCAGGACATCAAAAATAATATGGTAGACATACACCAAATACCCCGACTAGTTTGTATCATGAGACCTACCAATGCATCAAGGGGATATGATAGGCCCCATACATCACTTAATATATAAAATTCATTCATTATATGAAAGGGGTGAATTAATCAATATAATACATAATCAACATAAATATCCATATTAAAAAACTACCATATTGAATATTAATATTTTTCCCCAGTCAAAAATAGAACATCATAATCATAATCCATCCAAAGTGATATGGTTAATGGTATCATTAGATTATATCTACATTAAAGAATAAAATTTATCAAAGGATATTGACATAGATTAAAATAATCTTAAAAATAATATTCAAATGATTATTTGAAAACTTGAGAAAAATATCCTTTTCTTTTGATAACATATTAGATAAAAATTTATAGAATATTGAGAAAATGAATTTATTTTAAATTAAACATGGTAACTTATAAATAAAGATATGGTCATGCAGATGGGAAATATATTTCATTACATATATTTTAAAAGATAATATTCTTTTCACACTTTTATAAAACTTTAAAATCGAGTCTTATGGATTTTTTTTGAAAACATTCCTTTTAATAATTTATAAAGAATTTGAAAATTCATGAAACATTTGATGAACATGGACACAGAAAAGAAATATTTTGAAATGAAAATTTTAAAATAAGGTTGTAATGGAAAATACCTTACAAAATTCTAAACTTATAAAACAAAATGACATTGAATAAGTGAACTTGAAATGGATTTGTAAACCATTTTAATTTTATTAAATGAAACATTAAATAAATCCATAAGTTATTTCATACACCATACATAAGAAAACATGTGGTGAAAATGAAATATGTCTCAATGAAAGGAAACTGAGATAAGAAATCAATTACTATAAATCCTACTTGATTCATAAGGGACATGATCTCATGTATAATAAATTTATATTTATTATACTTCTATAAAAAACCATATACATACTTATAATATTCTATGTGATCCACTTATTAAATTTTGACACATGTTTATTAACAATTATCTATTAAAATTATCATTTTGGGTGTTAACTACTTTTTTTCTCATGTATGTTTTTCTTTAAAATTTTTGGCCATTGAATCTTGGTCATGGTTTCATCATGTCTATAATGTTAATCATGTTATATACATATATATATATATATATATATCATATTATTACATAATATCATCATTATTAAAAATTCCTTGATCATTAAACAGTTTTGTCCCTTGAATCCTGGCCATGGTTTCATCACATATAGAATCTCAATCATGTTATATATATATATATATATATATATATATCATATTATTACATAATATCATCTACATTAAACATTCCTTAATCATTCATGTCATGTCAGCACTGCATTGTTTGAATATTTGTCATGGATCTTTGAATATGGATTGAAGGGTACTAATTGACCGATTGAAACAAATATGAGCTTCATTTAGGGAAATTTATTAATGTGTATATGATGAAATGTATGATTTTACCCTCAATTTCTATATGGCGTAATATCATTACACCTCATGTGTACACTGATATTTCCTTCTTTAATAAGATTTTGGAGATATGGGTTGGGTGACCAAATAATGTATCAGATAATTTAGGTAATATTATTCATGTTATACGTATCATATATATTCATTATATATAATTTTAGGGCTGTCCATAAAATTTTTATATTGAAAATGAAATATATCGCTCATGGAGACGGTAGTCCGTACATACACATCAACGACAATTCAATTTTCTAATGAGAAAAAGAAAAATAAATTAGGTAATATTTTATCATTATAGAATAACTATTAAATCATAAATAGCATATATATATTTATTAAATACATCATTATAACTATCCATGATAGGCAGTGATGGAAAATCAATCACATTGCTATGTGTAGGGGGTAGTCCACACATACGCACAATCAATACTTTCAATTCCCATTTTATAGAAAGGAGGTAGAAAATGGTAATATAATAATAATAATGACATACTAGTATATTTATGATACCAAAATCATTATGTTAGGATGGATAAAAAAAATTAATGGATGTTGAAGAAGAAATAAACTTTGAAAGAGTCGGTAAAGATGATTACCTCTTCTTTTAGATACCTCCTTTGGTATACACCTTAATACCTATTAGGATGGTATTAGGAGAATAATAGAAGATAAATAATGAAGATAATTAAGATAAAAAGGCATTAGGGTAGATATTGGATGAGTTATAATGGTCAAACTTTTTGAATAAGGGAGGACAGAAGGTTCCCTTTTATAAGTGAGAGAAAAGACACAATTGGAATTACATAAAAGATTTAAATATAATATATATATATATATATATCATAATCATATAAAGTGGACCCAAGAATCATAAAATTCATAGATAATATGTTATATGGTATAAATAATCTTAAACAATCACAATTAGAGAAGATTTGGAGTCATTTTAAGCCTTATCTCCAATTGAAACCCCCTTTTAACCCAATTTAACATTAACCAGAATAACTTAACATTTTACCATGATTAATTAAATATATGCACAAAAATGAAATAGGAATTATTTTTTTTTGTAAATTATAATTATAAATTTGGAATCCATTTTATCAGATTAAAAATCTTTAGGTTAGAGATGTTACATTTACTATAAGTATTCCAAATGAATGGAAAACATTTTTTAGGAAAATACCCGATTTGAGCGTAAAACCATTCCACCTTGAAATCAAGTAAGAAGATTATTTCCATGATTTTTTTGGTTAAATTATAGTAATGGATTTTTTTTATAATTTTTTATCAAGAAAAAAATGAATGGATCCTTCTAACTATTCCATTTAATGAAAAGACCCAAAAATAGTTTTTTTAATTTCGATACAATATAATTTACATTCATAAAAGTTAAGCATGGGTTACAAAATTAAAAATAATGTTTTAAAATAAATTATTTTACCAATTAAATATAAATTTGGACTAACAAAACTCACCCAATAGTATAAAGGAAATTTTTAGAGATATTTTAAAGGCTAACCCCATAATTTTAACAGAGTTTTACCTGTTTTACCCTTACCGATGTGATAAATCTTTACCATGGTTAATATTCATAATGACAAAAAATAAAAGAGAAATATTTAGGCAATTTGAACCTACTAATTCCAAATATATAATCCATTTTAATGATTAAATTTATAAAAGTGTCAAAAATCAATTTTAATATAAACGCCTAAAACGCAATAAAAAACAGTTTTTAGAAAAATCAATAATAACACCCATTAAAATGGTATAATACTTTAACCTTTAAATTATAATATTACTAGTTGAAAATAAATTATTTTATTATTTATATACTAATTACTAAATCCTCAAAACTAATTAAACCATAAAAATTAGGACCATGTCAAATCCAAACATATGTATAATAATCAAGTTTGCAAATAAGGCATGTCTATGTGTCATAATAGGAACTAACTAACATATACTTGTTACAATAAGTCTTACACTATAATTATTGATTTAAAACTCCCTTATTAAGGTGATAGTGAAATATACAATTTTTTATCAATCATGGAATATATAAAAGAGTGAAAATATTCAGAATCAAATAAAAAATTATCTAAATTTGAGACTATGATCAAGGTACTTTCTATCAAAACTTAAATGATTTAAAATTTAGTTGTAGTAATTTATTAAGCTTGGTATTTATCACTTATACCTTTATGAGATAAATTATCTTAAATCTTGGGGTATTCATTTACATAGTTCCATATCTCCTTATAGTTGAAACAATGGTCATTAATAGATTCTTTCTTTCCTTGGTATTCGTGCGCTTGATGGAATTTCTCTCCACACTGGAATAAAACTCCCATTCCCTTCAAGAAAGTACCAGGATTTTTCTTTCCACAATTATCACATGTTGTAAGTTCCATACCTCATTTATTTTCTTTTGTCTCATTTATTTTTCCTTAGTTCTCAGTCATTCTCTTCTTCTCTTGTTTTCCTATGAAAATATTTGACTTTCAAAATTCTGTCTCGATCATGATGGCATGTGATACCATATAATCATATAATGAAAATGTTTTAGAGGCTAGTTCCATTCAGAGGATTAAGTTAATACCATAAAATAAATAGATAGTATTAATTTTTGGATTATGTGTATAGTCCATATCATTCCTTGTTAATATTGAAATATTTTCCTCATACTCAGTAACACTTTCCTATTCCATATGTATTTGATTAGGTAATTTCCTTTCCATGTCAGTTTGTTGCTCATGAGAAAAGTATTTTTTGAAGAATATCTCGTTAAAAAACTCCAATTACATTATCCCTATCTCCTATAAATCCTTTTTATTTTAAATCAATTACCACCATTAATCAAAATCTACCTTTAAGAAATACTCTTTGAGAATAACCTTATATCTTCTATTACTTATCAAAGACAAAAATATCTTTTCAAGAGACTTGATATACTACTTAGATATAAATGGATTAGTAGTTCCATTAGATGATGAATGTTCATTACATATGAATCATTATGGAATCAATGAAACATGCTATGAAGAAATAAGTTATTTTATACAGTCAAGGTCAATGGTCATAACTTAAGTCCATTATCTTAATATATTCATAATATTCTCAACTCAAACACGAGTTGTGTTGACTTTCTCAAGAGGGAAATACCTACATTGATTATGGGTGTTGACATGTTTTCCATTTCTTCCATTAGGATCCATTTATAAACAATGAAATATACTATATTATATCATAAAAATATGAATCATAGTGTATAATTCCAAATATAGTGCAATACTTATCATAAATTGTAAATTTGTGCATAGTTATTCTCAAAATCATATGTTTAGTATATTTGGTAATATTATTAAATAATAAAAATATTTTTAAATATTTCATAATGTTTTTTAAATAGAATTTGAATCAACCAAATCATATCCCCCAAAAGTGTCTAGCCAGGTTTACGGTCTTAGGCCCACTCATTATGTACCAAGTGAAGATCGTGTTGATACACAGTTGTCCTTTTTCATGGTGTTTACCCTATAACAACCCTTCTCTTTATTACACCCTTGAACATGATTTATTACATCAAATTTCACTTAATACAACTATTATTATTTATAGGTCTAGTGTCTTGTGAAATTAGGAACAATACATAATAACTTAGAACATAAAAACCCAACATCTTTATTGAAAACCTTTTTTACATGACCAAAATATTCCTTCATACTTAGCATTTCATGGGATAAACTAAGGACATGCATAAGAAAAGAGTGATCTATAAAGCCCAGTAAGGAAGTAAAAAATGAATAAAATGACTAATAAAATACATGTTAGGCAATAGGCATGTCAATGGAGCACAAGAGAAACATGAACATAAAGGCATGATATAGTAGGATTTTCATAACTTGGAAATGTGGCAACAACATTTAACATGATATTATCATGATCCAAGGATCATTGAAAATGGATCCTGAGTAAACCCTCATTTAACTTAAATTAGAATGAGTAAACCCTCATTTAACTTGGAGTATCATGATACTAATATTTATCCAATGCATTAGAGCGCTATCAGGGCACACCCTTCTTATTCATTTCATTTCATGCATAAGTGTGCCACATGGATTATACAACATGGAATCATTCAACATCATAATTTATTACATGATAAAGGAATGTGGAATACATAATGAAACTATATAACTGATAAGTAAATTTTCATAAAGGTGAATACCCTTGATAGAGAAATAGGCATGGTATTCACTATACAATGAATTTGGCTTGGAAAATTGCGGTGCAAATTCGGCAGCATAACGGCGTGACATAAGAATTCATAAAAATGGTTTATGAGAGAGAAAATGCTATCTCATAATATGTGCATGAAATGGATAGTAATGGGGTCATATATATACACTTTCCAACACATGTAATGGAATTTAGATGCATAATATAAAAGAATTGCTTGAATGTAAATGAGGAGAGAGAAATCTCTTACGGAATTTCGGCATGGTAACGAGTGTACATGGGGGGAATTAATGAGAGAGAAAGGGGTATATAATCATTCAAAAATAAGTATGTAAGTATAGGGGAGATGAGAAATCATATACCAAAATTTTAAATTGAAAATATAAGGGTATAGCAACATAAAGAAACTTGGACAAAAATGAGAGAGGAAGAAATCCCTTACTTGGAAGTGTGATCCCAAAGGATTGTGAGAGGCTTGAGAGAGGCTTATTAGGAGCTTGGGTAACCTTGGGATAATTATATAGAGATGAGGATAGATTAGGGATGTGCTAAAATAGGTTTGAGTGAAGATAAGTGGGAGTTTGGGTGGGTTTATATAGGAAAAGAGAGGGGGATTCTTTAATATTTCACAAACTTAGGTTTTGGAATCTATATAATTAAATATTTAAAACCAAAAAACAACCCATGATTTTTGCCAAAAGGGATTGTAAAAAATAATTTTATAAGGAAAATGGACTAACTTCTTAAAATATTAGTCTTGTTTATGTAGAGGTGAGTCACACTCTCAAGGAAATCATTTTAAAATGATAAATGTTTTATAAGTTTTAGAGGGTCCACTAAGGATTTGTAAAATAGATCAAAAAAATATAAAATTACCTTATTTTAATGGTAAAACATATATTTGGATAAAATACCATTTATATTATTTTATAAAATCACTATTGGGTCACTATGATGTCATAAATCACATTATATGTTTAATGGTATTTAATTTTTACCTAAAAATTCGATTGTCTCAGAAAATTATGAAAAATTCACTGTTAGATAATTTCAACATCCTGAATCCAAAAATAAAATTAATTTTATCTAAATAATTTTCTAAATATGTGAATTTTCACTTTTAAAATAAAAACTGACATTTATTGAAAATTCATGGGTTTTGACAAAAACAGTTTTTAAACCTCAATAAAAATTACAATTGTATTCATAAAAATTATACGATAATTTATATTTAATAAAAATAAATTTAGTAATAATAATATTTTATTAAAATATTATTTAATTCAAAAATTTATTAATTCATCAAAATATCTTTCTTAATTGAATATTAACTAAAAATACTATTTGTGATTTTAAAAACTGTTTACAAAATAAATGTATAATATCTATACAAAAAATAAATCACACAATCATGATGCTAGGGACCTGTTATATAACACATTAAAAAAACCCGCATAATACCTAAGGGTAAGGTGCGCAATGGTGAGAGACTCTTGGGGTGGCTCAGATAACATCGCTTAGGTGGTAATCTCTATTAACTTTCACTTATCCCATATGCGGTTCTGTTCAAGATTAACGTGTTGAAGATCAGCTTGGGATTAGTCAAGATAGAATCCTAGTGACGCTACCTCCTTTCTGAGCTCCAACAAATGGGCTTCATATGGAGTAATTCTACTGGATGAGGCCATCACTTCATTTTTCTGAGTAAATTGGATTTGTTAAACCTCTATGTTTATACTAATCATGTGGTCACTGTTCAACGACTATATTATAAATGGTAATAGTTCTTAATGGTATTTTAAAATCCATAAAAATAAAACCAAAGAAGCTCATATGTTTTATATAACCATTTTACATAATAATACATTTAATTATATCAAGATGAATTTTCATTAATAAAAGTTTGGGTCATTATAATATTCCCCCCTTAAAAAAAATTTCCCTCAAAATTTCATTTTCCCACACTAAAACAGATGTGGGTAACTCCGCATCATCACTTCCTCCGGTTCCCATTTTTCTTATTCAAACTTGTGGTTTCTCCACAACACTTTCATGAGGGGAATTGTCTTATTTTGTAGAACTTTTTCTCTACGATCTAAGATTTTCACCAGCTTCTTTTCATAGGATAGGTCATTCTCCAATGGTACCACCTTTGGATTGAGTACATGTGATTATTTAGGTATGTACTTTCTCAAGAGTGATACATGGAATATATCATGTAATTGATATAGGTTTGGTGAGAGTTCTAGTCGATAGGACACTTCTCTAATGCGTTCAAGGATCTCAAAAGGGCCGATGTACCTTGGAATAAGATTTCCCTTATTCCCAAATCTCATAACTCTCTTCCATGGTGATATATGGAGGAATACCATGTCTCCAACATCAAACTCTAGGTCTTGTCAATGATTATCTGCATAGATCTTTTTTTGACTCTGAGCAGCTTTAATGTGCTTCTGGATGGTCTTAACCTTCTCCACTATTTCTTAGACCATTTTTAGACCTAGGAGTTTTCACCCCCCAACTTCATCCCAATATGCCAGTGTTCTACTCCTCTTCCCATAAAGGGATTCATAAGGATCCTTTTGGATTCTTGAGTGGAAATTTTTATTATAAGAGAACTCAACCAGAGGAAGATGTTGATCCCATCCTACTTTGAAGTCCATTGAGAATTCTCTCAACATGTTTTCAAGTGTTTGGATAGTTTCCTCAGATTAACCATCAGTTTGAGGATGATAATCCATACTGAAGTTTATCTCAGTATTTAGAGCATGTTGAAGACTCTTCCAGAACTTAGAGGTGAATATTGGATCTCAATAAGATATAAATATAGTGGTACTCCATGAATCCTTACCAATTCTTTGATATATATCCATTCCAGTTGATCCAATGATAAATCCTATCGAATTTCAATGAAGTGTTCAATATTTGTAAGATGGTCCATGACAAACCATATAGCATTTTTTCCTTTGGATATCTTCAGATGTCTGGTGACAAAGTCCATGGTTATGTTCTCCTATTTCCATGCTGGTTTGGGTAATGTTTTCATCATCCCCTTAGACTTCTGCCTCTCAGCCTTCACTTGCTGAAATACCTGGCACTTTGATGCATACTCAACGATCTCCATCTTCATGTTATCCCACCAATAAATCTCTCAGAGATCTCGATACATCTTTGTGTTTCTTGGGTGAATAGAGAAATTTGAACTATGTAAATCATCCAAAAGTCCTTTCTTTAGCTCCACATTTGATGGAACACATAGAATTGGCCCAAATCTCACAATTCCTTCTTAATTAACATCAAACTCTAAGGATTTACCTTTTCTGATAATTTCCACTTTCTTCTGAATTCCCACATCATCCTTTTGAGTATCCTTTAACCTTTTTAAAAGAGACAGTTGATAAATAATTTGTGATAGGATTGATGATGTTTTATTCTTTATGATTCCCATGTCCATCTTCATCAAATCTAAGAAGATTGGATCATTTTCAATTCTCATCAATGATAGAATCTCCGAGTCCTTTCTACCTAGATAATTCGCCACCTTGTTCGATTTCCCAAGGTGGTAATGGATTGAGAAGTCATAGTATTTGATCAGCTCCAACCATCTTTATTGGAACATATTCGACTCTTTCTCTGTGAATATATACTTGAGGATTTTGTGATCCATATATATTTCTCACTTCTCCCCAAAAGTGGTAATGCCACCAAATTTTCAAAGTGAAGATTATTGAAACCAATTCCAGATCATGTGTTGGATAGTTTTTCTCATGAACTTTCAATTTCCTTGAATCATAGGTAATGAATTTGTCATTTTTCATAAACACACAGCCCATGACCTTCTTCAAAGCATCACCAAATACCACAAAATTTCTCCACTTATGGGTAGTGTGAGCACGAGTTTAGTGATAATCCTCATTTTCAACTCCTTGAAGCTCTCTTCACATTCGTCACTCCAAGAAAACTTGACTTCATTTCGAGTTATCTTGGTAAGAGGTTTTGAAAATTGTGAGAAATTTCTTACAAATCAGAGATAATATCTAGATAATCCTAGGAAGCTATGAATATCCTTCACCAATGTTGGCCTCGCCCATCCCTCAATTGAAGCTGTCTTGGAGGGATACAAAGATATCCCATTGCTTGTGATGATATGACCTAAGAATGAGACTTCCTTCAACCAGAACTCACACTTTCTGTACTTTTCATAGATCTTCTTCTTTCACAAGGTCTCTAGTATAGTGGTTAGATTATCCTCATGCTCCTCCTTAGTTTTGGAGTATATTAGAATATCTTCTATAAAGACTACCAAAAATTTGTTGAGGTAATCTCTAAAGAATCTATTTATCAAGTTCATGAATATTACTAGAGCATTAGTGAGTCCGAAAGGCATTACTATGAATTCATAGTTCCCGTATCTTGTAAGAAAAGTGATATTGGGGATATCCTCCTTCTTCACCCTTACTTGGTAATATCCCGACCGTAGATCCACCTTTGAGAAGTATTGTGCTCCACATAGCTGATTGAACAAGTTATCAATTCATGACAGAGGATACTTGTTCTTTATCATGATTTTTTGAGCTCATGATAATTGATGCAAAGGCGCATTGACCCATCCTTCTTCTTGACGAAGAGGACTGGTGCACCCCATGGTGAAACACTTGGGTGTATGAACCCTTTATCTAGATTCTTATGTAGTTATTTCTTAAGCTCCTTAAGATCCACAAAAAATATTTTATATAGAGTCTTGGATATTAGAAATTCCCCAGGTATAAGATCAATTGATAATTCAACATCTCTTATAGGAGGAAGACCAGACAATTCCTCAGGAAACACTTTAGCAAATTCCCTCACAATAGGCATGTCTTCAAGGATGGTTGCTTCCTTAGACTCAATCATCTAATCAAGATACATGTGCTCATAGGGTAGTAATATCCACACTTGAGATGATGGTGATAAGGAAGATTTATCCTTCTCCTTGCACTTGTACACAATCAGGGGTCAATTCTATATATGGATAGTTATTTCCCTATCACGAAAATTTATGTTGGCTCTATATAAGGAAAGACAATCCATGAAAATAATTGCATAAAATTCCACTAGAGGGAGTATGATGAGGTTCACTGGGAAGTTCAATCCACAAATTATGATAGGGGATGTCACACACCAACTTTTTAAATTAATTTTTATTTTATTATTTCTTAGTTTTGGGTCCTCACGTCGAGGTTTGGGTTGGGTCCCAGTTTAATTTTTTTGACATTTTAATGCTTTTGGTTGGTTTTTGACCAGTGAAAGGGCACCACATGTTTAGCAGTAACTGTGTGGTCTCCCCCAGTTCTTGGGCGGGTGCCCAAGTGGTCTAGAATGAGGCGTGTAGCTTGCGTGCGGGTTATTAAGCCATGCTGCGAGTGCATAGTTACCCGATTTTCAGAATAAGATAAATAAATGGATTAAAACTTAAAAGAATGTTAGTTAGTAATAAAAATATTATGTTTTTATTTTTATTATTATTATAATTATTATTAAGAATATTAATATCATAAATGATATTATTATTATTATTATCGTTATTGTTTTTTAGAAAGGTAATTAAAAATTATTATTAAACCTAAAATTATTATAGTAATGGTATTATTATCATTATTGTATTATTTTATTATTTCTATTATTTTTATAATAATTATTGTTATTATTTTATTATTATTATTATTATTGTAATAAAAAAAGAGAAATCTAACCCTAGCGCTACCCCAAGCCACCCCCTTTTTTGCAATGCACCGTTCCCATGAACCTCCCCGCATTCCCCCTTGGTCCTCGTCACTACGGATGACTGCCACCTGCCCTCCTGGTTTCCCCCTCAGTTCACCTGACCTCACCTCTCGCTCCCTCCTCTTCGCTTCCCTAGTATCACATCCGCCTTCCGAACCTTGCCCCCCCATGCTTCCGTCCACCCAAACTAGCCAACACTTCACCACTGAACAGGTCTCCACCAATTGCCCCTTCGCCATCCAGGCCTCTGCCCTCACCATCACGCCACCTACCTTGTCTGGATGACCTCACCACATGACTTCTAGCCATCAACGCCTCCTCTAACCTCTCATCCCGGCGTGATACGCCCCACTCCTGGAAGCCCGATCCCTGCTCCCTCTCCGGCAGCCCGCCCCCCGGCCAACGCTGCATCCTACTCCGACACACCCTCCAGTGGCCGCCTCTCCCCTTGCGTGACCTCCTTCTCGCACGTGACCACCCTTTCCAACCCATATTTGGTCACAAATCCCTTCACCAGTGCGTTTTTCTATTAGTTTATAGAGATTTTATTCCATATCCAAACCCTAATGGCGCGAATTGTAATTAACATGTTTTTCTCATTGTTTTAGGTGTGTGGTTAATCCGTGGGGCATTGTTATTCCTCCCGCTGAAGTGTTGTTGCGTCCAATCTTGACTTGAGGTAAGAAAATCCATAAATCTTCCTTTCCAATTCATTTCTTTGGCGCTTGATTCTTCCAATTATTATTATTTTATTTTATTATCTGATTTGCATCATCACAATATATCAAATTAGTCTATTATGCATTTATAAGTTTTTTGGAATTTGTTAAAAAAATGGCTTTTAGTGCAATTATTCATCTATAGCCTTGTATTGTTACATTTAGTATGTCTGATTTAAATTCATATATGCGTCTATGCTGAATTTTTTTATTAAGGTACCGAATCTTGTTTTGAAAATTTTTAAAATATGATTCACACCTTCAAAATGCACACAATTAGGTTTTTGTGGTATTTTCTGGATGATTTAATTTATTAAAAGTAATTTTTAATGATTTTCATACGTATTGTTTAGGATTTTGGCACCTAGGTTGTTCTTCCTAATTGAAAGTGTTTTTTAAATTGGGATTAGGGGTTCTTATGAAATGCTTAGCAGTCGCGTTGTTGTGGAAATGTTTATTTGGCTGTAAATTTGGTCTAGAGTGTATAGTTTTGAAATGGTGTGGTTTGTTAAATGTGTTAAAATGTTTTGGGAAAAGTTTAATGATTCCTAAGGTGATGGTTTTATGTTTCCTAAATAAAGTGGGTTGTTGGACATGGTTCTTAATGAAATGGGTATTTTTATGGAAATGGTTTAAAGAGTCTTATTGGTTGTTGGTGTATCACTGGATGTTGGTGCATCCATGGGTGCACTAGGTGCACACAGGGATGTGTCAACAAATGAAGGTGATGCCTTAAGTTGGGGTTGTCTTGAAAGTTCAGTTTTATAAATGGTTCTTATTTTTCTAAAAGAGGTTGGGTCTTTTGTATGGGTTCAAAAAATGGCTTTTAAAGGTGTTCCTCAAGTTTGGCCCATTTTTCATTAAATCATAATTTGGCATGAGTTAAAAGAGTAAAGGTCATTTGTCTTTTGGTCTGAATTTTGGTGAATGTTTTCTTAAGGGCCCATTTGGTATTGAAAATATGAAAATGATGTTTAGTGTTGTTTTAGAAATGTTTCATAAACATTTTTGTTCTTGGAAACCATTGGTCCATTTGGCATTTTAAACCTATAGAGTTAAAGGCCCGTTTGCAACTTTTAACCAAAGGGTAATGTTTGTACTAACTTTTAAAGGAGATTGTATGTTGGCGAAAGTGTATACCAGGTTGGAAACTTTAAAAGTTTTATAAAATGGTTTTAATGATTTCATAGAATGATGGACCAGTAGTCACCTTTGATGATATGATGTATATACATTTTTGGGGAACCTCTATAGGGGGATATCCTTTTATGGGTTATCATATAATGTGTCTGTGTTTGGGGTAGGCAAGTGCAGTGAGATGAGTCACGCGTGCGGGGGCCTTCCTACTTACACAATATTATTATAACCACCATGGTTTTATGAGAATCTTTTAGATGATCGAGTGACAGTTGATGATCATCCCCGATTAAACAGATTGGTACCCCCTGGATTGGTTGTTAGGCCAGGTGGGCTTTTCCATTGGATTGGTCAGTTATAGGGCAGCCAATTGGTTATAGACTTAGGAGCTTCACCATATACCGGTAGGTGGTTCTGAAACTGAGTACATCTAGGGGTCTTCTAGGGATGTTTAGGATCACTCATTATTACTTAATTATTTACATTTTTTGTTTACTTTCTGTCGTACTGATTATTTCCAGCTTTCCTTGTTTACGTATATTATTTTAGCAATCTTTTCTTTCTTTTGTCTCGGGTTTTTTTATAAAATTAAAAATGGATTTATTGAAATAGTATGGAGTGCCTTCTATATTTCTAAATGAAAAAAACTATGTTTCTTATTTTAAAGTGTGAAAAACCTATTTTTATAATTGTATTAAAAACTTGTGTCATTGGATTGTTTTGGGAAGTGAGATTCTTGGGTTTTGTGGCTTACCTTGGAAACCAAACTGATCATTTTTAATGCTCACGCCTATTTTATCATTTCATTTTCAGGTTTCCTTTGCTCAGGTTTTTCTTGGATGAGTTGGTCATTATTGGAGCAAGGTCGGCCTTTGGTGGGGAGGTGACCTCGAAGGCCACGTGGAGGTATATTGAGTTGTTTTATTTTTTTTTATTTTTTCATTGCTCAAATTCAGTTCTACTATTTTGTTTATTCTTATTTATTTATTTATCTTTTATGGGTATAATCATTCCCAATGATTAATTTTTGATGCTTGACACAGGTTGCCAGCCCGTGGGGAACGAGAATGCCCCTTGGGACATGTCGCAGACTGGCTCGGGTGACCGGTTCAGGGTCGACCCGGGTTGGTTTCATGATAGGGGATGAGTTATATTCATGGGATGAAATGATTTCCCCATTTTCCATTATCACCGACATCTTTACTTCTATGATTTTTGGTGGTTTTGAGATTTTTCTACTAAACTTTTAAGATATAAAAGAATGCGTAGAACCAGAATCAAAAAGTACATTCGATATTCTTGAATGAATAACTAGCATACCTTTCACCACTTCATTTTTAGGGTTCACTTCAGAGGTAGTGATGGAAAAATATTTCCCTTGCCACCTTGGAGGTCGTTAGTTGCCTCTAAAAACCCTTGGCTTAGGGAACTAGTTTGTAAAGTGCCCTAGTTCTTTGTATTTGAAGTAATGAACAATACGTTGAGGGTAGAACTAATCATTCCTCTCCTCTATCACAGCCGTGGGGTTTTGTTGTCGGTATTTAATGGCTTGGTGAACTTCTTTTCCACACCTAAATAATTTCCTCACCCCCTTCAGAAAATTTCCTTGGTGCTTCTTTCTGCACCTTTGGCAAGTGGGGTGCTGGATTTTGTTAGCACCGTTGGATTTATCCATCAGACTGCTAGAATTAAAGCCCATATTTTGCTTCTTATCACCATGATAACCCTAAGATTCTCCAATATCTATTTCAACTTTGATGGCATATTGTACAATTTTATCATATCTCTCAAAGTCACAGATCACTTGGGATTTTCATAGGCTAGGTGTTAGCCCACTAAAGAAGAGGTTAACCTTGCATTCGGGGTTAACAACAAAACCAGAGGCATATCATGAAAGACTTGTGAAGTTTTCCTCATACACTCCATTGTATTCATCATTTTTTACTTGAGGGAAAGGAATTAAATTTCCATCTTAAGTCGGAGGGTGTGAGGAAAATATTTATCAATTTTTTTCTCGAAAATCCTTCTATTACAACTCCTCGATCTCCTCCTCAAGATTCGTATTTTTGATCAATGTATACCATTGATCAACTTCGCCCTCCATACGATAATCAACCATAAGAACCTTCTATTGTTTGTAACATTTAAGTATGGATAAGATCTTTTCAATGGAGTTGATCCATTTTTTAGAAATTGAGGGATCAGATGATCCATTAAAAGTAGGAGGCCGTTGTCTCATGAAGATCTCGATTGCAACTTGTTCTTTATTAGGGGGGGGGGGGGGGGGGTTGAACGTTCCTCTTGACCCATATTTCTTTTCAAAAATTGAGTTAAATGAGAGAGTATCATGACAATTTTTTTGATTCTCACTCCCATCATATTGGGAATCTCATTAGAAAAGTCATCACATTGATCTTCGCATCGGTTGTTAGCCGGAGTCCTCCTATTACCATCCATTGGATAGAATAAAAGAAAATTTAGGGGCAACACATAAAGGGTAATCTAAATTAAAAATGGGGTAACTTATAAATTACTTTTATTTCCTTAACTTATGAATTTATAGGCTTCAATATATGCTATCCATGATCTACTTTCCAACATATTTTCTTAGGGGCATTTTTTTATTCCCTTAATAATGGTTCATACTAAGATTATGAATTTAACAAAGAATATCCCTTGGGAGTGTCATAACCAAGAGTGAAGTAAGGCCCGTTGTCACACACTAGTTCCTGTTTGAGTCTAGTTCAAAGTGGTGTTTTTGGGTTTTACCCCTAGGTACATCTGTTCTAGAGCTACCTCTACCTACTCATATCCACACAAGGATGTATTTTCTTGATAAAACACTTACTAAATACTCACCAAAATTTTGGGAAGTTGTTTATTATACTTAGTCTTATCCCTAAGGATTTCACTAGGGTTTTCTAATACTAATCCAAAAAATAACTAAACCTATCCTCTGATATCAACTACAACAACCCTGCTATTTATTACACACTTAAACTTGATTTATTACATAAAGTTTCACTTAATAAAACTCTGAGGATAGATATGTCTATTGTATTGAGAAATTAGGAACAATACATAACAACTTAGCAAATAAAAACCCAACATCTTTATTGAAAACCTCTTTTACATGACCACAACATTCCTTCGTATTTAGCATTGTATGGGATAACCCGAGGACATGCATAAGAAAAGAGTGAACTATAAAGCCCAGTAAGGGAGTAAACAAAGAATAATATAAAGAATATAGTACATGTTAGGAAATATTAATATCAATAGATCACAATAGAAACATGAACATAAAGGCATGATATAGCATGATTTTCAAAACTTGGAAATGTGGCAACAACATTTAACATGATATTAGCATGAGCCAAGGATCATTGAAAATGGAGCATGAGTAAACCCTCATTGCACTTGAATTAGAATTAGTAAACCCTCATTGTACTTGAATTATCATGAGTAAACCCTCATTTCACTTGACATATCATGATACTAATCTTTACCCAATGCATTAGATCACTATCAGGGCACACCCTTCTTAATCATTTCATTTCATGCATAAGTGTGCCACATGGATCATACAACATGGAATCATTCAACATAATAATTTATTCGATGATAAAGGAATGTGGAATACATACACAAAACTATATAATTGATAAGTAAATGTGTATAAGGGTGAATATCCTTGATAGAGAAATGGGCATGGTTTTCACTACACAATGACTTTGGCTTGGAAAATCGTGGTGCAAATTAGGCAGCATAACGACGTGACATAAGAATTCATAAACATGTATGATGAGAGATAAAGGGGAATCTCATTATATGTACATGAAATGGAAAGTAAGGGGGTCATATAGATACATGTCCCTGTTTCCCTATGGAATTGGGGGATGATCTCATTGATTTAAGATTCAAACATTCCAAATGGTTTCTAATAGGTTTGTTTGTAGAACTGGAAACATACAATGATTCTATATAAATTTGAACCTACTTTCTAAAGGTAGGTGCTCATTAGTTGTGGACTGATGGGGCTTATGAATTTGCATTGGTCGATAGGATGGGAGTTCGGACTCATTACACCTTTTTGAGGGGAATTATTGTCTACTCCAGGACTCTCTTTATAGATTTAAGTTATGTTCATGAATCCTTATTACATTACCAAGTATAAAAGGAGTTTTCCTTTAGATATGACAATAAATTATTGATATGTAGGAAATTTACAGAATCTTTTATATGTATTCAAGGTTCTTCATCAATAGAGAATCATCTGTATGTGTTTAGAGATTCTTAGCCGATGGTATCCTTCAATACATGAAAGTATCTTGGTCATTATGATGACCATACTAGTTTTAAATCCACTCAGTGGGGCACTTGAAGTTTATTTTCATTAATAAGTACATTGATTATTTCAGAGTTGGGATCATACCCGCAGATGGGATACCTACGTATAATTTGTTTTTGGAAAAGGAATCAGAACCCATGTAGTTCGAGTAAGGGAGTATGGTGTTTATGCATAATTGATGGATCAAAGAAAGATGTCATGATTACTTTTACACTCTAAGCTCACGTGAGTCATGATTGGTATGAGAAACAAGAGGTATTGGTGAAACTAGACATTTGTGCCATGAAATATGCAATGATGTGGGGATTATGTGTGTATGACTTCCCAAAATAGATGAGGATTAAGATTTACTTTAGGGAATAAATCCAAGGACAAGGTCCATAAAGGTATATGTGTTTCATGGAGATTTGGATACTCTAATTTTGGGGCTTACTCCTAAGTAAGATCCCATGTTAGGAGGGTACTTATGATTGGGTTTTACTTCTGATAAGGAATCCCAGATCAAAAGGAAATTAAGACTGGTTAAGAGAAATTAAAACTGGGGCTTACTCCTGAGAAGAAGGCCCAGGTTAAGGGTTTTGAAAAATTAAGGGACTTGGGGCTTACTCCTAAGGAGGATTCCCATATTTGGGAACTTTAAGACTGGGGTTTATTCCTAAAAAGGGAGCCCAATTTAAAGGAATTATGGTTGGGTCTTACTCCTGAGGAGGGTGCCCAATTAATAGGATTTGAAACTGGGGTTTACTCCTGAAAAGAAGGCCCAGATTAATGGAAATTATGACTGGGGATTACTCTTGAAAAGGTGGCCCTGATTAATGAGGACTTGGGGATTACTCCTAAGGAGGATGCCCAGTAATAGGGTTATCTCATCTTAAAGGATGAGGTTGAATGAATGAAATCTCTAATTTTAGTGAAATAAATATGTGTAAATAACTAGGTTTTGAGATATGTTTCACGGAATTCCTTTCAGATAAGGAATTCAATCAAGAAAACATGCCATAAATGGCTTTGAAGAGTGTCTTGAAGACTGAATCTTGAATAGGAGAGGTGGAATGGCATAAGAGGGGTTAAATGGGTAAGAAGGGCACCCAAAAAATAGAAGGGCATGCAAGTCCTGGTAGGCGCGTAGGTATTGCGTGGGCGCGCAAGTCCTGGTCGCGCAGGTATACCTGCGCGACACATGGGTACTTGCACGATTTTCATCCCTTAGGGTAATACTTGGGCAAGACTTGGCTCAAACACTTGGTATTATCCCTAGTGGATTTCCAGAAGATGGAGCACAAGTTCTGGTGAAGAAGTAGGGAGGCGCGCAAGTGTGTCCATTTCCCTTAAGGGTAAAACACTTAGGAACGCAAGTGTTACTGAATTCTAACACGTATACCTTACTCATCTTGTTTAGACCTTCCATTATAGGTAAAGAATTACCTTAGAAGTGTTTGGAAGACTTGAAGAAGAGACTTGGGCGTTCAGAGCTCTGTATGTGAATTCTGGAAAAAATCCTCTATAAATGGGGTCCCACTGGGGGTATTTATAGGCTGGATAAGACCTCAGGTGGTTTTCAAAGAGGGCACGCAAGTCACTTGTGCGACCATTAGGCGGCACGCAAGTGTACTTGAGCGACCATGAGGGAACTTGCGCGACCCATGGTCCTTTGACTCCTTTTTCATTCCTTTGTCGATTTTTGGTGTTTTCTTGAAAGGATGAATCAATTTGGTTTCAAGGTATTTCCCTTTACATTCCTTTAGACTCTGTGATGAAAAGGAGTGTCAACAAAAGTCCCCCCTTAGAGTTGGATCCGAAAGAAATGAGGATGTGACTCTGAGGAAAAGAAGAAAACCAAAGGAAAGGTGGCACGCAGGTGTTCACCACGCAACTATCATCACGCAGGTGTGAGTCGTGCAGGGCTGGAGCACGCTGGCTGTAGGCATGTAGGTGGCCGGTCTGGCCTATATATATGTGTTCATTTGTCACGCATTGCACAGAACTTCAGATTTTTGAGCTCTCACCGCGCAGGTCATCTCCGCTGTGCAAGTTGCTCTCTTTTCTGATTTTCCTTTGCTGTTGCACTGCTGTCAAGGTATCTGGACCTGCACGGTGATACTTGCATGACAACTACTTGCGCAGCACATTATAATTGCATGACACATCACACTTGTGCACCAAGTTTAGACTTGCGCGCCTTAATGACTTAGCCATTTTTTTCGAATTCTTTCACAAATTTTATGAAAAATCAACTTACTTAAGAGTAAATTATTCAACTTTTGTGCAGAATCAATGCCTCTCAGGAGAATATGAATAGATGATGAACTGGAAAGCAAGCAACTTGATGATATGATGAGTATCATTGGCCATGATTATTATACCGCCTGTGATAGTACTCTTGCAGATTTGGCCAAGTATCTAAATAAATATCATCGCGACTTCCCCCAAAGCATTTATCTACCTTTGTATGGCTATGGTAATCTACAAGAATTCACTATTACAGAAGCAAAGAACTATCTCCCATTTTCGTGGTTTCATAATTACACCAACTTTGCTTCAACAAATATCTCATGTGGAGGAGGATTTATAAATACTGGAATAGTGGAGAAGGCCCATATGATGCATCACAACCCTTGTACGCCAGATCTGAAACCTCATAAGCCCAAGATGCAACCACATTGTCATCCCTCAATCTTCTAAAACGCTCAGATGGATCAATCCAAAGGCTGGAAGAAAAGTTGGGACTTCCGTCCGGGGGGAGGTGTGAAGCCAAATTGGATGTGGGCATACTGGGTGCGACAAACCTGTGCAGAGTTTGTCAAGGATTTGAAAGGAGTGGAAATATATGAAGCTGTCTGGATTGGGCAAACATATGTTTACAGAAATGATAACTTCATGCCGGAGATACTCATCCACTGGAGCCCGGAAACCAATTCTTTCCATCTGACTCATGGAGAAGTAGGCATCAGTCTGTGGGATGTCCACAGGATCTCAAGGGATCCAATTTTGGGCGACATGTATGATGAATTCATTCCTCCCAAGGTGACTTGGAATGATTCAGAGAAGACTCCTACTTTGGCTCGGGAATTATTTAAAATCTTCCACAGGCTCAAGAGTTCAGAGACCTCCTTAACTCATTCTAGAAAGGATATTAATCCAGAGGAGTGGATGAATATATTTATTATTGAGAAGAAAGATAAGGAGCCAAAGGAGAAGGAGCCGAAGGAGAAAGGATCCAAGAAAAAGAAATCCAAGGATAAGAGGCCCACCCATCCTACTACCTGTCCAAAAACCTGAGAAGAGGGGTGCTCCTGGCACATTCTGGCCAAGTATAGAAGTAGGAGAGTTTGAGAAATGGGGGTATGAGGTGAATCAAAGGATCCCAAAGAAGACTTGTCTGGCGGGCTTCTTGGCTTTGTGGTTCAGTGTTTATCTCTTGCCAGTCAGGGAATCGAAGGGAGGCGTTAGGCCAGGGGCCTTCGTTATTTCGGAAAAGTTGGATGAGGGAAAAATGGTTGGGTTGGATACCCCCATTTTAGAAAAGATTCACAGGAGTTTAATTCATGTCTTCATGGGTAAATCTCCTTTGAGAATAGTGGGACCATTTCAAGTTTTATGGGGATGGATCTCCACTCACTTCAAGACTTATAATGTACAGAATGGAGTACAAATTCCTGGAAGTTCTTTCAGGCCATCAGTTCAAGCATTATCAGGAGTTGCTCCATTATATCTTAATGCCTATGACATTAAAGTGATGCTAAGCATGTTTAATTAATTCAACTTCTTTACCTATGGAAACTCGCCAACCGGGAAGTTTGTTGATGATGTAACAACCCACTTGGATTTAAGGGAATACATCCTGGCTTACAGAGATGGTGTGCTAGTTTCCAGGATTGAAGAAGAAATTATATGTGAGGCCTATACTCCATATAGATTTTCACGTCAATTCAAGTGTCTGCAATTGATTGTTGTATATCCCCCAGTGCATGTCAGGTTAGAGAAACATCCGACGGTTTCTCGACACTGTGGCTGCTGACATCAAGGGAGAAGACTGGGGTGGTATTTGATCTGCCAGTTTAAAGGGTGGCACATAACTTGACTACATGGTATGCCGAGCACTAGATAGAATCACACCCTAAAGGGGTGCTGAATCACCCAGTTTATCAGGTGGGGAAAAGGAAGAGGACTGTAGAGAAAGAAACCCTCCCTCATGAAGGTGATGCTTCCCCACCTGAAGCTAATTTGCCAGATTCCTCCTCTAGGACTGGTTCACCAGATTCCCAAGATGGGGATGATGAGGCGCAACAAAGCGGCAAAGAGGCCTCGTGCCCGATATAATCCTCCAGTCAGAATCAAAAGACCCACTCCATCAACTCCTAGTGAGTTACTTCGTTGGGGTACTTTAATCACTTCTACTTTATAAAGCAATAAGTATTATTTTCTTAATCTCTATCTGTAGTTGCAGGAGCTGGGAAGAAACTGAAATCAAATATTGTAGGACCTTCCTCGCAACCTTCATATCTAAGACCAAAGGCTGTCCAGACATGGCAGAGTTTATACTATGGTGTTGAAACTGCCTGGCTGGATTTATACGAGGGGCTACACCTCCCTGGAATAGGGAATCTTCTGGATTCTACGGACATCAGTATTGAGAATAACCCCAATGAAGTGTGGATTTATATCAGAGTGATGGAAATGCTCATCTATGCCACTGATGAGTCCATTTTTGTCCCTAAGCAGGTGAAGGAATTGATTGATCGTGGCGCCGCTGAGGGGACTGATGAGGAGTGGCACGATTATGTGGCTCTTGAAGATGTAAGTTTTATTTACTTATTTTCTTTGCAACTTGATTTCAGTCGAATCTTTGTTACTTAAGGGAGTTATTTTCTTGATCTTGCAGCTTGCAAAGAAAGGAACTACTGAGGTTCCTTCGCCACAATATAGCCCTGGTGGTACTGACATCGGGGCTGCTGATGAATCTCCTCGTGAACCAGGCGAGATATCTCCAGGCCAGCAGGCCATGAATGAGGAGTTGGACATGGCCTTCAATTCTCCAATTCAGGTGCCTATAAGTGAGACTGCTGATACTCCTAAAAATCCAAAAGGATAAAGGTTACGAAGGAGGAATTCCACCGCTAAACGCTTTATCAGTAGTGGTAAGTCCTTAGGATAATCATGAATTTTAAACCATGAAAAAGATTGCTCATTTTCCTTGGGATTGCAGGGGCTTCTTCAATTTCCCCTCTGAGGGAAAGAACTGATCCTACTTTGAGGACCACAGAGGGTGCTATGGAACAAATGAAAATTCAGGCTGACTTGGCTGCTCCTGAGAAAGAGCCAACATCTATTCCCAGTACTGCTCCTGCTGCTGCTATAGGTAGAGAAGAACCTGCACCAGAATCATTGGAGGTTGCGGAAACTGAATCTACCATCCTTCCTGAAGAAGCTTTCCAGGGTCAGGGGCCGTAGAATGAGGGTCTTCAAGAGGACACATCAAATGCTCCCACTGGTGAGACTAACCAGGATTCTAAAATATCATTGGATGAAATGATGAATCGTGGCATGTCTTTCGAAGAATTTTATGATCATGCTAAATTATCATGTGATTTAGAAGACCTTGGGAGTGAGTTTTATCCTTCGTCCAATAAATTTTCTTATAATTTACACTTCTAATCATGATTGAAAATAATATGCTGTTCCATCCATAGAAGCTGCTGAACTACCAATGCCTGAAGAGGGTGTGGATATTGATGTCAACCCTACCATTGCAGAAACATTAGCTCAAGTGGAGATAAACCTGGTAAACCCTCCTGAGACCCATCTTGAAGATCCTGTTGAAACTGGGAAAGATGGGGTGGAGTCTTCTCAAGATGTTGATCTACTGTTAGGTAATGATTGTACTGAGTTTTCAAGATAGACAACCAACTTCCATTATTCTATGAAACTAACCATACTTTTAATTGATCAAACATGGCTATCAACTTCAATGGATAGAACTGTAGGTGAAGTATCAACCTCCTTCCAAACAGTAGTAGAAGGTGAAGCAACCAGGATCAGGGGGGAAGGAGTAGAACAAGGCACTTCCTTAAGGACATTAATCCCAGATTACACCCCCCTGTGATGATGATGTCGAATTAGACCCGTAGGTGCTTAAGGTGCTCAACTTTTCATGACGCAAGGCATGGAAAAACATATGGAAAATCATATCTGATGTTCCTATTGATGAGCTGTCATCAAAGATTTCTCGATTGTAGTCCCAGTTCGTCATGCTAGGACTTGGTAGTTTTGGATACCAAGAGATCCATACCGCGATGAAACAAGTCATCTTAAGAAGGGAGCGGGAGCAAAAGTGACGTGAAGATCTGACCAGGGTGAAGCTGTCAGTCAATATCAGCGAATTTGAGGATGTGGTATCCTGAGATGAGGCTGACTATGCTACCAAGATGAAGGAGATGAAGCATAAGATCAAAGATAAAGTCATTCAGAAGATGCACCTTCAGCAACAGTTAGATGCTATTACTGGGGAACTTGAGCAACTCAATAATTCACTGGAGTGAGCTCAAACAAATGGTATGAAATCCATTACAGATTCCAAGAAAGCACTCCATCAAGCTGAAAATAGTGAATTTGGTTGGGTGCATGATCTTCAAGTGGCTACTGATGAAGCTCGGGATGCTGTACATCAAGTGAAGACTTATGTTGACAGCCTCCTATAATTTCTTGGAAAAGAGGAGAGACTCCAATCTGTGGATGTCCTTCTAATTCTTGTGCATCAAATGGAAAGAATGATTTCATCTTCAATCACTTGTGCACGTATTTTCCTACTACCTGCTTTAAATTTACTTAATCCAATGGGCCTAGTGATCATAGTTTTATTTTTACTAGGATTAATATAAATAACCCTACAAAATTTAAATCTCTTAATTTCTCAATATTACCTAAATCATACAAAATTTATGTTTAGTGAGATGGAACTTGAATTTTATTTAGATTTCCTTTGTCTTTTTTGGGTAGTTTAAAGTCATGCATGTCGGACATAAAAAGGCTAATTTTTAAGGTCAAAATAGCTTTGACCAAATGAATTATAATTGACTCAATTCTTTGAAAATTCATTTGAAAACATATTACCATACTCAAGTATGAGGGAAAATATGTAAAATATGACTTAAGAATATTTTAATCTAAGGAATGATATGAAAAAGAGCTAAAAGGCATTAGAAGAAGTAATTACCAAGAATGAAGTTACCATTATTTAATAAACCCATTAGGGGGTTGAATTATGAAAGTCCACCTAAGGGCATTGGCTGCATAGTCAAATAAATAGCATCTTCTGACTGACAGGTCTGTTATGTAGACTACTTATGCAAGACCCCCTAAGGGAACATACTGCATAGTCAGGCAAAAGAACTCTCAGAAATTTACTTTCATAGTGCTAAAAATCTAGTGAAAGTTTATGAAGATTCAAAATTTCCAATGTATAGAGTTTTTTGTATGGAAAAGGGTACTTGAATATGGAGAAGATATTTACAAACAAGATTATCGAAGAACTGGATGGATATCACTCCTACAAAGGTTTGACCCAAACGTAGGGAAGGAGAATATAAACCATAGACTTGAATACTTTCAGATCATGAAAAAGGATATGGGACAAATATGTTAAGGATGAATATTTTTGTAGATCCCTACATATTATTATTAAGAAAAATAAGGACAAAAGAGGTTTTTCTCCCAAGAATGAAGTTAACACTATTTAACAAACCCGTTAGGGGGTTGAATTTTGCAAGGCCACCTAAGGGCATTGGCTGTATAGTCAAATAATAGCATCTTTTGGCTAACAGGTCCGTTATGTAGACTGTTTATGCAAGGCTGCCTAAGGGCATGTGCTGCATGGTTAGGCAAAAGAACTCTCAGAATTTCAAGCCTTTTGTGATTAGAAATTAAGAAAAGGGTTATGAAGATATGAAAATATTTAAGGTTAGGATTATGGCACATACATATGGGTATTTTCCAAATGTATACAGAAATACACAGATCAATGCTAACCATAATCATGTTGTGGCTGGGTCCGGAATTGAAATGTTGGACTTCACTACGTATCTCGTAAGGATGGGAATCAAGCCGTACGTAGTTCTTGAACTACAGTTTAACGTTATGCGGGATGAAAGTATAAGAGATCTTAGTTTAGGGTCATAGAGCTCGGACCATTATAAGAAATACACAGTGTGTGTTTTCATGGGGACTTTTCAGCCAAGGGACTGAAAGTGGAATTTGGGGTTAGGCCCAAAGACCTGGGGCTGGATTCGAGGGACACTCGAACGTTCCTACTTATCCCATAAGTATGTGAATCAAGCCCAAGTAGTTCTAGAACTACCCTCTGTACAAATTAGGTTCGTACATGTGAAGGGTGAAAGGGGACCTTAGTGCAATGATGGTTTAACCCAAGATAAAAGGTTCATGCATTGCCATGTATGCACGTAGTCTTTGAAATGAAACATGATTGAAAATAAATGTAAATAATGATTCCCTCTCAGGTGAGGGTATCAAAGAATATTGTAGTTTATTATCATACTGGACAAAAGTGTTTTATAGTTTAACATCGTATAGTAGGAAGAAAGTGAACCAATGTAAAGATATTGATTCTAGGGGCGGTTTCACGAATCAACATCTTATGAGATGGAGGTGAACCGATGTGAATAGATTGGTTTTGGGATTGAACCTTGGGATTTTGCCTACGTACCCAGCCTGGAAAGAAAGTATCAAAGTCCACGTAGTTCAATTAAAGAATGAATTAGTGATCAAGTTGTCGTTGAGGACAACGACCTAAAAAAATAGTGTTGAGACTTACACATGGTTATTAGCCCAGAGAGAGTGTTATGGTTGAAGTTTTCTCTAATCTCACGTGATTCATACTCGGTGTGAGAAACAAGAGGTAGAAACAACCCTAACGATGCACAATTTAATGTCATGTAGGACATATAAAGGGACTATGCAGTTTTAATGTCATGTTGGACAAAAGGGGGACTATACAGTTTAATGTCATGCATTAAGGACAAAAGAGTACACCATTTAATGCCATGTTGGACGTATTAGGGACTTTTTCATAGTTTAATGTCATGTTGGATGAAAAAGGGATGATACAGTTTAGCATCATGTTGGACGTAAGTGCCAATAGTTTAAGGACGTATGCATGGACCGCTGGTTATGCAGTTTAACGTCTTGCTGGATGTAAGGGACTTCTATATAGTTTAACATCATATAGCAAGGACAATGAATGGGGACACAGTTTAAAGTCATGTTAGATGAAAGTGAAAATAGTTTAAGGTCATATTCATTGACCCTGGATGGTGCAGTTTAACGTCATGCTGGACGTAAGGGACATGAAAATAGTGTAAGGTCGTATGCATGGACCGTTTCTGTATTTTTTGTTCATACAAAATATTTCTTCAGAAATATAGCATTGGTTGGAGTAGTGATGAGTTCTCCATCCATTGAGATTAAAGAATAAGCTCCATTGGAGTAGACCTTATGTATTGAGTAAGGTCCTTCCCATTTTGGCTCAAGCTTGGGAGGTTTCTTTCCTGGTATCATTGGAGTTCTGAGAACTAATACCAATTCTCCCTGAGTGAATGAACGAAGATGAACTTTTTTGTTGAAATCTCGTGCTATTCGATTCTGATAGACTTCCAAGTGGTGCAAAGTGCACAATCTTTTCTCATCTATATGTTCCAATTCATTGAATCGCTTTTTAGATTGTTCACCTATAGATGACTGATCACAAATGGATACTCTGTGCGAGGTTAGTTGAACTTCAATGGGCAAGATGGATTCCGTTCCATATACCAGTGAATATGGAGTTGACCGCGTTGCAGTGCAGGTGGTAGTCCGATAAGCCCATAAAGCATGAAAGAGTTTATCAGGACATGATTTCTTATCTTTATCCAACATCTTTTGCAGTATATTTGAAAGTGTCTTATTGAAGGATTCTATCTGGCCATTGGCCGCTGCATGATACTGAGATGAATGGTTGGATTTGATGTTGTATTCTTGATACAACTTCTTCACCTCGGATGAACAGAAGTTGGGGCCATTGTCCATCAATATGGTATGAGGGATACCAAATATGGTAATGATGTTAGACTTGATGAAGCTAACAATGAATTTAGAACTGACTTCCTTAAGAGGTATTACCTCTGCCCATTTGGAAAATAAATCAGTAGTAGTAAGAATATACTTAAACTGCTTGGCCGTAGCTGAAGGGTAAGGTCCCACCACATCCATTCACCATGTGGAAAATGGCCACGAGTATTTAGTTGTATGAAGCAACTATGGAGGTTGATGAATGAAGTTGGCATGTACTTGGCATGAATGACACTTCTTTGTGAAATCAACACAATCTTGTGTCATTGAAGGCCAAAAGTATCCAAGCCTTTGAATCTGATCAGACAGTCTATTCTAGACTGGTGGGCACTAAATACTCCTGCATGCACTTCTTTCATGACAACCATTGTCTCTTCACCATCAATGCATCTGATGTGAACTCCATCAAAACCACATTTGTAGAGAATTTTCTCTAGGTTATTTGGTCTATCATAAAGAGTAAAATTGACCACACGTTGCCGAATTTGTTCTTTCTCGGCTCTATCAGGTGGAAGTGTTCCATTTTGAAGGTATTCCATGATAGGTGACATCCATCCTATAGTATGACCATACGGTTCAGAAATGGGACTAATTTCATTAATTTCCTCTGTTTTGATTCGAACATAAGGTGAAATTGCATGATGGTGGGCAATACTGATGGTTGTCTCATCCTGATTTGGATCTGCCAGAGCTATGGCTATATTAGCCAGTGCATCAGCTTCAGCATTTTGTGATCTTGGGACATAAGAAAATGTCAGTTCCGAAGGGAATTCCTCCATTAACTCTCTGAAGTAATCATACAAAGAGATTAGTTCTTCTTTTCTGATGGCATAATCCCCATTGACTTGTTTTATTACCAGGTCTGAATCACCTTTCACCTTTAAGTGATTCACTTGTCCTTGAAGCGCCAATTCCAAGCCTGCGATGAGAGCTTGGTATTCTGCTTCATTATTGGTACCACCTTCCCACAATAAGAAGGAATAAGGTAACACTGCCTTTTCTATAGAAATGCGCACAATTCCTAAGACAACTTTCTTGAATTTTGGATTTTCCATTTTCCTCCCTGTTGGACTTCTGGAAGCACCATCAAAATACATTTCCCATGCCTGAGGACTTTATTGAATATAAAAGACTTCCTCATCAGGGAGTTTAATATCTGAAGATGTGTCTTCCACTAAAGGGTGTTCAGCCAGGAAATCAGCCAAATCTTGGCCCTTTATTGCCTTTTGAGACACATACTGGATGTCGAATTGCTACAAAATAACTGCCCACCTTACCAGACGTCCTGTAAGCATTGGATGACTAAGGATGAATTTGAGAGGGTTATTGCGAGATACCAATTCGATCTCGTGATGTTGCAATTAGTGTCTCAACTTTTGAACTGCAAAGATTAATTCCAGGCAACACTTCTCAATACTTGAATACCGGGTTTCTACTTCATGCATAGTCCGACTGAGGTAGTAGAGGCTGTTTTCATTCCCAGCATCATTCTTCTGAGCAATAAAGGCACCCAATGATCGCTCTAAAGCTGTCACGTAGAGGATAAGTGATCTTCCTTCAATTGGTGGCATGAGTACCGGTGGACTCAAGAGGTATTTCTTGAGAATATAGAATGATTCTTGACATTCTTTAGTCCACTGGTAAGTGAATTCCTTCTTCATCAATTTGGTGAAGGGTAAACTTTTTCCTACCAAATTGGCGATGAAACGCCGAATATAGGCTATGTGTACTTGAAGTCCTCTTAATTATTTAAAATTTCGAGGAGGTGACATACCAAGGATTGACTTTTTCTTCTCAAGATCGACTTCAATACCATGATGGCGTACAAAAAAGCCGAGAAATTTTCCTGAGGTTACCACAAAAGCACATTTTAAGGGGTTCATCTTCAAATTATGTTGTCAAAGGCTATAAAATATTACTTCCAAATAATCCAAGTGATTATAATTTTGTTTGGATTTGACCACCAAATCATCCACATAGCATTCAACAAAATTCCCTAAAAAGGGTTTGAAGATACGATGCATGGCACACTGATATGTTGCGCCTGTATTCTTTAAGCCAAAGGGCATTACCCGGTAGCAAAACACACCCTGAGGGGCTCTAAAGGCTGCGAATTCCTCATCTTCTAGGGCCATTCAGAGTTGATTATATCAGGAATATCCATCCATGAAGGAAAATGCTTCATAGCCAGCTGTTGCATCAATTAAAAGTTCTGTAATCGGAACTGGGAAATCATCCTTAGGACAATGCCGATTAAGATCTCTGAAATCAATGCAAACTCTAATTTTCCTGTTCTTATTCTTCACAGGGACAATATTATCCAACCAATTGGGATATTGAACTTCTCTGACGAAGTTAGCTTTGATAAGCTTATCCAATTCAGCTTCAATTTTGGAAGCATAAGTTGGGTGTGTTCTTCTCGCGACTTTCTTAAATCCTTGATGTTCTTCTGGTAAACCCAAATGATGAGTAGCAACATCAGGATCAAGCTCGGGCATCTCTGTATAGTTCCAAGAAAATATGTCTCTATTTTTCTTTAAAAAGGAAATATAAATCTCTTGTTCTTCAAGATTCATGGCCGCACTGATTAAAATGGGGCGTGGATCTTCTTTTGTACCCAGATTTATTTCTCTGAGTTCATCCACGGTGGTAGAGATACCCTCTTCAAATGCTGAAGGAGAATCTCTGAGATCTTCCTCTTATTCTTCAACATGTGTTATTTCTTTCATTTCTACTTGCATAGTAGATGATAAAACATAATTTCCATGATCAGAAGAGATGTCAAAATTTGAACATCTTGAAGAAGAAGCTTCCATTTATGGCCCAATTGATGATGAAGGGTCTTCCTTGGGAAATAAAGAGGAGATGATGGATTGAGAATTGATATCATTGTTCACCTCCGATGTTGCTATAACTTCTTATAGCCTTATTGGATAAGTATAGACTTGTTGGATTTCAGCAGATGAAATGAAGACGTCACCATTTGAGCTTTCATCACTGCTTGGTGGGTTAACAATTTCTCCCATGTTTTCTGGATCGATTGCAATAATTGACATTATGGATCTTTCCATAAGAGTATTTTGATCTGGGTCTATCTTGTCAATTTGACTGATGGGAAACACATAATCTGTACTCACATGTATAAATGGATTTATTGGAATCTTCTCCAAACCATATAAAGCATTAACTTTGGTAATCTCCTTTGTTGTGGATTTCTCCCTTCCCGTCATGTGATAGAATTCTGCCTCAATATATTGAGATTCACATGTCTTGAACGGGGCCTTATCACCATACATTGTCCCAACTTGACCATCAAAACAATATTTAAGACATTGATGGTATGATTAAGGGATAACCGCATGTTGATGTAGCCAGGGTCTTCCAAGCAAGATGTTGAAGGCTGAGTCTTGATCAACAACCTTGAAATATGAATTGGATACAAGATCTCCAAACTGAGTTCTGAGTGTAACTTTTCCCAGTGGTTCTTGTTCATTTTTATCATATCCTTGTAACATCATGGTAGAAGGAGATAAATCAGATTCAGTGAGGCCCAATCGACGAAGTGTATGAATAGGCATGAGGTTGACTCCTGAACCATTATCAATGAAAGCTCTTCGGACGTCTATTCCATTGACCTTTCTAGATAAGAACAAAGGTCTAATATGTCCATGCACGACATCATCTTCATCTTCATCAGTAAAAGATATTACTGCATGGAATTTTGCAAGATTATTCTCTATGTGATAGACTTCAGCTGCAGCAATTTCAGTTTCAAACTCCCGAGGACTTGACAAAGCCTCAATGAGTGCTTCCCAAAGATCCTCTGATAAATTCAAGGCATCCAAAATTGATAACTTGGCCGGTACTTGGGCTAGGTGTTTCAATATATCATACTTTTGATCCAAAGGTCTGCATTTCCAAATAGGAACATGTGGTTTAGTAAGTGTCTTGGAAGTTGATGCTTTGGAAGTTGATGCATCTTGTATTGGGATAGGAGTTTACAATATTCTTGGATTTGGAATATTAGACTAATTAGACCCATTTACTTGCTGAGAGGAAGAATATGGAACCTTCAAATGGTATTCTAAAATAACTGTGCCAGGAATGAATTTTCTATTGGTGGAAGAAATTGTTTGTTCTTGTTGAGCTCACTGAAGGGATCTGCCACGAGTTTCTGCTGCATACACAGTTCTAGCAGGGGTAGAATTAGAATAGTGGATTCTTAAAGATCCATGTCTTTCCCTGTATCCTGAGCCTCTGTAACTTCCTCTGATTTCTCTATTTGATATAGGGAATTCGGGATCATCAAAATCAAAACTGCAACTGGCATATGGATATGTTAATTGAATCATATTAATAGAACCGAAAATCAACTCTCCATCCGATGAAGACTCTTCCTGATTAACCTGTTTAGGCTGTGCCGTTTGGTGGGACGATGCCCGCTGCTTTAAAGTAGATGGAATGAAATCTGCTAGAGTCAAAGACATCTTAGGCTTTGACACATACTCATCTTCTTCTGATTGTTCCTCCTTGGAATTGTGCCATTTCTTTTAAAATTTTCCCTCTGATGAAGAGGGTTTTTCTATGGCATTCATGGCAGAAGGCACAAATGGTTTCTTCAATTGTGTTAAAAAATAGCATGAGTTCAGTTGTTCGTCTTTCTAATCATCCAATCATTATATTTTTGTGCATTTTTTCTTTTGACTTCTTGCCACTCGCCTTCCTCCTCTGGAACTGTAGTAGTAACACATGCTACCTGGGCTGAAGAGCCTTTTAGTTTGACTTGTCCCGAGCCGACCATCTTTTGCAGGAGGTCCTTGAAAACAAAACACTTCTGAATGGGATGCCCCAACATCTGGTGAAACGGGCAATAGTTGCGACAGTCTTCATCTCCTTCCTTGTTTGGCCTCTTGGGCCTTGTAAATTGAACCAACTTATTTTCCAGAGCCGAAATGAAATAACCAAGAACTTGTTCATTTCGAAAAGAATAAACTTTTCTTTTCAAATCCTCAAATTGTTTTCATCTTTGATCTATTTGATCATCTTGACGAAACAGCCTCTATTGTTGACGCTCAGGAGGTGGAGCCCTTCTGGAAGATTAAGGTTTTCAAGTAGAGGCAGGTACATGTGCTTGCTTAAGCATAACTGTAGCAGTATCTGATTTATCCATTCTCCTTTATGGAGCTGATGGAATTACACAAGATTTAGCCTTAGTCTGTATAAGAGAATATTCAATCTATTGAGCGATTGAAGTAAGGTCTCAAAACCCTCCTATGTATTTCACAGGGATCAACGGTGTGTGTAATTCGTCACATAGATTTTCCACACAGATTGGCAATAGTTCCTCTTGAGGGAGTGCTAAGCTTAGGGAATATGTTAATCCCTTCCAGCGAGCAATGAAATCTGAGACCTTTTCATTCTCCCTTTTCTTACAGTTTTTAAGATAAAAAACTATTGTCTTTAGCAACGTTGAGCTAAATTAGAGAAGGAATATTTGGTGAAGATCCTCCCATTCGGTAATTGACCGGGATTTCAAGCTTGTATACCAGACAAAATCTGGTCCTTTCAAGGTTCTTACGAAGCATATAAGTTTCACTGCTTCTTGCTGCTCCAGATTTCCCATCATAGGATCGCAACAAGACACATAATGCGTCAAATTCTATTCAAGATCTCCTGATCCATTGAAAATAAGGAATACAGGGTTCCCAAAACTTGATGGGGGAGGGATTGCATCAACCCATTCAGGGTAAGCTCTATTTTCTGGTTGAACCTGCGCACGATTTCCCTCCATAGCTTCCAACCGAGCTATTAATGACTCAATAGTAGTTATTAACTTTTTAGAAACATCCAGTTGATCTTGAATCTGAACAGGTGCACTGACTAGAGCTTGGACAGGTATGGCAGCTGGTACTGCAACTGATGGCAGCACTGCCAATTGTTGTTGCACTTGACCCGTGGGATTATACCTGTGAGGGTGTACTAATAAAGGAGGATATTCTTGATCCATCTTAGTAGCTACAAAAAATTCCCTTGGCTGACTAACTCCAGCACGTTTAGGAGGAAGCCTACCCTGAAGTAGTTCTGCATTCATCCTCCTCAATTCCTTCATTTCTTCCTCCTGTTGTGCAAATCTTTTCTCTAGTAAGAGCGATTGGCCTTCTCTAGAGGAAGGATATGTAACCTGATTCTTTCCCTTCCCCTTGTTTGATCCCTTTCGGAGAGGGGAAAGTGTGTTACTTGAAGGATTACCTAGTTTCTGAGTAATCCTTTGATTTTGTGTACACACACCTTCTTCATTTGTGTCTATGCATACAACTTCTTGAGCATGAACCTCTTCATCTGATCCCTTTGAATGAGCCTCATCTGGTGGATTAGAAACAACGACATTGATGACATTGATTAACGCATAATGCATTGCATCCCTCCTATCGACATTCCTATGATATTGTCTCCTTCTATGTCTTTGATGAGACATTGCCTTTTGTTTATTTGATCCCTCAGGAACTTCTTGGTGAACCGTAATTTGGAGAGAATCTCCTGATAATTTGGATCTTCGTTCCTCTTGTGGCTTCTTCCCCAATCGAGAGAAGACCGATTTTCTTTGAGGGAGGGATTGAGGATTTGAAAAAGTCCCCAGTCCGGCGGACTGGGGCTGTTCCTACTGTCTTTGCTTAAATCTTCGAATCCTATTTGTTGATTCTGAGGGTTGGTTTAAAAGATTTTCCAGTCTAGAAAGCTGGGGTGGCTCTTGACATGCTATGTTTGAGACTTTCTTAAAAGTTCTCCTGATCTTGCAGACCTTGGTCCAGAAATTAGCTGGATTCATCAATCGACATCCACTTTTATCACCCAACTCGAAAGACCGTTGGATGATTTTCGACACTTCTGTCACTTGATGATGTGCTTACTCCATACGAGAGGCCTGTTCAATGTTCTCGTTTGCTTGATGCAGAAGTAATTAAACAACTTGTTCTATGTATTCTTGATTTTGAGAGGAACTAGTTGAAGGTTGTTCTTGGGAAAGCCTTTGATTACAAACAAAGCCAGTTGATTATGGCCGGCCACAGGCAATAACATTGCATGAGACCATTTTCGGCATGCTTTGCTGACTGGAGAACACAGTGAAATGTAGTGCTCCATGAACACCCCATCCTTTGACATGAATACCAGATGGGGCATTGGAAATTAACTGGCACAATCTTCTTAGTGCGCCAAGGAATGAACATTGAAGGTCTCTCTGCTACTTTTTAGCCTTCAGATATCGAGAGACTGATAGAGATGCCAAATCAATCTGATTTTGTAACCCTTCTATTATCTTAACATGATTTTTATATTCATCATAAGATAATACTTTCTTTTTCAACTGACAAAGAGTTTTCCATATGTTGAGACGAATATCATGAATTCCGTCATCCTTCAACATCTATGGAATGTCATACTGAGAGTCAGCCAGAGGCCAAAACATGACTGGCACTTCACTATTTGCCATTTGTTTTCTCATGTTCATCATTTCCTCTTTATCATTCAATGAAGATTCTTATACCTGATTTGACCAGAGCTGGTGCTTCCTTGTTGCTTCATCGGATTCAACAAGATTGGTAGAGAAATCACTGATCAAACTAGAAGATGCATGACTTAGGGGTGGTTTAAAGAATGACCTACACCCTGGGCTATCTTTCGATTGAGAAAGTATTTTACCTGCTAGCGATGAAGCATCAGACATGACTGGTTTCTCATTTTCAAGTGACTCAAGATAAGAGGGCTTTCTCAGCACTACATTGTCCACTAGATCATTTTCCAGGAAATGTGCATCACTACTATGGAGAGGACTTTCACAGTGAAATTAATCATCATGGGGAGGACCACCATGGCGGGTTACAACAAAAGATGAGATCTCTTGCTCCTTGGTATTCTGACCACATAGAGGGTTCCTGTGGATCTCATCTGAAGATGAAACTACGATATCGACAGAATTGTCATGAATAAAGACTTAATGAGGAATTTTCTGTTGAAGACCTTCAGAATTAATGTTCCCACTATTGGGGAATGAGGGATTAGAATCTTGAATTCCAACAGATAACTGTATGAGGGCTTCAAGAACTCCAACATCGAGCAAGTCCTTGTTACATATTGGATCTTGATCTCCTGACTGTGATGGGAGGGTCTTCTTCTTAGACACCTTCTTACTAGCCTTGGAAACCACTTGTTGAAGAAAGTGGATGCTCTGAGTAGGTCTATGTGCCTGATCTGGAGAGATGTCCAGGTTAGGCTGACGATCTCTACTCAAATCAGGTGTATGTGCCTGACTTGGTTATCCGTATGATATGGGAGAGTATGCCCCACAACCCTCTTGGACTAAAACAGATGTGTGTGTCTGTTTCGAAGTGAACTGTTGATGTATCACTCCACTGGTAGGGATAGATTTATGTGTCTTTCCCTGAGATGTTTCTAAATCTGTTATAATATCCTAGGAAGCATCCAGAATATGAGCAGGGATTTTCTTCTGCTCTTTCACCATTGATATAATATTCTTGGTGACTTTAGCTACCGGAATGGGGATATATGTCCATTTCATGCTTGGAGTAGGTGTATGTGCCTGCTTCTGTCCTCCTTTTCCTATTAGTGAATCCTGACAGTACTCAAGTATGGGGGCAGAAAGTTGAGTCTGCATCTTGTTTGTCACCAGAGCTTTCCGACTGACTTCTCCGGGTGCTACCAAGTGAGACTGTTGGTAGGCTTGATCAATACTAGCAGGTGTATGTGCCTGCTGATTGCACTTCGCCGAACGTGGTTGACGAGCTCCATCATATGTAGTCAGACGGTCCTACTGACTAGCTGATTATGTATAAACAGGTATATGTTCCTGCCTATAGTACTCCGCCGAAATTGCCTGGCGAGATTGGCGTGATGCTTCCAGATGAGTCTGTTGGACAGCGGAATTAAAACGGATGGGTGTATGTGCCCGCTCGTTTCTTGACACTAAGTTAGGTTGGTGGACTTCTATGGAGATGGAAGAGATGAGAACCTGCTCATTGTTAACTGGATTTTGCCTCTGGCGATTTGTCTTGCCTGCTCGAGTTCGAGGAACTTGAGCCGAACACCTAGAGTCGGTACCCACATCATGTTGAGGGCGCACTATCGCACGAGTCTGGCGGCGATTGTTAATGGGATCCCTCGGGAAGGACTCCTGTCTCCTTGAATTAAGGCCCTGAGGGACCTGCTCATTCACATCCTCAGAATATGGGAGTGAATGGTGATTGCATTCCTAGGATAACGTCCCGAAATGGTTGGATACGGTGGTTAGCACCGCCTGCTTCTTTATCACTGGTCGTCGCTGTCCGGACGATCAGGGTGACTTGTTCACTTGGAGGGCACGTCAAGCAGCCTCCAGAGTTGGAATAGTACCGTTTTGACGGTACTCCTTAACCAGTGCATTTGATACCTAGCATTGAAGACGCTGAGTAGGTGATGTCATCCTCAGAGCGGACAATGATCCAGCAGGAGTAGTAGCAGTGGCATTCGCAGCAGCGGTATTCATAGGTGTGAACTTGAGAGCAACCATTTCTTAGAATGCATAAAATCTTGGAAAAGAGTGCCTGTTTGATATAACAGACGTAATCAAGATAAATTCATCCACTACATCTTTTGGATGAGCACACATGTCAATTATTGTTTTTGTTAGCCCTCTCATTGAGTTTTAAATAGGGGCCTAAAAAATAAGTAAAACATCATTTTAACTTGGTTAAGGATTCACGACGGGTTCACCATTTTTTGTTTCCCTCTAGAATTGGGGGATGATCTCATTGATTTAAGATTCAAACATTACAAATGGTTTCTAATGGGTTTGTTCATAGAACCGGATACATCCAATGATTCCATATCCATTTGAACCTACTTTCCAAAGGTAGGTGATCATTAGTTGTGGACTGATGGGGCTTAGGAATTTGCATTGGTCGAGAGGATGAGAGGTCAGACTCATCACACCTTTTTGAGGGGAATTGTTGTCTACTCTGGGACTCTCTTTATAGATTTAAGTTATGTTCATGGATCCTTATTACATTACCAATTATAAAAGGAGTTTTCCTTTAGATCTGACAATCAATGATTGATATGTAGAAAATTTAGATAATCTTTTATATGTATTCGAGGTTCTTCATCAATATAGAATCATATGTATTTGTTTATAGATTCTTAGCTGATGGTATCCTTCAATACATGAAAGTCTCTAGGTCATTATGATGACCATACTGGTTTTAAAGCCACTCAGTGGGGCACTTGAAGTTTATTGTCATTCAGAAGGACATTGATTATTTCAGAGTTGGGATCGTACCCACAGATGGGCTACCTACGCATCCTTTGTTTTTGGAAAAGGAATTAGAACCCACGTAGTTCGAGTAAGGGAGTGTGGTGTTTATGCATAATTGATGGATCAAAGAAATATGTCATGATTACTTTTACACTCTAAGCTCACGTGAGTCATGCTCGGTGTGAGAAACAAGAGGTATTGGTGAAACCAGACATTTGTGCCACGAAAGATGCAATGATGTGGGGCTTATGTGTGTATGACTGCCCAAAATAGATGAGGATTAAGATTTACTTCAGGGAAGAAATCCAAGGATAGGGTCCATAAAGGTATATGTGTTTCATGGAGATTTGGACACTCTAATTTTGGGGCTTACTCCTAAGGAAGATTCCCAAGTTATGAGGGGACTTATGATTGGGTTTTACTACTGAGAAGGAAGCCCAGATCAAAAGGAAATTAAGACTGGTTAAGAGAAATTAAAACTGGGGATTACTCCTAAGAAGAAGGCCCAGGTTAAGGGTTTTGAAAAATTAAGGGACTTGGGGCTTACTCCTAAGGAGGATTCCCATATTTGGGAACTTTAAGACTAGGGTTTATTCCTAAAAAGGGAGCCCAGGTTAAAGGAATTATGGTTGGGGCTTACTCCTGAGGAGGATGCTCAATTAATAGGATTTGAAACTGGGGCTTACTCCTGAAAAGAAGGCCCAGATTAATGGAAATTATGACTGGGGATTACTCCTAAAAAGGAGGCCCAGATTAATGAGGACTTGGGGCTTACTCATAAGGAGGATTCCCAGTAATAGGGTTCTCTTATCTTAAAGGATGAGGTTGAATGAATGAAATCTCTAATTTTAGTGAAATAAATATGTGCAAATCACTAGGTTTTGAGAGATGTTTCACAGAATTCCTTTCAGATAAGGAATTCAATCAGGAAAACATGCCATAAATGGATTTGAAGAGTGTCTTGAAGACTGAATCTTGAATAGGAGTGGTGGAATGGCATAAGAAGGGTTAAATGGGAAAGAAGGGCACCCAAAAAATAGAAGGGCGCGCAAGTCCTAGCTGGCGCGCAGGTACTGCGTGGGTACGCAAGTCCTGGTCGCACAGGTATACCTACGTGGCACAAGGGTACTTGCGTGATTTCCATCCCTTAGGGTAACACTTGGGTGAGACTTGGCTCAAACCCTTGGTATTATCCCTTGATGATTTCCAGAAGATGGCGCGCAAGTTCTGGTGAAGAAGTAGGGCGGCACGCAAGTGTGCCCATTTCCCTTAAGGGTAAAACACTTAGGCGTCCAAGTGTTAGTGAATTATAACACTTAGACCTTACTCCTCTTGTTTAGACCTTCCATTTTAGGTAAATAATTACCTTATAAGTGTTCGGAAGACCTGAAGAAGAGACTTGGGCATTCAGAGCTCTGTATGTGAATTCTGGAAAAAATCATCTATAAATGGGGGGCCCACCGGGGGTATTTATAGGCTGGAGAAGACCCCAGGAGGTTTTTAAAGAGGTCGCGCAAGTCACTTGCACGACCATTAGGTGGCGCACAAGTTTACTTTCGCGACCATAAGGGAACTTGTGCGACCCAAGGTCCTTTGACTCCTTTTTCATTCCTTTGTCGATTTTTGGTGTTTTCTTCAAAGGATGAATCAATTTGGTTTCAAGGTATTTTTCTTTACATTACTTTGGACTCTATGATGAAAAGGAGCATAAAAAGTCCCAAAATATGTAATGAAACTTAGATTCATAATATAAAATAATTTCTTTAATGTAAATGAGGAGAGATAAATCCCTTACGGAATTTAGGTATGGTAACAAGTGTACATGAGAGGAATTAATGAGAGATAAAGGGGTATCAAATCATTAAAAAATAAGGAGGATATTATATGGGATATTAATAATAATATCCTAACATTTTTAATTGAAAATATAAGGGTATAGAAACATAAAGAAACTTGGACAAAAATAAGAGAGGAAGAAATCCTTTATTTGGAAGTGTGATCCAAAAGGCTTGGGAGAGGCTTGAGAGAGGCTTCTTGGGAGCTTCGGGAACCTTGTGAGGATTATAGAGAGAGGAGAGAAGAGTAGGAACATGATTAAAGGTTTTTGAGTGAATAGAAGTGGGATCTTGGGTGGGTTTATATAGAAAAAGAGAGGGGAATTCTTTAATATTTCATAAACTTAGGTTTTGGAATCTATATAATTAAATATTTAAAACCAAAAACCAACCCATGGTTTTTGCCCATGGTTTTTTCCAAAGGGTAGTGTAAAAAATTATTTTATAAGGCTAATGGAGAATCTTCTTAAAATATTAGTCTTGATTATTTGGAGGTGAGTTACACTCTCAAGTAAATCATTTTAGAATGATAAAATGTTTTATAAGTCATGGAGGGTCCACTAAGGCTTTGTAAAATAAATCAAAAAAATCTAAAATAACATTATTTTAATGGTAAAACATATATTTTCCGAACATCCCATTTATAGTATTTTTATTACATAACTATTGGGTCATTATGATGTCATAAAACCCATTATATATTTAACAATATTTAATTTTTACCCAAAAATTCGACTATCTTAGAAAATTATGAAAAATTCACCATTAGATAATTTCAACATTTTGAATTTGAAAAATATTCATTTTATCTAAATATTTTTCTAAATATGTGAATTTTCACTTTTAAAATAAAAACTGACATTTATTGAAAATTCACAGGTTTTGGAAAAAACAGTTTTCAAACCTTAATAAAAATTACAATTGTATTCAGAAAAATTATACGATAATTTATATTTAATAAAAATTAATTTAGTAATAGTAATATATTTTAAAATATTATTTAATTAAAAAATCCATTAATTCATCAAATTAGATTTCCTAATTAAATATTAACTAAAAATACTATTTGTGATTTAAAGCTGTTTACAAAATAAATATATATTCTTTATACAAAAATAATATAGCGCACAATCATGGTGTTAAGGTCTTGTTATATAACCCATTAAAACAACCGCGTAATACCTATGGGTAAGGTGCGTAATGGTGAAAGACTTTTGGGGTGGCTCGGATAATATCGCTTGGGTGGTAATCACTATTAGCTTCCACTTCTCCCATATGTAGTTCCGTTCAAGCTTAAAATGTTGAATCTTGGTTTGGTATTGGTCAAGAGATAAGCCTTGTGATGCTACCTACTTTCTGAGCTCTGACAAATGGGCTTTGTTTGGAGAAATTCTACTAGATGAGGCCATCACTTCCTTTTTATGAGTAAATTGGATTTGTTAAAGCCGTATATTTATTCTAATCATGTGGTCACTATTTAATGACTATATTAGTAACAATAACAATTCTTAATGGTATTTTAAAGTCTAAAAAAATAAAACCAAGTTCATATGTTTTATATAACCATTTTATATAATAAAACAATTAAATAGATCTAGAATAATTTTCATTAATAAAAGTTTGGGTTGTTACATACCCCTAGTTGCATCTATTCCAAAACCACATATAATTTTTAGTATCTAGATAGGGATAATTGTTAGGAATCCAAAAATTCTCTAATTTACAAAAAATTCATGATATTATCTTATACTTATCCTTAAAATCTATCATAGTGATATATTCTGTAATCTATGTTTTACTAAATCTACTTCCTAAGGTTTATACTAAACTTTCTATGATACCAACTATAAAATGTAGACTCCAGTAACCTATAGATGGTGGTTATATTAAAATACTAGAAGAAGATACCTGAGATAACATCCAACATGATCAAATAGTTTAGTACTATTGGGATACTAGATACATACATAATTCTCACATTACATTTCAAAACATGAAATATAGCATAAAATTCTAGTGAAAAATTTATTATTTATTACAGTATATCCATGAAATCATTCATATATACCTTCTTAATATCATGGGTAAAGGAAAACATAATAAAGGGTGAAATCAGATTCTCAATAAGGGAAATCATATAAGAGAATCTATTATAGAATAAATAAATCATGAATAATATGACATAGATAAACAATAATCAAAATGAAATATAACTAATATAATAAAAGGGGAATATATCCATGAATGAAATAATAACATAAATAATCACATGGATAAAAATAAATGATTTCATGATTATGGAATGCATAATGTTGTACATCATAATTATACCATTAAGGCCTTGTTCCAAGAAATCATTAATATTTCATCAAAGCCTCATGTAAAGGCATCATAAATAATTGGGAAATTAAATACCAAATACCCAAGATAATTTGTATCGTGAGACATAATGATTCATAGAGGGGTTATAAATGGCCCCACCCATCACATACTTAGTCTAATATATTCATCATATGAAATGGGAGAATAATCAATATAATAAATAATCAACATAAATATCTGTATTTGAAAACTAGCATATGGAATGTGAATATTTTTCCCCAGTCAAAAATAGAAAATCATGATCATAATATATATTGAGTGATATGGTGGATGGTATCATTATATTATATACCCAGTTGAGAATAATATTCATAAAAGGATATTTATATAAATGAAAATACTCTTAAAATGGCATTCAAACCATTCTTTAAAAACTTGATAAAAACATCCTTCTATTTTGATAATATTTAAATAAAAATTTATAAAGTATTGAGAAAATTAATTTCATTTAAAATAACCATGGAATCTTATAAATAAATATTAAAAAAATATCAACCATGATAGTGGGAAAGTTCATTCATTTTTTATATGTTAAAAGAGAACATTCATTTCACACTTTTGAAAAAAAGTCAAAAGTGAGTGGTATGATTTTTTTTCAAAAGATTAATTTTAATCATTTGTAAATAAGGTCAGAATTAGTTTAAATGAACTTTAAAATCTTTCAAACATATATAAAAACATTTTTGAAACATTTTATGAAAATGGATATAGAGAATAAATATTTTAAATGGAAGACTTTAAAATAAGTTTTAAAGGAAAATCTATTATGACTTCCATAAATTTTGAAACAAATGGATGTTGAAGTAGGGAACTTGAATTAGATTTGAAAAAAATAATTTTAGTTAATTAATGATAAAATAAATCCATAATGTATTTCATACACCACAAAAAATAAAACATGTGGTGAAAATGGTATAAGTCTCAACAAAAGAAAATTGAGATGGAAAATCCCATACCTTAAGCCTGAATTGATTCGTAAGTGATATAACCTCCCGTATAATAAATTTATAATTATTATAATTATATAAAATATCCATATGAATACTTATAATATCATATATTATCCACTTATCACATTTCAACACACGTTTATTAATAGTTATCTATTATATTCATTATTTCAAGTGTTAACTGCTTTGTTTCTCATATATGTTTTATTTTGAAAGTTATGGTCCTTGCTTCTTGGTCATGATTTTATAATTTTAATAATGTTAATATTTTCATGTATAAAATATTATTACACAATATCATAAATATTAAATATTCCTTAATCATTCATCTTATAAATATTATAACATCACTCATATAGGTGGTAAAACCCACCAAAACAAGAGCATGTTATAAAGGTTGAATGAGTAAGAACATTCCAAAGTATAATAATAATATAAAATTTACATAAGATTATTCATTTAATAATTATCATATATATTAATTATATATAATTTTAGGACCATCCATAAAGGGAGGATATTGAAAATGAAATATATCACTCAGGGAGATGGTAGTCTGTACGTATGCATGGATGATACTTTACCATTATAATGAGAAAAAAGAAAATAAATTATATAATATTTTATCATTATAGAATAATTATTAAATCCAAAATATAATATATATTTATTAAATCCATCATTATAACCATCCATTATAGGAAACTATGGAAAATGAATCACATCGCTATGCGATGGTGGTAGTCCACACATACGCACACACGATACTTTCATTTACCATTTGATAGAAATGAGGTGGAAAATGGTTGAACTATTAATCATAATAATATATAATTATATTTATTATACTTGATTAATTATTTTATTATGGATACAATATATTTATAGGAATCATAATAAGAAATAAAATTTGAAAGAGTCGGTAAAGTGATTACCTCTTCTTTGAGGGACCACCTTTGGATCACACATTAAACCTTATTAGGATGGGCTTAAGAGAAGAAAATAAGATCAAGAATTAAGGTAAGAAATATATTAAGGTATTAAGGTTGATTTTATTGATATATAAGGCTCAAAAATTGTGAATAATGGATTATAGGATGCACCCTTTTATAAGTGACGAAAATAACACACTTGAAATTACTTTAAATATTTAAATATAATATATACCATAATCATGTAAAGTGGAACCAAAGAACCCAAAAATAATATATAATATGTGATAGTGTCAAAATAAACTCAAAAAATCATATTTATACAATATTTGTATACATTTTAAGCCTTATCTCTTAGTTAAACCCCCTTTAATCTCAATTTAACATTAACTGCGATAACTTAATTTTTTTTCCATTAAAACTTAATTATACAAAAAAAATGAAAGAGGAATTATAAAAATATTAGTACATACTAATTAAAAAATTTTAATTAATTTTATCAGATTGAAAATATATATTTGGTAGAAATTACATTTAATATAAGTACAAAAAACACATAAAAATTAGTTTTTAGGAGAATACATGATTTAAGCATAAAAATCACTTCACCTTGATAACATGTAAGAAGTTGGTTTATGTGATTTTTTGTTAAATAATAAAAAATTAAGATATTTATACTTTTTGATCAATAATAAACCAAATTCCACCTTCCAACCATACAATTAAATTTAAAGACCCTAAAATAGTTTTTAATTTGGATAAAATATAAGTTATGTTCATAAAATTCAAGCATGGGATCCTAAATTAAAAATAATGATCTGAAATGCATTATTTAACTAATTAAAAAAATATTTTTCTAAAAAAAACTTACCCAATAGGATAAATACAAGTTTTAGATATATTTTAAAGCCTTAACCCATAGTTTTAACCTATTTTTACTTGCTTTACCCTTACCGAGGTGGAAATCTTTACTATGGTTACTATTCATAATGATAAAAAATAAATAAGTGATATTTAAAAAATAAGAACCACATAATTAAAATTATGGAATAATTTTTTCATGATTAAATTTATATAATTTGTAGAAATAAATTTTAATATAAATGTGTAAAACTCAATGAAAAACAGTTTTTAGAAAAATGTGTTTTAAGCCCAAAAAATGAATTTATACCAAAATTAATTATTATGATGATTTCTATGTAATTAAATAGATTATTTATAATTAATAGAGATTTATTTTAATTTAATTTTAAATTTAAAAAACAACTATATTTTTAAATTTCTGTATTTAATGAAAATAAATGACAATTTTACAAAAATCGATATTTTCACTATTTACTTAAAAACAAATATTTTTAGAAAAATATCATAAATTAACTCTAATATAATATTAATCTAATAATTTCAAAAATTAAATTAATTTTCTCAAATAAAATTTCTAAGATGGTATAAATTAATTATAATTTCCATACACACATAATGCAATAAAACCATTTTTGAAGAAAATATATTTTTAGAGCATAAAACGACTTTACTAAAAACTGAGTACTTATTTGTTATGAATTAATAAATAAATTTTTATTCTATAAAACTATTATACTTATTTTTCATAATTTTTTTTATTCCGATTCATATCTCTAATTTAACAACTAGGTTATAATATTCACATTTAAATAATAATATTTTTATAGTATATTGCAGTTTTCTTAAAGCTCAGTGTTGTGTGTTAGGAAAGCTATCAAGTTTATTATTATTTTAAATTAATTTTTTTGAGTGTTAAATTTTATTTTATAATTTATGATTCTATTTGTTTTTTGTGTTTTAGTTTTTTTAATAAGTTAGTAAGTGATGAAACACATGATATCAATATGAATTGATGAATAAATCTAGATTAGAATTACGTTTTGGTGTTCCCAAACTTAGTAATGTGTGAAGATTGAAGTCACCAATAAATTATGTGTATTTAATTTTGAATTATATTATTAGGATCAAAGTTTCATCAATAATATTGGAAGTATTATATGTTTATAAGAAAATCCATCCATGAGGAGTTCAAAGGTCACATATTATATTTTTGATGAAGCAGATTTAATTTTGATGATTGTTTAACTGGTCTCAAAGCTCAAAGACAGTTGTAAATGGTGTTGAAGAACTAAAACATTGTTTAAAACAATGAAGAATAAGTGAATACCATGAAAATATTTATTTTCATGAAGAAAAACACATTAGTTGTGTAAGATTTTTAAAGTCCATGCAAAATGAAAAATACAATTGTAATTTTTCATGATGAATAATTTTAAAGAAGGAATTTGATTTGGCTTGGAAATTTAATACTTGGTAATTACTAAGAATATTCTAGACCTTAAATCAAAAAAATAGGCTATCCAAGATGGTTAATCAAGGCTATCTTGATCCCACATATGTGGGCACTAGCCCAACCATGTGGGAGAGTAATCCAATCTGGCTAGCCAAGATAGAAGGGGAGCATATTGGATGAAATTATCTTTCATAGGGGTAGGCATGATTGTGCATATGGACCGACTTGCAAAGGTAGTGATGTGGTCTATTCCATAGTGGAGAACAAGAGTGGACCTCAGTTACACGTTTCTAGCTGGATAAGAAAGTAGATTGTATTATTAAGCGGAAGGAATCCACAATCAAGATCAATGTGGGATGGGAAGAGCAATACAATTTTCTTGCTTTTAATAAAGTTAGATAGAATCTAAGTTGTCTAATATTTTTTATCATGGTTATTCAATCGAATCCTTCATCATATTCAACCTGTATCCATAGGGTTTATATTCTATGACCTCCAAAATCCAAACTGAAGTCTAGAGACCCTCTATAATCAAACTTGAACCTTATTCTCAATCAAAATGAGTTAGATATCCTCAATATATCCATCATATTTAAAGAAAATAATTTTTTTATGGACATTACCATTATCAAGGAGCTTGATCCGATACATTTCATGTCTATAGATGATATTTGATAATGCCAAATATGATGAGTTGTTGCGCATAGGTTCTCATTTAGTGAATCGTTTCACATGCATGCATAGGATCCAATAAAAAATAGTGATAAATTTATCACATGAAGTCATTTACAAAGATTCTATATTCTTTAGATTAGTGTGAAGTTTGAATTACAAATATCTTCAGGTGCTATAAAAATATATTTTGACTTTCCACTTTTATCTAAAATGGAATGGTTTATATTTGAAAAAATTGGTGATCATATTATCTATAAATACCATGGGACAGAGCCAAGAAGAGTTTCTAATATTCATATATTTTTTGAGCCCTCTTATTTTACTTCATAAAAATAGAGTTTCTATGTTATCACTTATGTGAAGAAGCCCTCATATTTCTACATATTCGAGATAGGTTACAAAATCATATATTATGTGAATAAAAGAGAGAAACCATGAATACCATGTCTATCATGAATAAAAGAGATATTCTGTGAAGCATATATTTATTTCATGAAGAAGAGAAGGTTGTTCCGTGCCTGGTTTTCATGAAGGATAAGATATCACGTGCTTTGTTCACATGAAGGAAAATAATTATATCATGTGCACTAATTCAAAAAAGTAACTAAAATTATATGAACATTTAGTTTCACATCATGATCTATATATAAAAAAAGAAAATATTTGAAAAAACAACACAATACACTTGTGAGTAGAAGAAAATAGTTGCAATAAGGAATAAAATAAACTAGTTGGAAACCCACACACTGTGATGATATAATAGTAACCATGAAAATATTTGCATGAATTGAAAATAACATACATATATTAAATGATATATGTAAGCATTATATTGAATATTATTAATCAAGAATAAAAGAATAGTTCTAACATTATCATAACTGCTTATCTCATGTGTCAAAGACTAAGAATCTTAAACTGCAAAAGTATATTATGTGTTGAAGATCTATGGTAAAAGAAGAATCAATGAACAAGTTTATATCTAAAAATTATCATTTGATTTAAATAAGGATTATAATATTTCCAATCCATTACATATTCATATTATTGTGACTGAAGAAGAAGAATAATTGGTAGGTATTGTGTACTTCATTTTTTAGACAACCCTTTGATTGTTGTGATGTTGAGGCAGCCTAATAGATTACCATACACAGAGGAATATGATCATAATTTTTATTTTCTATTAAATAAGAATTAGTATACATTTTTTATCACTTCATATGGGATATATAGATATTTTTTAATCTTGGGATTCAAAGATAAATCCTGTATTGTACCTAGTTAGTGCCAACAAAATAGGTTGAAGGAAATTCCCTTTCCCATGATTTATTTGATAATAAAAAGGAATCAATGTGTTCATGGGATAATAACTACCATTCATTGAGAATTTAGTCATCCACAATAGAGGTGAAGCTCATTAAAATCTTGGTGTTCTTTGTGTTTTATTATTTTGTGTGCATGCTTGCTAACCGCAAGTGAAGAAGATAAGAGAAACATTCACTAAATAAGTGAAGGAGGTATAAAAATGGGATAATTTTTTTTAAAATGATAAAATACCATCCCACATTGATTCACCCCCATCTCAGTGTGGTCATCCCAAAGTGATCCTAATAATTAGTATTTTATAAGGTCATACATATGATTGTATTATTATATTTTAAGCTCATTGAATATTTGATATGTCTCCTATCAATTTCGAATAGAGTGAAAAATTGGAGTAGTTTTATCTTCTACAGTTCAAAACTCTATATCATCCAAGTCCTTGAAGAAAAAAAAAAGAATAAATAATTGGAAAATATGAAGAATTCATCCCTCTTTTGCAAAGATGATGATGAAGTTTCCCCATGCTATAATTATAAGAAAGACAAGTCATGCATGGAAGTAAAGACCTGGTAGCTCAATCTACCGCCAAATTTATGGAAAATAGTTATACTTTAGATGTTTATGAAGAGGTATCATATATGTTCCTCCAATATTATCCAATAAAAAAAATAGCACAAGCGGTGAAGAAAATTCCTCAGACAATGATACTTGTATAGATTGGAGGAAGACCTTACAAGAAGAGATCACCCATCCAGAAGAAAAATCTAAGAAAAGATAGAGTGCATTAGTAAGAAGGGGGATGACATATATTGATCCCACTAAACAATGTAATGAAAAGAGAGCTATATTTCAAGATATAGAAGAATATTTTGACAACTTAGAGAAATATTTTGAAGAAATAATTCAAAACAACATCAATGTAACAACTTTTTTTTTCCTTTTAAATATTTGGAATATATCTGATAATATTTTCAAAGTTAGGTGTTGAGTCAACTCAGGATTCCAAGTCTCGAAGAGGCTCTATACTATTATAATAAAAATACTTAATATATTATATCAAGTGTGCATGGTTTTTATGAAATAATGAGATAAATCCTGAATAGTGCTTTATACATAAATCTAACACCTCCATTGAATTAGTAATGCGGGTTTTACTCTAGGCGTGACATAATTTTTTTTTTCAGAATTGGGTGTTGGGATTGAACGCCATTATGGGAGAAAAATTAAATAAATTAGAAATATTTATTTAATTTTTTTAATTAAAATATGAACATAATAATCCTCTATATAAAAATGATTATTCCAAATCTTTGGGGTTAGCTAGATAACCCTTGGATTGAGTGAGGAGCCATTGGAGGAGAGATTGGTTAATGAAAACATATTGATGATCATCATAGATTGCCTGAGAATAATTTTCTCTAATCGAGTTCATGGACCATGCCCACAATGATGACATAAAACCTTTATTTTTTAGTGATCAATCCAAACCTAAGGTAGGGAATTCAATTTTCATGGTCTATTTTACCCATTTGATTATCCAATGATGAACATGAAACAAACCACTAATAGATTGATTCACAGGTTGATCATGCCCTATGAGTTCAGGTTTATCTCCTAGGATCATGGGGAAATGATATTGTTGATTATTATTTCTCTTCATTTATAGTTATAATGACAACAAATCCTGACTGTAAGAACATGATTTTTCAATCAGGTATGGATCCTTTAAATTTTAGTCTAATTATTTATTTTGGACCTAATATGGATGCCTAATGAGTTATAAAAGGTGTTAGGGGTGTTCGAGGATTGTTCGGAGCCCGAAACCCATATTTTTGGGAAACCAGCCATGTCAGACAGTTGAAGCATGGTTGTCGCACATTTTTACTAACCGTGCGGATGGTCTATTTTCAGGCAGAACCACATCACACAGTTGAATCATGACCATGCAGCCTAACCATGCAAGTTCCCCTTCTTCCTAGGTACCTGTTCACGGTTTTCACATTGTTTTTCAAAACGTGCGGACAAAAAGTGCATAGGAAAATTTCAGGGCAATTTTACTATTTTTCCCTTAACGATCTAATTAATCCACCCCTTCTTCCCAAACTAAATATACTATGGGAGAATCTCCATTTTCTCTCAATTTTGAGTTTTTTAAAGACCTAAGGTAGGGATCAAGAGATCTCCTTCATCCGAGATCTGATCAAGCTTCAGTTCTCCATGTTAGATGCGCAACAGTAAGTACTCGAGTCCTTTTTAGCTGTTCTTCTCCTCTCTTGTTCTGGACTTAGTTATCGAGGTGTGGGAATTTTCCCCTTTTTCTTAGATCAACTCCATTTTAAGACAAATTATAGGTCAATACCAAAGGATAAGGATATTAAAACCCTAATGTGGGTGGTCTATAACTCATCCCTCAAGTTCTTTGATTTTGGAATTATCGTGTGGGGCTCACTGATTTCATCAGGTGTCGTTTATTGAATTTATACATCATGCTTATAATCATTAAAATCACATGATTATGCTATTTCCATATATGTTATTAGTTATTGGTGGTTATTCCCACAACTCTATCCATCCTATGTATGATGATATTCCATAATTGAGTTTTTAGTGTTTTGACACTTTTGATCCATTGTTTGGATGTGCTCGAGCTTAACCACACTAATGGTAGGCCTCCTTATCATTAATTATTGTTGTATCATGTAACGGTGAATGGAAAGTACCATGTAACTTCCACTTGAATTACATAAATTAAGTTCATCAAAATTATAATTAAATGTGAAAGGGAAATTGGAAAGTATACTTGGTATATGACTTGACCATATTAAATATGAATGAAATATAGGTTTCATGTTCGTAGCACCCCTTACCACATTAATGGAAGGTAGGAAAATGAAACTTAATTATTTAATATTCTTTAAATGTAATTAATAAAGGTTTCATGCTACTTGAAATTGTCACACTAATAAAAGGAAAGTCTTTAAAAAAATGGAATATTACACGACTTCATAATTATACAGGAGTGACCAGACTCTAGCACACCTTGGATTCTTATCTGGGAATTCCATGATCACTTAGGAACCCCATTCCGATTCAAGGATATAGACAGATTAGGTTGATACCCACCTAGATACTGATCTTTTTCTGATATGACATGGTAGGATCCCTCACATAGTATTAAAGGATTCCTTGGATACACTCCTTGGATCCATCATTGACAAGAAAGTTCCGTGGTTATATCCCATAGGGACATGTCTCTTCTTATCCCTATTTTACGTTGGATGATCACCTTGGATTTGGTAGGCATCTTATTGTGGAATGCCTTGGAATGTGCTCCTTGGATTACACTCTTACTCTTAGCCAGACTACAATTATTACTGAGTTGGAAACCCTTGAGGTCTACGTTGCCTTGGTTATTACCTTGGGACTTCATTATTAAATGTCGTTATAGGTTTCCATTTTACAACTTTGAAAATTCACTATTATTAACATGTGACTCATTTATAAACTAGTAATAATAAATTAATGGACTAGTTACATTCAAACGCCAGTTGAGGGATGAAGTAGGTACATGGGTATTTAGTTACATTGTACTGCTTTACTTTATATATGGATGATTGTAAACTGTTACATTTCCATTATATGGTATAGATGATATAGAAACCATTGGTGGTGGCCCACTGATATTTATCTCACACCCTCTTCGAGAACTGTTTGGTACCTGGATTAGATTACATGAATGCAGGTGTTGACAAAGGGAAGAATATGGCTTAGAACACTTGATTTCTTACTATTTAGGATGGATCTTGATAGTAGATGACTAAGCTAGAGCTTAGGATGCTTGGGATAGTCTTTTATTTCCTTTATAATTTGTGAAACATGCTATTCCTGTTGTATTGTATCCATGTTTTCCATTTTTCTAGTGACATAACATATAATCACCAGTTATTGTTACTATTGTCTCTATTTTACACTGTGCCTTCTATTTACTTGTATTGCTTTCACTATTTACCTCTATTTATATTTATCTTCTATGCTACACTCTAGTAATGAGGGCATAGTCTCCCCATAGACACACCCTAGGCCCTCACTGCTAGTTGGAATCCTCTTTCATTTGATGAGATGTGTTTGAGGCCATGTGGCCCACCAGGCTTGGGACACCTATTAAGTGGCATCAGGTTCTAGGACATCATAAAGTGGAATCAGAGAAGTTTAATTTCTTAATTTATTATTTGGAGATAATATATTGGTGATTAAGAACACTGAAATCTTTGTCATAAGCTGTTCTTGGGCATCACAAACCCATGTTTGAGGTAAAAGATGAGTTTCCTAAATTATAATTGTTGTTCTATTTTTCCTATTATAGTTGAAATTATTTTACTATTGGGTGATGCACATTCTGTGTATTGTTATTGATTATTACTCTGTTTGAGGATTTTCTTTCATCTTTGGCTTGATGATATGAGGGCAAGGAGCATTGCTACATGAATCATTATAGGTACCTAGAATTCACACGTCATGCATATTTCCATGCCATATATGTGCATTTCACTATTTTGCATTGCTTGATATGACTGTGATTATTGAGTGATGATGTGATAGTTAGCTTATTCTTGTATTACTCTTAGTTTTGATTGAGTTATTTCTTATCTCAATTCATGAGGTGTATGGCCCCTCAAGGGTTGGGATGATTAATTTTCCAAGTCTAGCCATTATGCTATAAATAAATGGGTGTCGTTTCTAGTGATAAGGTGTATGAGAACCGATTTACCAGAAATGGAATCCATTATAAAATGAATCATGACATATAAAATGAATTGTTTGTAAATCCTTATCCCTCCTTGTCATGTTTATGAAAGGTGATGGAGTGAACATGAAAATTAAATGTACAATGAAATGAAAATTATATTTGAGCACTTACCGATACCTGGGAGTCTAAGCGGGTAGTTAGGGTAGTATACCTTGGGTTGTGAGTTTTCTTACTTTCAAATTTATCTAGTGATTATATATTTCTTCTTAAGATTTTTATGAGGCGTGTGCTTGTCATTTTTAGATTAAAACTGCCTTGACGTCCTCGTATCGTACTCCAGGAGGGTGGAGACGACCATGCTCTAGACATGGTGTTCCCTAAGCCTCCACTCTTACCTTTAGGAGTTCCAATCGAGGCACCATATTCTTTACCTGATTTGGGAACTGATTCCCAATTTCTTTATAGTTTTCTATGTCTAATGCAGTCCATGCATGGTGATCCATGGATTTCACCTACGAGGGATGATCTAACTCGTGAGTTCTAGCAGTAGAATCCTAATATTTTTTTAGAGGATGGTGGCCCACAGGCTACTGAGGCTTGGCTAGAATCCACCATATCTATCTTTGAGCATCTGGAGAAACCTATAGAGTGGAGGGTCAAGCTTTCCACATAAATGCTTTTGGATTCAGCCAAGTTCTGGTGGGATGTGATTACCTAGGCTAGTCATCATTAGGGTATATTATGGGTTGATTTATCGACTAACTTCTATGATTAGTTCCTTCCTCATACATTGAGAGCTAATAGAGTTAGAGAGTGCATGCATCTAGAGAAGAGTTATATGTTATTTATGGAGTATTCAGTGTGTTTCACTGAGTTATAGTACTTTACACTGCTTATAGTCGGTGATGATCTTTCACATACTAGATGCTTCGAATATGGAATTGTGTATTCCATCTATACACAGGTAAATGTATTTCGCCTTCCTACCTTCTCTAAAATAATAAATTAGTCTATTATCACTGAGTATAAACCGAGGGAAGATAGTAGTATCAGGTTTAAAGGATCAGTGTTGCATCATCCCAATAGTTATTCTGGTGGCAGGAAACGTTCTCTTGAGGTTTCTCATATTGGGAGTAACAACCATAGTTCTCATTTTGATAGCTCCAAAGTTTTTCATCACTATGGATGATGGAGGAACCTGAAGCCTCATTTTGATAGAAACCAAATGGAATTATAGGATTGGGGTCGTATGGGGTATCTCCAACATTTATGTAAGACCTTTCCACTAGCTTCAAGAGGAAAAGTTTCTGCACTAGATCTATGTTTAAGAGCATGTTCTTTTATGCCGCGTCCAGCAAGGAGTTGGAATAGCACCGACATGACTGGATGAGGAGGTGGCCGTGGTCATAGAATCTAGACCCCTGATCACCATCAACACCAAAAGAGTATTTATGATCGTGGTAGTCCATCTATTGCATAGGTTCATGGATCATGTCAATTATATTCACTATAACTAATACTCGAGGATTTGGTTGTAAGACCATCTATAGTACGAGGTACTATTCTTGTGAAATATACTATAGTATCTACTTTCTTTTATTCCGTTTATTCTAAATCTTTTGTCTATGTATCTATCATGTAAATTATCGAACTAGAGATAAAATATTACTATGGTGTAATAACCCTATATACTCCTTTAGGGGTATGAACAGATGGATACACTAGTGTAGGGACTGAACCCTTGAGGTAGGTAGTTACCCTTTCTTATGAAACCTCTTCATTCTCGAGATGATAGGATTTGATGTCATTCTTAGGATGAATTAGATGGTTTAGTATTGTTATTTTTAGGATACTATCACTATAGGGTATCATTTATGTCACCATAGAGTAGAAATTTTCTACATAAGGGTGAGTGGGATTTGTAGGATGGTAGATTTGGACCAAAGCATCATGTGCTAGGTGGAGTGATTTCCCAGATTACAAATATATTCATGGAGGATTAGGGTTTAAAAAAGTTCATTTCCCTCTAGTATTGGATCATTTTAGGGATGTCTTTCCCAATGATTTTTTCTAGCTTACCTCATGGGAGGGAGGTAGAGTTTACAATAGATATTGTTCTAGGAGAAGCTCTAGTATCCATTCCTCCATATAATATAGAACATACATAACTTTAGGATATCAAGTAGAAGTTATAAAATTTAGAGGCTAAAGGATTTATACAGCCCAATATATCCTCTTCGGGTTCTCCTGTGATTTTTTCCAAGAAGGTGGATAGAACCCTACATCTATGTGTGGATTACAGAAGGTTGAACCAGCTTACGGTTAAGAACTACTATCCACCACCTCAAATATATGATCTCTTTTACCAGCTCTGGGGATCTAGGGTATTCTCTAAGATCGACATGAGATCGGGTTATCATCAGGTGCGAGTTAGTTCATCAGACATACCATGAACATATTTTCATAGTAGGTATAATCTATATGAGTACCTTGTTATACCGTTTGATATTAAAAACATTTCTACCATTTTAAAGGCTATGATAAATAGAGTGTTCCACCCCTATTAGGTATATCTGTTGACCCAAAAAAGGTTACCGCTGTAGTTTCATGGGAACAACCCAAGAACATGTTTTATATACCGAGTTTCTTAGGTATGGATGAATATTATTGGTATTTTATAAAATACTTATAATGTATTTATTCACCTCTTACTAGCATTAGAAATAAGGGTATCAAGTTCCTTTGGTCAAAATCATGTGACAAAGCCTTTCAGGAGCTAAAATAGAGGCTTGTCTCATCACCTGTTCTAATTATTCCCAAGCTAGGTGTAGGTTATAACATCTTCTATGATGAATAAAAAAATTTCCTAGGAGTAGTGATGATGTAGGAAGACATAGTCATTGCATATGGATCTCAGTAGTTGAGGCCTCATGAGAGAAATTACCTAACACAAGACCTTGAGCTAGAAGCAATTGTCCATGCCCTACATTGCTGGAGACACTATATTTTGGATGAGAACTTTGTGGTGTACACAAACAACAAGATCCTCAAATATATATTTAATCAGTGTGAATTGAAACTCAGACAATAGATATGGGTCTAATATCTATAATAATTTGATTTTGAGCTTGCCTATACCCCTGGGAAGGGCAATGTGGTAGCAGATGCACTAAGTCAGAAAACTTAGGTACAAACAGTACGATAAGCTAGTGATGAATGGAAGTTAATGGACCTCTTCTATGAGATTCACCTAGATTTTCATGATAGTAACGAGAAGTATTATCTCTCATATTTTGAAGTTACCACTTCCCTCATTGAGATGGTGAAGGGTTGAAACTTTTTAGATCCTAAAGTCTTGGTACTCTCTAAGAGTATATTAGTAGAAAACTCACCTTCAGATTAGTATGTATACAGAGTCAACATCCTGAGTATCCATGGATGTGTCTAGTTCCCTAAAAATATGATATAGTACTTGATCAAAGAGTTCCATGCCTCTCAGTGGGCATTTCATCTAGGAATCTCAAAGATGTATCAATACATGTAACACCGATATTTGTTGGCTGAGATGAAACATAAGATAATGGGATTTATCACTAGGTGTTCCACATGTCAGCAAGTGAAGGTGGAACACTAGAGACCTAAGGGCTTGTTACAGTCACTTCCAGTCCTGGAATGGAAATTGGAAGATGTTGCTATAGAATTTTTAGTCAGTTTACCTAGGTTGTCTAGAGGTAAAAATGTTGTATGGGTTGTCATTGAAATACTGACGAAAGTATCCCACTTAATTCCTATTTGGGAGAGTTTCTTAGTTGATGAGATGGGAAGACTGTATGTCTATGAGATTATATGACTAGGCGAGGTACCTCATACTATCATTTCAGATAGGTATTATCATTTAAAATCATGGTTCTAGCAGGTATTTCAGATATCTATGGGAACAAAACTTCTTAGAAGAAAAACTTTTCACCCTCAAACCAATGGACAACCAAAACAGATAATACAGGTTCTAGAGGATATTCCCTAAGCATGTGTCCTTGATTTCAGAGGTTTTTGGGAAAATAATATACCTCTCATTGAGTTCACCTATAACAATAGATTCTAGGAGATGATTCAGATGGATCCTTTTGAGGCCTTATATGGTAGGATGTGGCATTCACCCCTATGCTCGCTAGAGGCAGGTGAGGCAGTACTACTAGGTCCATATCATGTTTAGGAGACTTCAGAGTAGGTTTATCTGATCAGAAAGCATATGAATATTTCCCAAGTATAGAAAAAATATTATTCCAATCTCCATAAATGTCCTCTATAGTTCATGTTCAGGGATTGTGTTTTCCTTTAGGTATTACCCCGGCTGGGGCATAGATGGTTACATAAGCAAGGTAAGCTGTCACCTCATTATGTAGGTCCATTTGAGATTCTAGAGAGATTCGGGACAGTATCCTATCAATTTCTACTACCTCATAGGTATCATTACATGCACTAATTCTTCCACGTTTCATAGATTTTCCATTATCATGCTGACCTATCTCATACCTTTGATCCTGAGGAAGTTGAGTTAGATGCTGATGCTGCCTTTGAGGAGTATCCAATACATGTCATAAACCAGAGCACAAAGGTTCTCTGAGGCTGATATGTCCCTCTAGTATGGGTGATATGGTAGCACAGATGTGTGTAGGATGAGACTTGGGTGCTGGAGGCTGATATATGTGCTCAGTGGTCAGAATTGTTTTCAGACAGTGTTTCTACACCCTTGGAAAGTGAACTTGGGGACAAGTTCTTTTAAGGGGGGAAGACTATAAGAACCCAGTTTTCACTCAGGTATAGATCCATTGAATTTCAGTCTAATTCATTATCTTGGACCTAATAAGTATTATAAATGATTTAGAAAAGGTCTTATGGGTGTATGGGGCTTCTTCAGAGCCCGAAACCCATATTTTTGGAAAACTAGCCATGTTTCATGGTTGGCGCACAATTTTCCTAACAATGCAGATGATCTATTTTTAGGAAGAAACTTATCGCACGGTTGGAAAACGACCATGCAACCCAACTGTGAAAGTGACCATTCTACCTAGGCAACCATTCATTGTTTGCGTACAATTTTTCAAACAATGCAGACAAACCATGCATAGGAAAATTTCATGGTAATTTTATAATCTTCTCTTAATTATATAATTAAGCCACCCTTCTTACCCAACTTAGGATCCATTTATAGATATTCCATTTTCTCTCATTTTGGAGATTTTTTAAGACCCAAGACAGGGATCAAGAGATCTCCTACATCTGGGATCCGATCGAGCTTCTGTTCATCACGTTGGATATGCAACAGTAAGTATTAGTGTCCTTTTTAGCTGTTCTTCTCCTCTCTTGCTCTCGACCCAATTACCGAGGTGTAGAAATTTCCTCCCTTTTCTCAGAACTACTCCATTCTAAGCTAAATTAAAGGATGATATATAAGGATAAGGATCACAGAACCCTAAGGTGGGTGTTCTATAACTCATTCCTCAAGTTTGTTGATTTTTGAATTGTCGTGTGGGGCCCAACGATTTCATCGATTATCATTTATTGAATTTATATGTCATTATTATAATCATTAGGACCATATGATTATGATATTTTCATATACGTGATTAGTTTTTGGTGGTTACACCCACAACTCCTTCTATCCCATGTTGGATGATATTCCATAATTGAGTTTTTAGTGTTTTTATACTTTTGAGCCATTATTTGGATGTGTTCAAGATTGAACACACTAATATTAGGAATCCTTATAATAAATAATTATTGTATCATGTAATGGTGAATGGAAAGTATCATGTCACTTCCACTTGACCCACCTAAGGTAAGTGCATCAAATTGATAATTAAATGTGAAAGGGAAATTGGAAAGTATACTAGGTATATGACTTGACCATATTAAATGTGAATGAAATATAGGTTTCATGTATATATCACCCCTTAACACATTAATAGAAGGTAGTATAATGAGAATTAATTATTGAATATATCTTAAATGGAATTAATAAATGTTTCATGCTACTTGACCATATCACAGTAATGAAAGGTAAGGATTGAACCAATGAAATATTACATGACTTCATAATTAAACAGGAGTGGCCTGACTCGAGGTCACCTTGGATTATTATCAGGTAATTCCATGAGCACTCAAGAACCCCATTATTATTCAAGGATATTGATTTACTAGGTTAATACCCACCTATATCCTGATCCTTTTCTATTCTTGGATGCATGGTATGACACCGTTGGATCCCTCACATAGTATTAAAGGATGCCTTGGATACAATCCTTAGATCCAGCATTGAAAAGTAGGTTCCATGGTTATATCCCATAGGGACCTGTCTCTACTTATCCCCATTTTACCTTGGATGATCACCTTGGATTTGGTAGGTATATTATTTTAGAATTCCTTGTAATATGCTCCTTGGATTACCCTCTTACCCTTAGCCAGACTATAGTTGTAATTGAGTTGGCGATCCTTGAGGTCTATGTTTCCTTGGTTATTACCATGGAACTTCATTTTTAAATTTCATTACAAGTTTCCTTTTCACAACTTGAAACCTTCAATATTGTCAAAATGTTACTCATTTATAAATTGGTAATAATATATTAATGGACAATTACATTCAAGCACCAAATGAGGGCTGAAGCAAGTACTTGGATATTTAGTTACATTGTGATGCTTTAATTTATATATGCATGCTTACACAATATTACATTTCCATTACACATGATGTATGATATATAAACTATTGGTGGTGGCCCACTAAGATTTATATCACACCCTCTCCAGACACCTTTTGGTTCCCAGAGTAGATTACATGAATGTAAGTGTTGAAAAAAGGAGGCATATGGCTTTGAACACTTGATTGATTACTGTTTACAATAGAGATTGATATAAGATGACTAATACTAAGCTTGGGATGCTTGATACAGTCTTTTATTTCCTTTATACTTTGTGAAACATGTTATGCCTACTTTCCTATATCCGTGTTTTCCAGTTTTCTAGTGACATGACATATCATCATCATTTATTGTAACTGTTGTCTCTACTTTCCATTGTGCCTTCTGTTTACTTGTATTACTTATTATATCTAGATCTATTTATATTTATTCACTACGCTACACTCTATTAATGAGTTCATAGTCTCCCCATAGACACACCCTAGGCCCTCACTATTAGTTTACAACCTCTAAAGTTTGGGGAGATGTGCTTGAGGCCATGTTTCCCACTAGGATTGGGGAACCTATTAAGTGGAATATAGTTCTAGGATGTCATAGTGGCCAACCTAAATATTTTATAAGGTTCATTCCTATTTTTTGTTTCATATATTTCTTCATACATTCTTTTTACGTTCATCACTGGTATTTCGTTGGCCTATAATTTGAAAATTTCCCAGTGGATAATCATTATGCCACCATTATTTGATTAAACACATAATCACTATAAGTACAAGATTGTGATATAGGTGAGATAATGATGAAGGATGATTAGAGGTGGATCAAGGTCATATTTTAGGTTCTATGCTTTTCATTTTGGAATAAGGTGATGGAATAGTTTGATGGGAGGAAATTACCGAGTGGTTCAGATGGAAAGAATCTATCCACTATCAACAATGAGTTTTGGATAACCCAAATCCATGAGTTTTAGATGTGATTTATGGTGAGATTAGTGGTAGAGGTGGTGGAGGTGTAATTGGAATACGTGAAGAACCTACAGGTTTTGGAAAATCCCATGTCACAAGACATGTAGTCTTAAGAACACACACCACATGGGACCTTGCTGTGATGGCTAGGGTTTACATGTGAAATAAAATTTCATATGTTGTGTGTCTCATATCTCAAGATGTGTGACCTAGATATTGTAGATCGGCATGTACCCCAAGGGGTACATTAGAACAAAAATAACAAGACACATGGGAACAATCAAAGTACACAGGCATGACTATGTCCTCAGACACCATCGAGTACTAGGAAACGTCTAGGTATATAGGCATGAACAAAGTGCATGGGAATGGTTACGAAACATAGGAATGGACATGGTAAGGACCGAAACTAGTGGGAAACCCTATATACTCCTAGTATATGAAATTTAATTTCTCTAGGGAATGTTGAGGCCCTTCGTCTCTTTAGTGTAGACTATATTCAGTTTATTGTGATCCCTTGGTCCATTCCTGTGAGGGTACAATGTGGCATTATGTCCTAAGAATAGTATTGTGATCCCCTCTATGAGATTTTTCTTAGATAGAGTTTGATATATACCTACATGTGACATGTATGGGACCATCTATCATTCCTTATTCATCTTAGGTAGGGTTTTTGTTATCAGCATGACAACCATGCATAGGGAATCGATACCCTATCTAGAATACTGATCCAATAGTTTTTTTGGTGTCCCATAGAGTCTCTTGGTGTGATAATTTATTTGAGTGTTGAGACATTAAAATTAATATAAAGTACTTATTTTAAGATACTAGATGATAAATAACTCTCAAATGAGTACTATCAGTGGCAACATGGCTCATGGAGCGAGTTCTCCCAAATGAGCTTTACCTTGAATCCTTGTGTAGAATCCAATGGATGATAGTGTGGTTGAGATCCCTTTAAAAATGGAGGTATATATTGAGTATATCTAGAGTATTGTTATTATTTTTATATCATATATCCTAATTGACATATCCCATGTTTTTGGTAAGACTAATATGTGATGCTTTATGTTTGGTGATTTTAGGGTGTCCTACCGAGTATTGTTATACTCACCCCTACATGGTATCTACCCACATGTGTCATGTATTATGAAGATTAAAAGCCTTTTTATGGTGTCATAGGAGGAAAAAGAGAAGGCATATCATAGTTATATAGACATAATATGGTTTTACTGGGTGTTTTATTTAAAAAAAATTCCCTCCTTCTTACTAGGTTTGCCTCTTTTTCTCTTTTTGGTGGGCTTGTATTTATCCATTTATTGATTTATGGTACTTTGTCATAATATGATGTGGTATTTATGTTATTCATAAACTATATTATCATTTTTATTTACCTTTCATCATTTTATGGGTATTCGAAGATGTGCTCATATGTATTGGTACATTAGGCTATTGCGTCCCAGGTTTATGAAATGCATACTCATTGTTGGTCGCCAGCCCCTAGCCTATTGGAAGTAGGTTTGGGGTGTCAAAATCGACTTACTACTGACCAAGAGGGCTCTAATTTGTTGGTTCATGATAGAGTGGTATCATAGGGTGTTCTCTCCTAGGACCAGATTTTGGAGTTTTGTCTAAATATGAGGTTTTGGTTTTTGAATTTATGGAAATAATGCTAAAGTGTTTCAAGTTCTAATTTATGGTTAGGGATGTCAATATTGGTGCAGAATCCAACATATCCATTCACCAAGACTCTAATAACCTTCTTGTTGACTCGATATATATAGGCATTTGTTGTAGGGAATACATTGATACATGCATCATATAGGCATGAGTTGTGGTTTGAATGTCCTTCTTGAGTAATATCCTCATATATACTCTTTGAACCTGGTGTGTCTTGTTTATTTTAGGATTCATATAATATGCCATATAGATAAGATTCCACAATAGGATCATGAGAATGATCCTCCTAGTGACGAGGCTTTGGTATAAGTTCCTATACATAAGGTGGTACCTCCAAGTAGTTTTCTAGTTTTTCCACGCCTCGTTGAGTAGCAGGTTATGCCAGTAGTACTGACAGAGGATGTGTGATGGCTAAGAATTATCCATGAGTTTCAGAGGTATAAAACTCCAAATATTCTATGAGACCCATACCTCTAGGTAGCTAAGGACCGACTAGAGAAATTCACTTACATTTTCTACCTTATGAAGACACCTATAAATCAAATGGTGGTCCTAGAAGTGGGTCTTCTTTAGGGATCCACTAGGTGATGGTGGGGTTTGGTGATGCAGGCGCATGATGAGACAACTCTCTCTTGGAATGAGTTCATGTGTCTCTTTAAGGAGGATTTATATTAATCCATTTTGTGATTGGTTCAGATCTAGGATCTTCTATATTTTCAATAGGGTAGCATGATTGTGGCAGAGTATTCATTGAGATTCATTGACCTATCATGATAATATATAGATATTGTATGAGATCTGTTTTTCTAAGAAATTCCCTTTTAGTGGATCCTATTATGAGATATTAGGGTTAGTGTGATATCTATTTACATTACTACATTTTCTAGAGTGCTTGAGTGGTCTTTGGTGGTGGATAGCTTCCTAGAATAGAAGATGATGATAGTGGGTGACAGTAGTGGGAACACATGAGATGAGACCTCAGAAGCTGGTAGTCGATGATAGACATAGGGATATGATCATGTGAGACACTTTAGGATATAGTCCTAGGATAAAGTATCTACAGTTCAAGGATCTCAGGATAGTTATAGTTATCCTAGAGAGAGGTGATTTTTCTCTTGCGACAGTCAGGGATACCTCACGTGGGATTTTCTAAACAATTATATAATAGATAGATAGATGGTTTATAGACCACCAAAATAGATATAAAATTATGAGAATGGAGTTCTTTATGGCGGTGGACATGGTAGAAGAGTAGGTATAATAGTATGAGGTGGAAGATAGTTGGGATTGTTTCCACCACCACCTCCCGGTAGTCCCCTCCAGGATCAGGGAGCTGATGGTCTAGGGTGGGGACAACTACAAAAAGTGGAGTCCAATGACCCCAAGGATCTAGGGATGATTAGAAGTATGATCCATGTATTATTTACTTTATCTATAATAATGATATAAATGGGTGTTAGTCACACTTTTCTAACCACTTATCTAGTTCAAGACTTAGAGAATATGGGTGATCCCTTGGCTTGACACTTGTTCTTAGAGACTCTGACCAGAGGGGATTCAGAAAATACACACTATTTCTAGTAGTGTGAAATAATAATTATAATATATATCTTATTATGTGATCTATTTTTAGTAGTTATGATACCTTATGATGTTATATTGGGTATGGACTAACTATCCACAATTCATTCCCAGATTGATTGTTTTAGGTGGACGATGTGGTATGTCTATGTTGATGGGATGGGGTTTTATTTAATGGGTGAGAAGGAAACCTAGGAAGAGTAGGATGGGATCATATTCAGAAATATACAACCAATTTCTCACTATTTGGTTAGTATTACCCTTGGAGCAGTGGATGCTATGGGATTTTAGTTTCCTGTAGTGGTGGTGGAGTATGAGGAATTTTTTCCTACAGATATCCCAGGCTTACCCCCCATAAAGAGATAGGATTGTATATATAGTTTCACCTAGGTATAACCTCAATATGTATGAAAACATATAGGATGGATCCCACTTATATTTTTGAGCTAAATTTGCAGTTGGAGGACTTATAGAGAAAGAGATTTGTTAGACCCAGTGTTTTCCCCTGGGAAACCCAAGTGTTGTCTTCCCAGAATTTAGATGAGATTTTGAGGTTGTGTGTGGATTATTTGTTCCTAAACTAAGTGACCACGAATAATAAGTACCCATTACTTAGGATCAACAACCCATTTGATCATTTGAAAGGGTTGAGATTATTCTCTAAGTTTAACCTCAGATAGGATTATCACCAATTCTGAGTATGTGACGTGGATATACCAAAGATGAAATTTAAATTTTTCAATGGTCATTATAATTACTTGGAGATGCCTTTATGCATGAAGGATTCCTTAGCAGTGTTCATGAGACTCATGAACCAGATATTTTATCATTTCTTGTACTGGTTTGTGGTGGTCTTAATTGATGAAATCCTAGTGTACTTGGCATTTGAGGAGGATCACGAGAGACACTTGAGGATGTTTCTAGTCATTCTCTAAGTGAACCAGCTTTATGGGAATATCTTGATGTTTTAGTTCTGGATTTGATTGGTCCAATTTCTAGGATATGTCATCTCAGCAAAGAGAGTAGCAATGGATCCAATAAAGGTTTAGATAGTGCTAGCTTAGGATCCACCCAAGAGAATGATCGAGGTGCGGCGTTTCCTTGGGTTAGAAGGCTACTACAGGAGATTCACACCTGATTTCTCCAACATATCAACAAAATTGAATGCTTTAACCTCGAATGGGAATCCTTTTGTTTAGATAGAGATGTTCCAATAATCCTTTTAGGAGTTTCTGTAGAGGTTGACAAACCCCCCATCTTGAGACTACCATAGGAGGGTGTTGAGTACATAGTATTCTGTAACGCCTCATATACCAGACTTGGTTGAATCCTAATACAGAGGAAGGAATTGATTGCCTATGGGTATCTATATTTGATATATCATGAGTAGAACTATGTGACCCATTATCTATAGATACCGATTGCGAGACCTTTCATATTCAAATATCCACTGGATGTGCTCCCGATGGATTATCTGAAGGTGGGGAGAATTTCGTCCTTTTTAGAGGATAGATAATGGTACCAGAAATGTGGCATGAGTTGGTTTTATGGGAATTTCATGCATCCCATTTTTTTGGTACATATATGGGTGGAGAAGATGTACCAAGACCTTTAGCATCCGTTCTGGTGGCTAGGTATGAAGAAGTATATAGTTGAGTTTGTATAACAATGCGTCACTTATCAGTAGGTGAAGGATGATCACTAGGTTCCAGTGGGTTTAGCTCAACCACTTAAGGTTCTATAGTGGTAGTGGCATGGTGTATCTATAGATTTCTTGATGGGGTTACCATGATAATATAGAGGTCATGATACCATCTGGGTGATCATAGACCAACTCACCAAGTCATTAAACTTCCTAGCTATTTGATAGTAGAGTTTAGTGGATATATTGGAACTCCATCACATGAAATAGATAGTAAATATTCATAGAATTACCTAAATAATTGTTTCTAATCATGATTCTCACTTCAAATCACAATTATGGAGAGGATTACAAGAAGAATTTAGGATTAAGTTGAGTTTGAGAATACCATTTCACCCCTAGATTGATCTTCAAACTGAGCAGACCATTCAGGTTTTGGAGGACATTCCATGGGATTTCATGTTAGACTTTGGCCATAGTTGGGAGGATTAACTACCCTTTTTGAATTTTTCATGAAATAACAAATACCACTCCACCATCAGTATGACACCGTTTAATGACTTGTATGGGAGACCCTACAGGTCACTACTATGTTGAATTTCTCTATTTGAGTAAGCACTCATGGGACTATAGTTTGTGAAAGAAATGACATAGAAGTTACAAATAATACAGGAGAAAATGAATACTTCCCATAGTTACCAATAGTCTTATTCATACAAAAAATGGCGGCCTTTGGAGTTATAAGAAGGAGACCATGTATTCCTGAAGGTATCACCATGACATGGATTGAAGTTTTTTATATGGGGATAAAATTTATCTATGAGGTTTATTGACCCTTTTTGAATACTACATAGTGTCGGTGAGGTGGTGTACCACTTGGACCTACCATTGTAGTTAGATTGGGTATATAATTTCTTCTACATGTCATAGATAAGGAGGTATATTCATGAACCATCAGATGTTTTTGATTAGGGTGATAAGAACAACGAGGATGGAGATACCGTTATAGAGTTCCTACTAGTGATTGAGGATTAACAAGAGAATATTCTCCACGGGCAAGAAATTCCCTTAGTGTGCATCTAGTGGTAGCACAAAAATCTTCCAGAGAGTACCTAAGAGTAGGAGAACCATATATGAGCCCAGTACCCTCATATTTTTGAGAAGTATTTTTTATTTTAGGGAGGAAAATACCTGAGGTGGGGATAATTTAATGAATCTATTTTCCTTGTAAATGTTTGAAATATATATTATAATATTTTCAGAGATAGTCTTGGATTCAGTGTGAGATTTTAAGTTTCATAGAGGCTCAATAAAAATATAGTAAAAAATATTAAATATATTATATCACACATGTATGCGTTTTCTGAAATAATAGGATAAATACTGAAAGAAGTCTAAAATTACTATTCTAAGACCCCCGTTGAATCTATAATGTATATTTTAACCTAGAAATGACATAATATTTTTCAACGTCGAGTGATGGTATTAAGATCCATCATGGGTGAAATTATTAAATAAATTATAAATATTTATTTAATTGTTTTAATTAAAATACTAACCAAATCATCCTTTATATAAATATAGTTATTCCAAATATCTAGGGTTATCCTCATAACCCTAAGATTTAATTAGGTTCCATTATATAAGATCTTGGAAAATAATAATGAATTGAGGATCTTGATCGATTTACTGAGAATCATTTTCACTAATAGAGTTTGTGGATATTGCCAATAATGATGATATAAAACCATTCTTCATTAGTGATTGATCCAAACCCAAGGTAGGGAATTTTATTTTTGGGGTTTACTTTCCCCATTTGCTTATCCCATGTTGAATTTTAGTCAACCCACTAATATATTTATTCATGGGTTGATCATTCCTTGTGAGTTCAGGTTTATCTTCTAGGGATTATGGGGAACTGATATTGTTGATTATTTTGGTTGTTCATTCATCATTCCAATGGAATAAAATCACTACCAACCTGAAAAATGGATGAGGTTTATTCCAATTTTTTGTTTCATGGATATATTTCCTCTTTATTCACATGTTCATCACCGATATTTATTTGTCCAACAGTTCAACCAATACCTAGTGGATGATTATTTCACAATTGTTATTTATCACAATGGATTGTAACTGTGGGTTCAGGTTTTCAATATAGGGAGCGATTGAGGTGTGATGATGATGGTGGATGATCTAATGTGGATAAGGATCGGATTAGAGGTTCCCCATTTTGTTTTTTTGGAATGAAGTGATGACATGGTTTGATGACAGGTGATTACCGAGCGATTAGAATGACCAAAATTCATTCACTAGTGATTGAGTGGTTTGGTTGACCTAGATCCATGAGTTTTGGGCATGATTGGTGGTGGGATTGGTGATGGCAGGAACAACATTGATGTGAGTGGAAGACATGAACAACCTATAGGTTTTGGAAATTACCATGTTACATGATCTGTAGTTCCAAGAACACACGCCATGTGGGAACTTGTTGAGGCATCAAGGGTTTACTTATGAAATACAATATCACATGCTGTGTGACACGTGTCACATTCCATGTGACCCAATTCTTGTGGCTCCACATGTAACCTAGGGGTACATAGGCACAAACACATCTAGGCACACATGCATAGTCCGAGAACACTATCATGACTATGTACTCTGACACGACTAGGGTACTTAGACATGGTCATGAACACATGCATATCTAGTGTATACAGGAATAACTAGAGTACACAAGAATGGTTGAAGAACATGGGAATAGATGTGGGTAGGTCTGAACAATACAGGACACATTGTGTACTCCAAGTACTTGTCGTGTAATTTTTATAGGGTAGGTTAAGGCCCTCATTCTCTTTAATGTAGACTTGGTTCAGTTGAGTGTGATCCCTTAGTCTATCCCTATGAGTGTACAATGTGGCATTATGTCCTGAGTATAGGATTGGGATCCCCTCTATGGGTTTTTTATCAGATAGATTTTGGGTTATTCATCCATATTACTGGGGCAAGATCCTATATCATTATTTCTTTATCATAGGTAGGGTTCAGGGAATCCACAGGACCACAATGCACGATGTGTCAATACCCTATATAGAAGACGTATTCAGTAAGGTTTGTGGTGTCCCTTCTTGGCCTTGAGTGTGATATCATATTTTTATGTCGAGATCTTTATAGTTCTAGTGATTAATTCTTTAGTGAGTCCCATTGATAATGACCTCTAAAATGACCATCATTAGTGAAAACATGGATCATGGAGCGAGTTCTACTATACGAGTGTTACCTTGAATCCTAGAGAAAAATCATATGACTGGTAGTGTGTTTGAGACCCATTTGATTCTAAAGGTATATCTTGAGTATATCTAGGCTATTGTAATTCTTATTATGTATCATATTCTAATTGAAATATCTTGTGTTGATGAGAGGACTTCTCTCTTGATGCTTTATGTTTAATAATTTTGGGGTGTCCTACTAGGTATTGTTATACTCACCCCTAAATGTACTTTTCCCACATATTTCATGTCTTATGTAGATGAAATAACTTTTGATGATTTCCTATGAGGAATAAAAGTAGATGGAGCATAGAGTTATATACAAACTATGGTTGTACCAGGTGTTCCATTTGACTACAGTCCCCTCCTTCCTAGTAAGTTCGACTCTTTTTCACTTTTTAGATTTGAATGTATTTGGAAATTTATTAATTTCCAATACTTTTTCAGACTATGATTTGTGATAGATGTTATAAATTCATTATAATATCATTTTTATACACCTTTTAGCATTGTATGGGTATTTGGAGATGTGTTCATGTGTACAAGTACATTAGGATAATGCCTCCCATGTGTGTGATATGCCTACTTGGAACCAGTCACCATCTCTTGACCTATTATAAGTGGGATTGGGGTGTCACACTCATCTTACCACTATCTAGGTGGTCCCTAGTGGGTTAGGCCATTATAATCAATCTCTCTAAAAAAATCAGATAAAAAAAGAATAGATTGCTGAACATGAAGAAAGATGCTCTAGTTTTGAAGATCAATGAATAAATAAAATTTAGGAAAAAGAGGATGTAACTAAGGTATTTTAAGATAAGTTCTATACATTAAAAGAAAAATATAAATCCATTATAGATTTCACAAATTCTCAACTTGGGATCAAATCACACAATATCAAGGATCTAGATACATTCCTATAGGAGAAACATAAAATTCATGATGAGGAAGTTATAAATATCATGAAAGAATTTGAAGATAGTATAGAGTCAATTGAGGATGAGAAAAACATAATAAATAAGAAATTTATTTATCTTGAAGTTAAAATGATAAATTATAAACATACTTGAGTTGAGTGTTCATAACAAGAAGAAAGAAGAGTTGTTATTACAAGAGCTATAGACACCCAAAACTCTAAAGAGGATTATTATCCCAAAATAACTCCACCTTGTGGAAAGAAAAAGATAAAATAATTTAATGTTAAATATAAATAAGTCTCTATGAAAAAGGTATCACCCACATAAAATAATAACATTTGTGATAATTCTAGTTCTGTATATAGTGTAGGTACAAAATTAAAACCCATGAAACAGTTGATAAAGAAAAATGATAAAGAGACCCCCACTACATTTTTATTGATGAAAGATAAGTTTAATAGGAGATATTCCCATAAATAATCCCAATAGAATAATAAAGAGAAACAAAATTAGAAAACATGACCAACTATAAATAATGTAATCCAAAATAAGAGATCAAAATTTGTTTTCTATTGTTGGTGTTGTGATAGATTCGGGAACATGGAATATTATTGTTGCTATAATAAGTCATTTTTTGAAAATCAAAGAGAGGTTACATTAAGGGGGATAAAAGTAGTGATTAAGAAAATTCCACATAAGTAAAGTAAGAATATTACTTTTATAAACAAATTTGAATGTTTGAAAAACCTCTATGGTATTTACAATGGAAGTGGTCACAATGAAGAGGTATGAAAGTATAAATAATTCAATCAAGTCACTAAAAAAATTCATAATAAATGACCACAGAATCTAAAGAATAGAGATAATCCTACCTTGGGAAAGAATCAAGATAAAATATTTAAAAATAAAATTACCAATAAGTTTAAAAAAGGTACTTCAACCATAGGTGAAAATTATAAAAAGGATGATGCTCAACACAAACCCAAGAAGAAAAAAAAGAGTTATACACTAAAGATAATAAGCTGTTTGTTTTGTGGAAATGAGGTCACACCATGGATAATTGTAATCAATCCATGAATATCATAATTAATAGAGGTAATATTAAAAAATAAAAAGGGGAAACCAATCCAGGATAAAAATAAAAAGATTGAAATGGTAAATAAATCACCTAAGAAGCCATACGAAATTACTAAGAATGTAGTGCATATTACAAATGATAAAATTTTATTTTGTATAGATGGTTTGGAAATAGAAATAAAATTTGAATAATCATGGATAAAAGTATATGATAAAGGTAAAAAAATATTCCACATGAATAAAGATAATTTCATGAGAGGTTGTCAACAACTGATAACCAAATAATATTAGAAGTACTATATAGAAGGTGTAAAAGGGATAGACATATCTCACATGATTACTTGTTCATATCACCAGATCAAGAATAAATACTAAAGAATAATAAGATTAAACCAAGTGATTAATGTTCCTTGATGACCAGTGTTAATAGGGAAAGTCTACAAAAATTTACTGACTATGAAAGTAAGGATTCCATATTACCCTAGTTTTCTAAGAAAGACAGTAGATTTATCATGTAGAGTTCACTATAACATGTAGTATAAAAGAAAGGAATATCATTGTTAATAAGTAATTATTAGATTTTTTTCTCTCATTGAAAATAAAAAAACCTTTCACCTTATTACTGTATACTTTTTGATTGTTCCTTATTTGCAGGAAATTAAAGGCGATACAAATATCCATAGGGAGAACTAATGAAAAAATTATATTATTACACCTATAAGCTGGGATATTAATTCCAAGATTAATAGAAGACATTATCCTAGTTTGATATATCTATTGGTATCTTAAAAATTATTTATCAAAAAATATTAAAGATTAACCTTGATAAAGATGATCAATATACCATTAGTCACCATCAGGGATGAGATCACAATAATTGGAATCCGTTAATTACTATCCTCCTAAAAAATAGTTGATGTAACAACCCGAGATTTTATAAGATAAATTCTTTTTAATTTCATTCATATCTTCTATTGTACGACACACCAAGATTATCTTACGCTATACGCAACACTGTATTAGCTTGCAGTATACGCAACACTTTTCTTGGCTCTTGTTACACACAATTTCAAGTTCGTTTGATAGAAGTTATTCTACGCAACATTGAGTGTATATATATATATATTAAATGTATAAATAAAATATGGTTGGATTCTATTATATGCAACAACAAAGGAGTTGTGCACTACACGCAACCCTGACTTGGCTTGCATTACACGCAATCACGACCTTCCTCGATAGCATGTCTTGTACGCAATACCGGGTTTTACTAAACAACGATATATTATTATAATATTTTTATGAACTAGCTGTTATGAATAGTGTTAACTAAATTTTGAATTTTATAAAATTATTATTCATCTTACACATTTCTAGAACATGGTATAAGAACAAAATAAATTTTTCGGGTAAAATAAGTATTTTAAAAAAATGCAGTTTTGCCGCCTTTTGATGGCGCACCCAGTTTAAATCTAGTTTTTGACATGTTTATATATTCAATTTTAAAAAATAAAAATCTTCTTTTGAATCAGGATATAAAAATTTACATTATATAAAGTTTTGATATTTTTCCGATAACTTTCATATTTTTATGAATAGTAAAAACACGCTATATTTTAATTAAAAACAACTTTTTTCATCGTAATATATTATGTGGATAAATTATAATATTAAATGGTTTTAAAGTATAAATAGAATATATTTTTACCATTTAATATAATGTATGTCATTAGCATTGATTTTACTCTGAATTCGTAGGTTAAATCAATTCAATCTTTTGCAATGTTTTAAAGAAAAACCCGTTTTCTTTCGACAACGAGATTAATTTTAATTTAATTTCTGCATCTTTTGTGTATTGAATTTGGAAAAATGGATTCCATATTTGGAATCAGTGAGTCCAAATTATGTTAATAAGATACTTTTTATTTTTGGGCATTTTGAATAGTAACTATGGTAAATTTTATTTACTATAGTTAAAGGTAAATCGGGTAAATAAGGGTAAATATAAGATTATAAAATTAACCTAACACTTGGAAAAATCCTATTGGATGGCTAAAAGTAGACCCATATAACCTAAGGGTCGGATTAGATTCATTTTATGGACTTTTTTCCGTGAAAATAATTTAATTATTATTAAAACCAAAGAATGTGACAACATGTCACTTTCTTAAATCTTATAAGTATAATAATTTTAATTTAGTGATAAACTTTATGACACTTAGAACATGAATAGTATCCAGAAATATAATACAATTATCTACATCATAGGAATTTATTTAGAATTTTTAGGGATTAAATAATTATCATTTATTATGACACAAAGATGATGCAGTAATTGTCTTATTAATGAAATATTGACATAATTGATGTTATAAATGTCCAAATAAATGTAATTTGAGACTTTTTATGACTTAAACTAATTTTCTAGGTTAATATGACATGCTATTGTTGATTTAAGAAACTTGTTTCGAACTTATCATTCTGTTATGAATTTCATAAAAATCATGTACCAAATAGTGTCAAAATTGATATAAATTAGTTTTTAAAACAAATATTATATTATTAATTGTTATTTTATTCCTAAAAATCTAAGGTTTGGCCAAATGACTTAGATAAGGTTATATATATTAATAATAAATAGCTTGGGGTTTTTTTGTCTTGATATAGTATGTTTATTAACCATATAGTGTAAGAAAACAAAAAGACACGGTAAAAGTTAAATTATTTAACTTAGAGTTAAATCTGATTGATAAGGTTAAAATAATAACCTAAACTTGTCTAAATCCTATTTTATTAGAGGATTGAGACCCATAACAACTTTATCTTCGAAATAAGACCCTTTGGAACCATTATAAACCGAATTTGACCTTAATATAAAATAATATTTTGAGATTTTCCTAAGGTGCCCCTCTCCTCCCTTATAAAAGGGCACCTCCTCCCTCTCCTCATCACACCAATTTGAGCATTCAAGCTCGGCCAACCCCTGGAAAAATCTCTTATCCACTTCCCTAGTATCATCCTATAGGTCCTGGTCTTCTTCAAAGACCATCCTTAGTTCTTTAAGTGGAGGTTAAGTGAAGGCGTGTCAAAAAGAGGTAATATCCATTACCGATCTTTTTCAATTTCTTTCTTCTTCAACTTGTTATTATTTAGTTGTTTCATGATAAAGTAATAACATCAGTATTTATTATATACTGATATTTTATTATAAATATGAAAAAACTCTAATTAACCTTCTATCCATCCTACGGAAAAAGGAAATCACCGCGCGTGCGTACGTACGGAATACCGTCTCCACGCCGTGGTGTAATCTATTTTCCTCCACCACCTTAATTGGATGGGTATAATGGTGTAATGAGTAACTATATAGGATTATTATAAAGTGATATTGATACTGAAATAGTATACATACACTTCAACACAATTCCACGACCATGGGAATGATATCATCGCTCGTGCGTACGTACGGACTACCGTCTCCACGACACGATGAGATTCATTCTCCACGTTAACCATTCATGAATGATTATAAAGTATATATAATGAATAATAATGAAATATATGACATGTTAAATCTACTGGATTTATGTATATATATATATATATGTATGTCATCTACTTACTTCCATTCAAGACAATAAGGAAAGGAAAACAGCGTTCATGCGTACGTACAGACTACCGTCTCCATGAACGGTGTGTTTCATTTCATTTATCTATCTATTATATATATATATATATGGAATATATATGATATATAAATCATGTTTTATATTCTGTAAGTAATTAAATCATGATATTAGTAATAATAATTTCAAGAACAACAAGTCCAAACACCTACGATAAATGAAACGATTTTACCCAAAACGCTTCTTTAACATGGAATTTATAAAAGAACAGGTTATAAAAAGTCATAAGTGAACCATATATGATATCATAACAATGAACACGATTCTGTAATAAGTTAATGACATTATTTAAATCATTATATAGGAGGTTCGGATACGTACAAAGCATATCAGACATAAGGTAAGGGAAATATCACAATCTCATTTTTATCTGAGATTGTTTATACTTTGGCATTTACTGGGGTGTATTTCATCATCCACATCCATGTTTCCTCAATATGTAATATTATTTCCATCAACCTACAATTGTTTAAATCCAATTTTTCCTTTCAGTGAGTTTTTGGTAAAAGATATGAAAGTAATCTTTTGTCGTTTTTCATACGAGGTACTTTTTGACTTTTCCGAAAAAAGTACGAGAAGAATGTTTTTTTAACTTATACAACATGAATGGATTTTTAAAACATTATTTCCAAAAATATTCCTTTATAAGTTTTCAAGTTTATTTTTAATCAACTTCTTTTAGTTTAAAATTGTATGACATGTTAAGAAAGGAAAAGTGTTTTTGAAGTAGAAAGAATATTTTCCTCAAGAATGAAGTTCAAGTGTTTTATCAAAATTATTTTCCATCTAAGATAATAAAGGGTTCTGTTTTTATCCCTATTATTACATTGATTTGATTATGTTATGATGTAATTATTTTTATGAATTAATTTATCGTATATGAATTATTTTATGATGTCATGATGTTTAAGATTCCCATTTTTATTACATGGGTTATGCAGTGATGTATGGTTTATGATTTTGTGGCACACATAAGAATGGTATCATTATGAGATGGGTGGGACCTATATCTCCCTCCAATGAATTGGGTAAATATTTTATATCTCATGAGATAGACATGGCTGGAACGGTAGGTTATACCGGTTCAGTGAAACAGGACTGAAACGAGGGTGACTCGATTTAGAAATGGACTTTGTCCACTAAGATAGTCTTGGCAATGAGTCTTGACTAATAAGATATGATTCTCTATGATTATGTGTGTATGCCATAAAGTTTCATGTTTTAAGTTATGATTATTGGGATTTCATTTCACTACTATGATTTATCCCATGTTATGAAATTATGCTCTCTTTTGCAGGTTAAGATTTCCAAAATGATATGTTCTTATGAATATGATGTGATTGATATTTCTTTTGTTTACCCTTACTGAGCATTTGAGCTCACCCTTTTATGTTTTCTTTTTCCCAGGATATAAAGAAAGGTTTTAGGTAAAAAAAAGGAAGATCTTTATGGGAGATGTTGAAGATCTTTCACCACGATTAGAAGATTATATTCCGAGTTTCCAAAGACACTAAACTATTACGATCCTTGTGTGTGTGTTTTTGTTATGTACTAAGTATTCTGAAAAAGTAATGTAATGTCCATGTACGTCAGGATTCAGGTCTCTACAGTTGGTATCAGAGGAAAGGTTTAGTCAACCTTTGGAAACGAGGATGTGAAAACGTTAGTGAGATCCCTAGAGATATTACTAAGGTATGTATAGGGATGTCCCTAAGGATAAGTATACGTATAGGATATAGTCCTAGAACTACGGTAACGATCTTAGAATTTAATCTAAGATGATAGATATTAAGGGTAATCCCCATTTACTATGTTGTTTTCCCTAGCATTATTTTTGCCTCTCACACTATTCTTTTTGGGTTTTAGACGATGGATGGAACCCGAAGGAACCGTGTTGATCACTGTAATGGACAATGCAATGATTTTCCTCCTGAACAAACAAGTGTTATGGGAGATGGAGTGCAAAATCTTATTGATATACTTACATAAGCTATGAATCATTCTGGACTTCCAAATGAGCAGAGAAGGGAACAATATTCTATTGAGTCCTTCATGAGGCAACGTCCACCTTCTTTCAGTGGGTCTTCCGATCCACTTGTTGCTGAACAATGGATCAGTACCACTGAAAAGATATTTTTAGTTCTTCAATGTTCTGAACATGATAAAGTCATCTTAGCAGTATATCGTTTGGAAGGTGAAGCTGATCAATGGTGGAATCTTATCAAGAATACGAGGCCAAGAGATGAAATCGAGTCCATGGAATGGGACAAGTTCAAGAACTTGTTTTTCAATAAGTACTTCCCTCGTATTCTCTGAGAAAATATGGAGAAAGAGTTTCTTGAACTGAAGCAAAAGGATGATGAATCTGTTGGTACCTATGAAGCAAATTTTACAAGACTTGCAAGGTACGCTTCTGGTATTATCATCCAACCTGAAAGTAAAGTTGATCTATTTTTCAGTGGCTTAAAACCAAGTCTTATAAGGGCATTAACTATAAGAGACTTCAGTAGCTATGAATAAATTGTGCATTGTGCTATCAAGGTAGAAATGGAAGTTGGTGTTACATATCCATCTCATGGTTTTGACAAGAAACGAAAGATGAAGTTCAAGGAGAAATCTCAGAATAATGGTGAAAATAAGATGAATGTTTCCTTATGCACAAAGTGTGGAAAGAAGCATGGTGGAGATTGTCTTAAAGGGACTAGAAAATGTTTTAAGTGTGGAAAATAAGGTCATCGAGTAGCTGAGTGTCGAAGTAATGGAAAAAGGGTTTCTAATGATGTGAATAAAGAAAACACTGCAGAGAACACACCACCAACACTTCAATGCTTCAAGTGCAAGGAAATGGGGAATTATGCTAATAAATGCCCTAATCCAAGGGTTAGTGATGATCGACATGAGAAACCGCTTAAGGCAAAGGAAAAAGGGAAGTCACATGCGATCACTATTGGCGATGTTGAATATGACAACGATGTGGTGGAATGATTAAGTGTTTATGTAATGGGATTCCAAAATAATGTTGTATCATGGAGTATTGGAATATTTATGTATTGGTCTAATGTGGTATTCAAAGTGATTGAGATATTTTTGGAAATAAGATGATATGCGCATAATGAAAGGAAAACAAGAAAATGAAATGCTTAACAGTATTCATGAGCTCATGATTGATATAAGGACTAAGTGATATCATGGTTTGAGTATATAGAATTTTGAGTATTTTGGTATGTGTAAAGTGTTAACTTTTAACTAAATTCATGTTTTCACAAAGGTTCAATGGGTATTCAAGAGAATACATGATTAAGGCCTTAGAATGTTTGGAGTGTGACCAACAAGACATATCTCATGATATACGGGGATCAACGATGGTATTAACATGCTTGTTATATGAACTCTTTGGTAATCGTTTTCACTATAATATGAGATTGGACAACAGTATTATGGATAAGCCTAAAGATTGGAATGGACTATGTTGGACATAAGTTAGTATTGTTTCAGGATAAAATTTTTTTCGATATTATTGATGGGATGTTATAGTAATGTAGTTTTAGAAAAAGGACAACCTGCAGGATGGGCGACATCCCATCGCGTCGAACAAGGCTGTGGGAATCGAACCCACAACCGAAGTGCGACTGGCCTTTATCGCCTACCACTGGCCTACAGGAAGTCCCTATTTAGTAGAAATTAGTTTTATTAAGCAGTATGATATATGAAGTATAAGTCCATTTTAGGAACTATATAAGATTAATCTCACTATAGATGGACTTATGTAATTTTTTTGATAACTTTTCTAACCTTTTGTTTGAGACAGATGGAATGACCCATAATTCTATCACATGATCTTCTAACACATCACGAATGACAAATTCAACTTCATTTCTTTAAGAGATGAAGTGGAAATTGTCCAAAGAATGACAAACGATGAGACTATACCAAAATCACGAAAGTATTTCTTCTAATTCCAATTTCATCAACTTTAGGGAAATGATCTTGAAAAACCAAAAATTTTGTCCTACTGCCCTTATATCTGATGAATCATATGGTACCTTAGATCACCACAAATCAATAGCTCTGTGATTGTTGGATTTTTCATAGCCATGTTCTCTACCACTCTCCATCAGAACATGACAGTTAGATTTCCCTTCCATGTCCATATTTTCTCCTATATGGAAACCCAGTGATGAGTTCATTTGGGTAACTGTTATATTTCATACTTTAGTTTTTAAAGTTCAGTTTTGGTATTTCTTTTTACGATGTGGGTTTTTATGAATAATAAACGATTTATAACCCCGACGAATTTCGAGGGTGAAATTCATTTTAAGGGGGGTAGAATGTAACAACCCGAGATTTTATAAGATACATTCTTTTTAATTTCATTAATATCTTCTATTGTACGACACACCAAGATTATCTGTCGCTATACGCAACACTGTATTATCTTGCATATACGCAACACTTTTCTTGGCTCTTGTTACACACAATTTCAAGTTTGTTTGATAGAAGTTATTCTACGCAACATTGAGTATATATATATATATATTCAATGTATAAATAAAATATGGTTGGATTCTGTTATATGCAAAAACAAAGGAGTTGTGCACTACATGCAACCCTGACTTGGCTTGCATTACACGCAATCGCGACCTTCCTCGATAGTGTGTCTTGTACGCAATACCGGGTTTTACTAAACAACGATATATTATTATAATATTTTTATGAACTAGACGTTATGAATAGTGTTAACTAAATTTTGAATTTTATAACATTATTATTCATCATACACATTTCTAGAACATGTTATAAGAACAAAATAAATTTTTCGGGTAAAATAAGTATTTTTCAAAAAATGCAGTTTTACCGCCTTTTGATGGCGCACCCACTTTAAATATAGTTTTTTACATGTTTATATATTCAATTTTACAAAATAAAATTCTTCTTTTGAATCAGGATATAAAAATATACATTAGATAAAGTTTTGATATTTTTCCGATAACTTTCATATTTTAATGAATAGTAAAAACACGCTATATTTTAATTAAAAACAAATTTTTTCATCGTAATATATTATGTGGTTAAATTATAATATTGAATGGTTTTAAAGTATAAATATAATATATTTTTACCATTTAATATAATGTATTCCATTAGCATTGATTTTACCTTGAATTCGTAGGTTAAATCAATTCAATCTTTTGCAATGTTTTAAAAAAAAACCTGTTTTCTTTCGACAAAAGGATTAATTTTAATTTAATTTCTGCATATTTTGTGTATTGAATTTGGAAAAATTGATTCCATATTTGGAATCAGTGGATCCAAATTATTTTAATAAGCGACTTTTTATTTTTGGGCATTTGGAATAGTAACTACGATAAATTTTATTTACTATAGTTAAAGGTAAATCAGGTAATTAATGGTAAATATAAGATTATAAAATTACCCTAACACTTAGAAACATCCTATTGTATGGATAAAAGTAGACCCATATAACATAAGGGTCATATTAGATTCATTTTTTGGACTTTTTTCCATGAAAATAATTTAATTATTATTAAAACCAAAGAATGTGACAACATGTCACTTTCTTAAATCTTATAAGTATAATAATTTTAATTTAGTGTTTAACTTCATGAAACTTCGAACATGAATAGTATCCAGAAAGATAATACAATTATATACATCATAGGAATCTATTTATAATTTTTAGGGATTAAATAATTATCATTTATTATGACACAAAGATGATGCAATAATTGTCTTATTAATGAAATATTGACATAATTGATGTTATAAATGCCCAAATAAATGTAATTTGAGACTTTTTATGACTTACAATAATTTTATAGGTTGATATGACATGTTATTGTTGATTTAAGTAACTTTTTTAGAACTTATCATTATGTTATAAATTTCATAAAAATCATGTACCAAATAGTGTCAAAATTGACATAAATTAGTTTTTAAAACAAATATTATATTATTAATTGTTATTTTTTTCCTAAAAATCTAAGGTTCGGCCAAATGACTTAGATAAGGTTATATATATTAATAATAAACAACTTGGGGTTCGTTTGGCTTGATATAGTAAGTTTATTAACCATATAGTGTAAGAAAACAAAAAGACACGGTGAAAGTTAAATTATTTAACTTAGAGTTAAATCTAATTGATAAGGTTAAAATAATAACCTAAACTTGTCTAAAATATATTGGATGAGAGGATTTAGACCCATACCCACTTAAGATTCTAAATAAGACCCTTTGGAACCATTATAAACCGAATTTGACCTTAATATAAAATAATATTTTGAGATTTTCCTAAGGTGCCCCTCTCCTCCCTTATAAAAGGGCACCTCCTCCCTCTCCTCCTCACACCAATTTGAGAATTCAAGATCGGCAAACCCCTGACAAAATCTCTTCTAAACTTCCCTAGTATCATCCTAGAGGTCCTGGTCTTCTTCAAAGACCATACTTAGTTCTTTAAGTGGAGGTTAAGTGAAGGCGCGTCAAAAAGAGGTAATATCCATTACCGATCTTTTTCAATTTCTTTCTTCTTCAACTTCTTCTTATTTAGTTGTTTCATGATCAAGTAATAACATCAGTATTTATTATATACTTATATGTTATTATAAATATGAAACAACTCTAATTAACCTTCTATCCATCCTACGGAAAAAGGAAATCACCGCGCGTGCGTACGTACGGAATACCGTCTCCACGCCGTGGTGTAATCTATTTTCCGCCACCACCTTAATTGGATGGGTATAATGGTGTAATGAGTAACTATATATGATTATTATAAATTTATATTGATACTGAAATAGTATACATACACTTCAACACAATTCCATGACCATGGGAATGATATCATCGCTCGTGCGTACGTACAGACTACTGTCTCCACGATGCGATGAGATTCATTCTCCATGTTAACCATTCATGAATGATTATAAAGTATATATAATGAATAATAATGAAATATATGACATGTTAAATCTACTGGATTTATGTATATATATATATGTGTATGTCATCTACTTACTTCTGTTCAAGACAATAAGGAAAGGAAAACAGCGTTCATGCGTACGTACGGACTAACGTCTCCATGAACGGTGTGTTTCATTTCATTTATATATCTATTATATATATATATAATGAATATATATGATATATAAATCATGTTTTATATTTTGGAAGTAAGTAAATCATGATATAAGTAATAATAATGTCAATTACAACAAGTCCAAACACCTACGATAAATGAAACGATTTTACCCAAAACGCTTCTTTAACATGGAATTTACAAAAGAACGGGTAATATAAAGTCATAAGTGAACCATATATGATATCATAACAATGATTATGATTCTATAATAAGTTAATGAAATTTTTTAAATCATTATACAGGAGGTTCGGATACGTACAAAGCATATCGGACATAAGGTAAGGGAAATATCACAATCTCATTTTTATCTGAGATTGTTTATACTTTGGAATTTACTGGGTTGTATTTTATCATCCACATCCATGTTTCCTCAATATGTAATATTATTTCCATCCACCTAAAATTGTTTAAATCCAATTTTACCCTTCAGTGAGTTTTTGGTAAAAGATATGAAAGTAATCTTTTGTCGTTTTTCATACGAGGTACTTTTTGACTTTTCCGACAAAAGTACGAGAAGAATGTTTTTTTAACTTATACGACATGAATGGATTTTTAAAACATTATTTCCAAAAAGATTCCTTTACAAGTTTTCAAGTTTATTTTTAATCAACTTCTTTTAGTTTAAAATTTTATGACATGTTAAGAAAGGAAAAGTGTTTTTGAAGTAGAAAGGATATTTTCCTCAAGAATGAAGTTCAAGTGTTTTATCAAAATTATTTTCCATATAAGATAATAAAGGGTTCTGTTTTTATCCCTATTATTACATTGATTTTATTATGTTGTGATGTAATTATTTTTATGAATTCCTTTATCGTATATGAATTGTTTTATGATGTCATGATGTTTAAGATTCCCATTTTTATTACATGGGTTATGCAATGATGTATGGTTTATGATTTTGTGGCACACATAAGAATGGTATCATTATGAGATGGGTGGGACCTATATCTCCATCTAATTAATTGGGTAAAGATTTTATATCTCATGAGATAGACATGGCTGGAACGGTAGGTTATACCGGTTCAGTGAAACAGGACTGAAACGAGGGTGACTCGGTTTAGAAATGGACTTTGTCCACTAAGATAGTCTTGGCAATGAGTCTTGACTAATAAGATATGATTCTCTATGATTATGTGTGTATGCCACAAAGCTTCATGTTTTATGTTATGATTATTGGCATTTCATTTCACTACTATGATTTATCCCATGTTATGAAATTATGCTCTCTTTTGCAGGTTAAGATTTCCAAAATGTTATGTTCTTATGAATATGATGTGATTGATATTTCTTTTGTTTACCCTTACTGAGAATTTAAGCTCACCCTTTTATGTTTTCTTTTCCCCAGGATATAAAGAAAGGTTTTAGTTAAAAAAAGTAAGATCTTTATGGGAGATGTTGAAGATCTTTCACCACGATTAGAAGATTATATTCCGAGTTTCCAAAGACACTAAACTATTACGATCCTTGTGTGTGTGTTTTTGTTATGTACTAAGTATTCCGCAAAAGTAATGTAATGTCCATGTACGTCAGGATTCGGGTCTCTACAGTTGAACATTCTCTAATGAAGTATACAGGTTGTGCATATTAGTTGGTATTATATTCTTAATTGGGAATGTAAAACTACACCGATAATGAATCACATAGAATTAGAGTTGAATAATTTATGGAAAGTTTCTTAAGAAATAAATGCTATCAATATATCTCATCTAGTTTTTATTTTTTATCAATAAGGGGGACATAATAAAAGTAAGAAAAGGAGAGAAGAAATAAATAGAACATATTGATATCTTATTTTCTAAATTGGTATTTGAAACAAATACAAAAGGGGAAATTGATGATCCTACTTAGTGTTTTTGTTTTATTTGTTTTCATTAAGTTAGTAAGTGATGAAACACTTAGTGTGAATATGAATTAAATAAGAACCGTAGCTTGGAAGTATGTTTTAGTGATCTGAAGCTTGGTAAAGTGTGAAGATTGAAGTTCCCAAGAAATTATGTGCATTACATTGGGAATGATTTTATGAGGATCAAATATTCCTCAAGAATCTTGTATATAGTTAAATTTTTGAATATGATACATCCATGAGAAGTTCAAGGGTCACATATTATATTTTTGGGTGATTTGGATTTAATTGTGATTATTGTTGAACTGGCCTCAAAGGTTAAAGTCACATGTAAATGGTGGTTAATAAATGAAACATTGTTTGAAATAATTAATAAGAAACAAAGGCCATAAAAATATTTATTTTTATGATGAATTAAACATTAGTAGTATAATATTTTTTATGGCCACACAAAAAGAAAAATACATTTGTATTTTATCACAATGAATCATTTTTCATAAGGAATTTGATTAGTCTTGGAAATTTCTTACTTGGTAATTACTAAGTATATTTTAGGCATGGACTCAAAAAATCGGCTAACCAAGTTGGATAAGTAAGGCCAGATCGATCCCACACATAGGAGCCAACTCAACCATAAGGGAGATCCAGCCAAGCTAGCTAGACAATGTGGCATGGGATCATAATAGACACAAAGTGAAAGGACCAATTAGGATCTGTGTGATCACCGAGTGGGGGTGGGGATGAATTATTGATATTTATTTTTATATTTTATTTCTTATGAAAAAAAATTAACCTCCTATTAAATATATATGACTTTGATGAAAGAAAATCACACACACACACACAACCACATGAACACAAGAATTTATAAGGTTAACTACTTAGTAAGAGTATCTAGTCCTTGATTTTTTTTGAAATAATACAATACCACACAATCCACTAAAAAAACCTCTTATGTAGTAAAAAAAACTAAGGAATATCCTTACAATCACATTACACTATAATAAAACAATAGTTCATTTGTTCCTCACACAAGTAAATAAGATAACAAATATTTTTATAACAACTGTAAGAAAACTTCACCAAAAGGAATTAGTATGTTGTCACTTTGATACATGTAATTTCTCCACACTTGATCTTATTTCAAGTACTTATTATTCATTTTCTTTACTAGTATAATGAAATAACTTTCTTCAGTCCATTGGCTATCTATATAATTGGTTCATTAAGAAAACTATGTCCGATAATGTCCTTATGATGTCTTTATGTAGAAAAAAACATTCAAACCCACTATTCATCTATTCACTACTACATTATTTCCCTATAATACCCCCTATTATGAAAACTCTATCTATTATCCTTCAACCAATGTAACTTCCAAAAAATTGAATTCTACCTTCACAACCTCTTCATCTGATCACTTATGCACATTGTCTGTCTGATACCAACAGATAGGAAATATCCACTGTGTATAATTATATCCGATGTATCTTTACAAAAGTCTATCTAATCAACTTTACAAATTCTATAAAATTTAATCTAACCTCTTCATGTGTGAATAGAGTACTACATAGGTTTTATTAACAACCATTTTTTATTGGTGTTCTTATAGGGGTTAGTGTAGGAACCCAAATATATTTTCCTACTCAATAAAAAACTCAAATTTTAAATCTCATACTCACCTCGATTCACTAAATTCATCCCAACAATTCTAGAATATTCTTAATACTTCTCATAAATCTATCATCATTTTTATTCTTCTATAATTTTTTTTAACCTCAGTGTTAATAAAATTTCTTATCACATAAAATAATTGTTCAGTGAAACTTTTTAGCAACACTTCATCCAATGAGACTTTGTCTGATGTTCCTTCATGTCATCATAGGAACATCTCAGTAGTCTTACTGAGACAGTTACATCATCCAATGACTAACATCAGTACACTTCAATCATTTACTTCAAATATCATCCTCTGTCTAATTAACTTTATAGAGAAACACCTATCCAATGAATTATACCAAAACCATATGTTAGATGACTTGGAGACATCTTTCTAATCTTTCTATAATAACTTATATTCCGAACTTCATACATTCCCATGTGAAAAACATAATACAAAAGATTCATTTGGTAGATTAAGAATGATGATATTGAAAGAGATCATATAATGGTATTCATTTTATTGGACTTCAACTGATGACATTCCTCAATATCTTCCCTTTATATTTCAATAAAATTTCTTTTTATGGAATACTTCAAAAACATCGAACAAAAACTTTATAATATTGTATGTACCTTTACACGGTGTATGGAAATAAGGTATTACCCTCACACATCATCCTTAAAAACCCTTAAATTGCCTATACAAAATATTCTTTACCTTTACACATCAATCTAAGGGAACCTTATGTAGAACTTCAAAAAATCTTCATATCCAAACCTCTATCTGAGAGATTTAGTTTGGTAAACTTCCTTAGAACATCATAGTATAAAATTTGTATATACAAATTATTTTCTCCCAATTTTTAATTACACTTGGATCATGAGATATATGAATACTCAGGATGTTAGAAACATTTAGAATAGTAAAGCATCAAAAAATTTATTTATCGAACACTTTTTCTGATGGGACTTGTAAGTAAAATAGAATATATATTCTACATAAGACATCATTTAGTAACCTAAGTATTATATAATCCATACAAAAAACTCAATCAAATATTATCCATATGATCACCTATGTTAAGGAACTTGAAAAATTAAGGTGAATTTATAATGGTCAAAAAAAGGAAAAAATTTCCTAAAAAAATTTCTTAAAAGCTTATAGATTCAAAACACCTTAAAATATAGTCCCAACAATACCCCCTTAATATCTTATTGTCTACCGAGGAACATAAGTAACTGAAACTTTAAACCCATGAAATGTATTATTCATTCAAAAATTATAATACTACATGTGTGAAACATGTGTAGTAAAAAATAATTATTTAACAATAATACCATGATTTCCATAAGTTGTGACTTAAGAAACTATGCCATTCACCTTGTATGAAACTTATTTCACTTGGAAATTTCATCACAAAAATAACTTCATCCTATAAGATTTTTTTTTCATATATCCACTTTAAAAAACTATTAAAATAGTTCACACATGATGAAATCATATATTACCCCTTTTTATAACTCCCCCTAAATACATGTATTCCCTTGAAAGGTAAAACATATACCAATAGATAGATTTATGTTACAAAATTTTTATCCCCCTTAACAACACAATCCAAAGAAAATATAGAGAGGGGACATAATCACATACCTTATCCTTGAATAGAGTGAGGTTTTATGCTCATGAGAAACCTCATATTATAAAATGGTTCCTTTAACAAAGGTTTTTTAAGATATCAATAACTTTCTCCATTATAGGAACAAACTCCAACTTCAGTTCATTTTTGTCTATATTCTCCTTGATGAAGTGATATTTGATATCAATGTGCTTGTAACGAGAACATTTCACTTTATTTTTTAGTGATATTTGTATAAATATGATTATCACAACCCAAGATAAGGATAAAATTCAAACCAACAAAAAAAATCTTCCTATCATGTCTTCATCCATATAAGTTTCATAACAGCTTGTGTGGTAGCAACTTAATAGGATTCGGCTATACTAAGAGTCATTGATTTTTTTTACTTGTATACCCATTAAAACATATTTATCCCAATAAAAACACTCAAATAGATATTTATTTTATATCAACTATACTTCCATACCAATCTTCATTTGTATAACTAAAAAAACCAATATTTCCCGCACTATCATATTTCAACCCAAAATTAGTTGTTACTTTAAAATATCTGAGAATTAATTTTCCAACAATGAGATGTGATTATTTTTTAGTGCTTTGATACTTGGAAGAAATTGTAACAACATATACTATATTATACATTTAATCCATTAGATATAATAAAATTCTAACCAAAATTTTAAACCCTTTAGGATCTACCTCCTTTCCTTACCCATCTTTTGAAAAAAAAATTCCCACTAAAATTAGTATGGAAAATAGATTTGAATATTCCATTAAAAACTTAATTAAAAGTTCCTTAGTATAATTTTCTTGATATTGGAAAATATACTTCTTATTTTGAGATATTTTTAAGCCAATGAAGTATTTTATTTCTCCTAGCATGGACATTTTAAATAACTTATTTATTTTCTTAGCAAGTTTTTCACAAGTTTCTTCAAAATTCCCAAAAATATGATACCATCAACATAAATAATACTAATGAGGGAAACCTATTGATTTTATTTTATTTATAGGATATTATAAAATCTTCATTTATTTAATTTAAACTTCCTTAATCATGTATCCAATTTGGAATACCAATCTCTTGGATCTTTCTTTAGTCCATATAAAGCCTTTTCCAACTTTCACTCATAGATTTATTCTTTACTAAGAAAAAGTATACACAAATGTTCAATATAAAATTATTCATTGAGATCTCTATTAAGAAAATATAATTTTATATCCATATAAAAAATTTTATATCTCTATTTTTAGTGATAATAAGAAATATTTTTATAGTTTCTACTATTTCCATTGGAGGAAAGGTTTCATCAAATTCAATACCTTGAATTTTTGACAAACCTTTGAAAACTATTCATGCCTTGTTTCTCATCACCTCTCCATTTTCATTCACCCTATTTTGGAACACTCAATTTTCAGCAATCACATTCTTATTGTTTGGTTTGGTTAAGAGTTACAAAGTATTATTATTTTTTATTTGACCAAACTCTTTATTCTTAGCATCAATCCACTCCTGCTGATCCAAAGTTTTATCAATATATTTTGTTTCAACTTGTGAGTATAAATAAATATGTGAAACTGAATTTTATGTCACGACTCGTCCCCTGGGGCCCATTTCGTGACTACCCTACACCCACCTTCAATAGGCCAGGGGATGGCGACTAGCACTGGAAGGCATATCCCTTAATGAGAAGGCATTTTCTTTAAACCTGTACAAACACACAAATCCAAGAGCATAAAAAAAGGCAACCACGAAGTAAAATGCTATTGTAAAAAAGTTTGTTTAAAGTAAATGGGCCAGAATACAAGCCTAACTGGAAAGTACAAGTACAAATGAAAAGAGAAAAATAGCTCCTAGATCGTCCACCCAGGATCCTACCTGAAGGGTAGGTACAAGTCACAATCAGTAGTCCTACATTACGCCATGTCAAATGGTACACCTCTAAGCACCATCTAGTCCTGGGTACCTCAGCCTCGATCAACGCTATCTTTTGTCTGCACAAGACACAACAAGGTGCGGGCGAAGCCCGTACAGGGGTGAGTATAACAATACTCAGTAGGGACCCCGATACCCCCAAAGGTCTCCCAAAGTTACACAAAGGAAAAACCACAAAGAAAGACCTCAATCACAAAGAAAAAATTAGTCATCAAATCTACTTAGGTATATGCCCAAACATATACCTAAATTATCCAGATATACTTGTCTCATACACAAGGGAAGAATATCACAAAGGTAACACCATGAAGGTAACACCACAAAGGTAAAAGTAACACATAGGTAACACCACATAGATAACACCAAGAAGGTAAAAGTACCACATAGGTAACACCATGAAGATATCACCATGAAGGTAAAATTACCACAAAGGTATCACCACAAAGATATCACCATGAAGGTAAAATACTCAGCTCACACCAGTTATATAAGTAAGGCATAGAAGTACATATGATTAGTCGAGAAGCTAGATGATATTATTCTATCGAGAGGAACTAATGATGACCATACAGAGTCTGACCCACACATGATCGATATGTACTAACCCCCACAATGACCCACATAGGATTCGACCTACCCGGAGTCGATAGGTACTAACCCCCGCTGACCCACACAGGATCTGACCCACACAGGATCGGTATGCACTGACCCACATAGGATTGCTGAGCGCTGACCCACATAGGATCTAAACCACATAGGATTGGTATGCGCTGACCCACGCAGGATCGCTGAGTGCTGACCCACACAGGATTGGTAAGTGTTGACCTACACAGGATCACTCGGTACTAACCTCCATATGATATTTCTCAAACCTTCACCTCACTGTCAGCCACTAGATTTCCACTCATCGTACGCTTGATTCCAGGAGGAATACTCCTCAAGACATTAGTCATACATAAAACACCACAAAGCTCCATGATGAAGTATACCAACGGACCACCATGTCGTAAGGGTTCCAACGTGACAGACGACGTGTCAATCTGACGCCCGATCTGTGACTTATAAATGTTTTAGTTCCGAGGGCCTGGTTGGATTCAGGTACGATACAACATGCCGCAATCCGACTTTCTGCAAAATTCAAGTGGACTAAACTAAAAGGGCTGCCTCTTACTAAGGGTTCTGTCACTGTAGACGGTTCACCAAATGGACTCCCGGTCTGTTAGTTACACCCCTATCTAAGAAATGGGGTGGATCACACCTTAGTTTGGCTCGACTCCGTTGGGCCCACTAGAATATGTCAAAGGGACCGCTTCCCAAAAGAGATCCCAAATCCACTAACAACATGTCGAAAATACACCCAGTTTTTCATTTATGGGTGTTTCTTTATCTGGTGATTAGTTGGGTCCAGGCCTGGCCCGACTTTGTCAGACCAGCCCGACGTAACTGGTTCCAGGGTCCACCTGACCCCGCTCAGGTCTGGCCTACTAAGGGTTGGACTAGTTTGGTTTGTGGGCCTGGGCCACGGTTGGACTAGCCTGTCGGGTGGGGTTCAGCCTCCTGCATTGACCCACCCGACCGTGGGTTCGGCTCAGCTCATTGGTGGGTCCGGCCCATTGGGCCACAGGTCCGGTCCGCTCAGTGGGTTTGACCCACTTGGATAGCCCGCATCCGGCCCGGTCCACCAAAAGGTGGATCGGTCTTCCCACATGGCCCTGCGGGTGTGGGGCTGTTTCAGCCAGCTTGTGGGACGCTTCCCCACCACGTAACAGTCAGTCGTTTTGGCTGACCGGGGGGTTGGCCAACCCAGTACGGTGCGGGGGCCGCACCGCTCTCCACCTAGTGCAGCCACCTCCAGCGGTGTGCCAATCCACCTCCTCCTTCTGTAGATAGATTGATCTGGCCACCTTCTTCACCCGCCTTGGATTTAGCCGCGACACTTGCCCACAGACGGCGTGTGATGGAACACCGCACCACCTCCCCGTCCAGCCGGTGCCGGCTGCTCTACTAATCATCGTAGCATAGTGTCACAACATCCTTTTGCAGTACACAATGGCATGCCGCCTCCATCGCGGTCAGCCAGTGCCGGTCGACACCATCATTTGCCAGCGCCGGTCGCCGGTGCCGCATCGGCGGTCTTCCGCGAAGAACACAAAGGTGAAACAAGTGGCGGATGGACCGAGCCTTGTTCATTTGGCTCATGCCCTTCATGTTATCATCTTATCAAGATATAGGGTATATGATTCAAAAATAATTTAAAATTATAAAAAAATAAATCTCTACCTCAAGATCGATGGAGAACGCCTGTGATTGAGGAAGAGTCGGTGTTCGTTGTCCCCGCAACAAGCCACCAACTATGCCACTCAGTCGTCATTATTCAGTTCGGGACTCGATGTCGCTCGTCCCTACTCACTAGAACCAGCTTCATCCTCTATGTTTTGGGAATCACGACACGTTTCTAGAGCTTTGTATCTTGGTGAAGCCATGCCAATACCCCCCCAAGCTCTATATAAATAGGATAGGGGGAGGATGAGTAATGCCCATGGAATTTATGGGGGTTCATTTAATAGGAACCTTCCTAATTCCAATAGTGCTGCTACAAAGGTTTTAAAGAGTAAATCCATTTAATGTCTTGACACATCTTGGACCCGCCAATGCCGCTTGTCCGTTGGAGGAAAAGAAATGAAACAAATAAATAACAAAGATATTTTATTATTATTTTTAAAAGTCTAAAATCTAACTTTTTATCCAAACTTATTTTAGTCGAAGTGAAGCCTCCCTTAAGAGAATCCTGGTGCTACGGATTTAATGGTGCCCTCATATTTTTAATCTGATCACCAGTTCAAAATATAGAAAACACCGTCTTTGCATTTACTAAACGTACCTTAAAAAAAGATCATAAATTCATTCTAGGCACACTGGGCCTTAGAATCACATGCCGTCAATTTTCGCAGACTCGTAATAATTATGTATAATAAAAAAAAAATTACATGGAAAATTGAAGTCCTTACATTCTACCCACCTTAGGGATTTTCATCCACGAAAGCTAAAACATAGACTAAAGAAACAAATGGGGGTACTGAGCATGAATATGAGCCTCCAGATCCCATGTACTCTCCTAGAGGATCATATGCTTCCATCGAACGCGCACCAGAGGTATCGATCGCCCATGAAGGACCCACTTCTGTCGATCCTCAATCTCCACTGGGACCTTCATAAATGTCTCCCCATCATGAAAGTCCAGCTCACCATGGTCAATGACGTGAGATGGGTCATTCACATATCTCCTTATTTGGGATACGTGGAAGATGTCGTGCACTCTATCCAACTAAGGTGGTAGTACCAAGCGGTATGCCACTTCGCCAATCCTCCGAAGTATCAGAAATGGTCTGATAAACCTTGGTGATAACTTGCCTCCTCCGCCAAATCTCCGTAAATCTCATCGAGGTGAGACCCATAGGAAGACATGGTCTCCCTCCTCAAAATACAAAGGTTTCTATTTCCTGTCAGCATAAGACTTCTGTCTGCTATGTGTAGTCTTCATCCGCTCCTAGATGATTTTAACCTTCTCAATAGTAGCCCGTACTAACTCTGGACCCATAAGTGCCGACTCCCCTGGGTCTGTCCAGTATAGAGGTGATCTGCATGGTCGACCGTATAAGGCCTCAAATGGTTCCATACCGATGGTGGAGTGATAACAGTTGTTGTATGTGAACTCCACCAAGGGAAAGTGTTCCTCCCAACTATGGAAAAAATCTATGACGCAAGCACGTAGCATGTCCTCTAATGTCTGTATAGTCTGCTCTGTCTAACCATCCGTCTGAGGATGAAAGGTGGTGCTCAAACGTAGTTGAGTCCCGAATGCATCCTATAATCCCTTCCACAACCAGGATATAAAACATGCATCATGGTTAGAGACGATTGTCGATAGAACCCCATGAAGTCATACAATCTCCTATACATAGAGACATACCAAGCCCTCTACTGATCCCTGCTCTCAGATAGGTAGGAAGTGGGACAACTTGGTGAGTCGGTCAACGATCACCCATATGGAATCATGTCCCCTGGACGTACATGGAATCCCTGTCAAAAAGTCTATGGAGATACCATCCCACTTCCACTCCGACACCTATAGTGGCTACGCTAAGCCTACTAGAACCTAATTCTCGACCTTCAATTGCTGACAAGTGAGGCATCGTGAAACAAACTCTGCCACTTCCTTCTTCATCCCTGGCCACCAGTGCTGACGTCAGATGTCTTAGTACATATTCACCACACCAGGATGTACCGCCAAAGGGGATGTATGGAACTCCCAAAACACCTCCTACCATAGCACCACTGGTACCAAGGTGAGTCCTCTAAAGAGGATGATGTGCTCCCCACCTTTAGAAAATCAATCAGGTTCCTGAATCAGGTTCCTGAGCACTTCGTGCCTCGTAGTCAATGTCCCCAAGCTGTGCCTCATGAATTCGCTGAAGAAGTGGAAGAGTGATAATCATAGACTGGAGGTAAGATGCTCTATCTCTATCAAAAAAGGATATCTGCAACACATCTAGCTAATTTGTCGCCTCACTCATCAATTGTAGACCAGACCTCTTGCTGAGTGTGCCTACCACTACATTCCCCTTCCCAGGAGTATAGACTATCTCAAAGTCATAGTCCTAGAGGAACTCTAGCCATCACCACTGTCTCAGGTTCATGTCCTTCTATGAGAAGATATACCTAAGACTATTATTATCATAGTAGACTGTAAAACATTCACCCATCAAGTAATTTCACCACATCTTCAAGGTGAATACCACTACTGCTAACTCCAAGTCATGGGTGGCGTAGTTCTTCTCATGATGCCTTAGCTGTCATGAACCATAAGATATCACTACTTGATATTGTATCAGGAAACATCCAAGCCCGGTCCCTGATGCGTCATAGTAGACTACATACCCAACACCTTCTTCTGGTAGCCTCAAGATGGGGGAACTCATCAATCTCTACCTCAGCTCCTAAAAAATCTGCTGGCATATCTCCATACACACAAAGGGCTGTCCCTTCTTTGTCAACACTGACAAGGGTGCCAAAACTCTGGAAAAGTCGGGTATGAATATCTGGTAGTACACAGTTAACCCTAGGAAACTCTACACCTCGGTCACACTCCTAGGTGGATCCCAATCTAGAACAACGTCCATCTTTTCCTGATCTACTGCAACTCCAGCCTCCAAGATAACATGTCCCAAAAAGTGAACCTCTCATATCCAGAACTGGCACTTTGAGAGATTACCATAAAGTTGGTTCTCACAGAGTGTATCCAAAACTATCTGCAGATGATAGGGATGGTCCTCCTCTGTCCTTGAGTATACCAAGATGTCGTTGATAAAGACCACAATGAATCGATCGAAGTATGGCTGGAAGATCCTATTCATGCGTACCATGAACACTGTAGGGGAGTTGTTCATGCCAGAAGGAATAACCAAGAACTCATAGTGGTTATACCGATATCTGAAGGCTGTCTTCTACTCATCCTCATCTTGTACCCTCAGCTGATGATAGCCGGATCTGAGGACTATCTTCAAAAACCATTGAGCTCCCTTCGTAGAAATGAAATGATCATCAATACTTAGAAGTGGATACTTGTTCTTCACAGTCACCTGGTTTAGGTGCCTATAGTTCACACACAGAGTCTCAAACTCCCATATGTTTTCTTGGAGAATAAAATCGGGGATACCCATGGAGAAACACTGGGTCATATGAACCCCTTTATCTGCAAGTCTTCTAACTGTACCCGTAACTCACGAAGCTCCACTGGATCAATTCAACATTCTAGTGTAGATATCAGTGACATCCCGAGTTACAATTCGATATAAAATTATACCTCTATGTGTGGAGGTAGTCCCAGAACATCATTAGGAAAGTCATTGACATACTGGTCCACCACTACAGGATAGCTCAGACTCTCAACATCAACTGCTCCAAGGATAAGGCTAGCTAACTGATGTGTGATCAGCTGCAACCTCCTCTGGGTATGTCCATCCTATGCTATAAAGGTTCCCTTCTCATTGGTGAAGGAAACCCTGTTCCCATCCTCATGGACACACCACAATTTATTCCTAATACAGTCAATTTGAGAACAGATTGTGGATAACCAATCTATACCCAAGATGACGTCGTAAGGCCTCGACGCCGCTACTAAAAGATCCTAGCCGAAGATCTCGCCTTCTCAAGTAAGTTCACATTGCCGACACTAGTGTGTAATCAAAGAATCTTCTCCTATACAAGTCTCTAATCATAAGGATTGAGCCAACGGGTCTGTTGAAATCTCCGAGCTCTGAACAAGGGCCATGGAAATAAAAGAGTGACTGACACCTGTGTCTATAAGTACTGTAGCTAGGGTGGAATAGACATAGATCGTACCTCTAATCATCTCCGAAGCACCGTGGTCATAGGCCTCAGCTTCCTGGAGCTGAGCTCATCCCTATCCTCCTGCTCCATGTGGTCGGGGTGAACAACCGAGAGGTGGTGGCGATAGAACCTCAAATCGCCATTCACCACCTACTACATGACCAACTCCTATGCCACATCTGCCACCCTGCAGACCTCCTCGCTCAAACCTATGCCTCTGCCTCAGCGGTACTTTGACCATTTTATGATCATTGGTATGGTGGGTTGGGCAGTTGTGAGTCATGTGACCTTGATCTACTCTCAAGTAGCACTTCCTAATACTTAACTATCCTCATCTATCCCGTGAGCCCCTCACCACTGACCTTGTATCCTGAGGTCACCCACCAGAATGTCTGTCCCGATTGGGCCCCTATGTCATCTGTCTACTGCCTACTGTAGATGACTCCACTACCTGATGTCTGGTAGTGGCTCTCATTGTCTATGCCTGCTCAGCTAGGAATCTCTCCACTAAAAGAACTCGCTCTAGCACCCCAACCTGCGTCAGAATGATGAGCGATACCATTGATGCTCTGATCTCCCATCGAAGACCCTTCTCAAAGGTCCAATACCTAAAGAAAGGGTCTTGTACCATGTTGGTGGAGTAGCAGGATAGATGAGTGAACCTCGCCGGGTACTGATCCATGGTCATGTTACCCTGCTGTAAGTGCAACAACTTTTGTATACGCACTGAGCATAGAGTCGCTGGGACGAACTCTGCACTGAAAAGGACCTTGAAGTCTGCCCAGGTGAAGATCAACTCATTATGTAACTGGAGTGTCAAACTACACAATCTCCCAGCTACTCCCAAGAAGATACTGGTAACTATGATCACTATCAGATCAGCTGGTGTCCCAATTAAGTGAAAAAATTTAGCCATAACCTCCATCCAGTCCTCAGCAGCCTGCGGGTCCATCTCACCTCAGAACCTTAGAGATATCTGCCGCTGAAACTTTTGCAATGTCCTTAGTCAGTGTGCACCCTCTGCTGGGGGGGGGGGGGCTGTGGTATCTACTTCCCAATGGGTGGTGGTGCTACTAGTGCACCAACCGATGGTACTATCACTGTAAGAGGGCCCTGCACCGAAGCCTCATCGCTCGATGGGACATCATTGTATACTCTCTCGGTAATCCTGGCTGGCTATCTACGTGGCGAAATCCTAGGAGAAAACAGGTGCGCCATAATCAATAAGTTATAACTGGTGATATGACTCAAAGAAATCATAAGAAATTTTTTTCAAAGCATACATAATCAGCGTTTTCGTTCACTAAGCCAAAAATCATAATTCAGGGTCCTAGTGTATGGATACGTTGGCTGCCACACCAACACTGGATTCCCCAAACTGAAAACCACACTCATAAAGCTTAACACTATTGCCACATAGAAAAAATCAGAGTCCTAATTCTTCAGTAGAACAGACTCCTCTGATTCCACTTTATCAAGACTCGTCCCCCGGGGCCCGTACTATGACTACCCCAAGCCCTCCTTCCATAGGCCAGGGGCTGGAGACTAGCATTGGAAGATGTATACATTAATGGGAAGGCATTGACTTTAAACCTGTACAAACACCCAAATCCAAGAGCACAAAAAGAGGAAACCATGAAGTAAACTGCTATTGTAAAAAGTGTGCTGAAAGTAAAGGGGATGGAATACAAGCCCAACTGGAAAGTACAAGTACAACTGAAAAGAGAAATATAACCCCTAGATCATCCACCGAGGGTCCTACCTGAAGGGTAGGTAAAAATCACGATCAGTAGTCCTATGTCACGCCACGTCAAATAGTCCACCTCTAAGCACCGTCTAGTCTTAGTTCCCTCAGCCTCGATCAACTCTGTCCGTCATCTGCACAAGACACAACATGGTGCAGGCGAAGCCCATGCAGGGGTGAGTATAACAATACTCATTAGGGACTGTGAGACCCCCAAAGGTATCCTAGAGTTCCACAAAGGATAAACCACAAAGAAATACCTCAATCACAAATCACAAATCATTCATCAACTCTACTAAGGTATATTCCTATACATATACCTAAGTAATCAATATATACTCTTCTCATACAAGAGGGAAGAATATCACAAAGGCAACACCATGAAGGTAACACCATGAAGGTAAAAGTACCACAAATGTAAAACCATGAAGATAACACCACGAAGGTTAAAGTAACACACATGTAACACCACGAAGATATCACCATGAAGGTAAAATTACCACACAGGTATCACCATGAAGATATCACCATGAAGGTAAAAGACTCAGCTCACACTAGGTATATAATTAAGGCACAAAAGTATATATGATTAGTTGAGAATCTAGATCATATTATTCTATCGAGAGGCACTAATACTGACCATGAAAAGTCTAACCCACATAGGATCGATAGGTACTAACCCTCGCAATGACCCACCTAGGATCCGACCCGCCCAGATTCGATAGGTACTAACCCCCACTGACCCACACGAGATCTGACCCACACAGGATCTGTATGCACTAACCCACACAAGATCGCTGAGTGCTGACCCACACAGGATCTGACCCACACAGGATCTGACCCACGCAGGATTGGTATGCGCTAACCCACACAGGATCACTGAGCGCTGACCCACACAGGATCAGACCCACACAGGATCGGTAAGTGCAGACCCACACAAGATCACTTAGTACTAACCTCCATATGATATGTATCCAAAATTTGACTCACTGACGACCACTGGATTCCCGATCATTGTACGCTTGATTCTAAGAGGAACACTCCTCAAGCTATCAGTTATACCTCAACTACCACGAAGATCCATGAAGAAGTATCCCAATGGACCACCATGTCGTAAGGTTTCCAACATGACAGATGACGCATTAACCGGACACCCAGTCTATGACTTATAAGAGTTTCAGTTCTGAGGGCCTAGTTGGATTTGGGTATGATCCAACTCGTCCAAACTCCAAATTTCTCCAAAAATCAAGTGGATTAAACCAAAAGGACCGACTTGTCCTAAGGGTTCTGGATCTACAGATGGTTCATCAAACATATGCCCGAAAAGTTAGTTACACCCCTTTCTGAGAAACGGGGTTGATCGCACCTTGGTCCAGCCCGACTCGGTCGGGCCCGCAGGAATATGTCAAAGGGACAGTTTCCCAAAAGGGAACCCAATGCCACTGACAGTGTGTCAAAAGGACACCTGATTTGTCAGTTATGGGCATTTCTTTATCCGGGGACTGGTTGGGTCTGGCCCCAGTCCGACTTGGTCAGACCGGCCCGACGCAACGGGTCCTAGGGTACACCTGACCCCGCTCGGGTCCGGTCCACTAAGGTTCAGTCGGGTTCAGTTTGAAGGCTCGGTTCGCAGTTGGCCTAACCTTTCAGGAGGGGCTCAGCCCGCTGGGCCGCAGGTCCGGCCCGACCCGCTGGGCGGGTTTGGTGTGTTGGGTTGGTTCAGCCCGGTCCGCCAGAAGGCAAACTGGTCTTCCCACCTGTCCCCATGGGTGTGGGGCTATTTCGGCCAGCAGGCAGGGTGCTGCCCCACCACGTAATAGTCGACCGTTTTGGCCAACCGAGGGGTCCTCCAACCCGGTGCGGCGCGGGGGCTGCGCCACTCTCCACCTGTCACGACTTCGATCCACAACCTCCTTCAGTGGTGCATGACGACACGCCGCTCTGCCTATTCCTTCCATGGCCAGATCAAGATGGCCGCCTTCTTCAATAGTTGTGGCTTCGGCCGCATCCCTTGACCATCGGCGGCGTGCGACTGCGCGCCACAACGCCTCCGTGGCCAGCTGGTGCGAGTCGCTCTACTAACCGCCATGGCCTAGTGCCGCGACCTCCTCCTGTGGAACGCGACGGCGCGCCGCCTCCATCATGGTCAGCTGGTGCCGGCTGCCGCCATCATCTGATAGTGCCGATCGCCGGTGCCACGTCGACAGTCTTCCATGAAGAAAGAAAAGATGAAACATGTGGTGGAGGGACTGGGCCTTATTCGTTTGGCCCATTCCCTTCGTGTTATCATGTTATCAAGATAGAGGGTGCATAATTCAACTATCATTTGAAATTATAACAAAATAAATACCTACCTCAAGATCAATGGAGAACTCTCACGATTGAGGAAGAGTCGGTGTTCGTCGTCCCCACAACAATCCACCGACGGTGTCACTCAATAATCATTCTTTGGTTCAGGACTCGGTCCTCGTCACCACTCACCAAAACTAGCTCCATACTCCAAGTGTTGGGAGTCATGTCTCTTTACTAGAGCTTCATCGCTTGGTGAAGCTGTTCCAATAACTCCCCCCAATATTTATATAAATAGGAGAGAGGAGGATGAGTAACACCTATGGAATTAATGGGGGATCATTTAATAGGAACCTTCCTAATTCTAATGGTGCTGTTATAAAGGTTTTGATATTTCAAGCCATTTTATGGCTTGAAAAGTCTTTGGACCCGCCACTACTTCTTGTCCGTTGGAGGAAAAGAAAAGAAAAAAATAAAATAAAAAAGTTATTTTATTATTCTTTTAAAAAGTCCAAAATCAAACTTTCTCTCTAGGCTTACTGCAGTCGAAGTGAATCCTCCCTTAAGCGAATCCCGGTGCTGCAGATTCAATAGTGCCCTCATATTTTTAATCCGAGCACCGGTTCAAAAGATAGAAAATGCCGCCCATGCGTTTACTGAACGTACCTTAAAAAAAGTTCAGAAATTCATTCAGGTCACACCAGGTCTCAGAATCACACACCGTCAATTTTCACAGACTCATAATAATTCCATATAATTAAAAAAAATTACATGGAAAATCTGGGTCTTTACATTTTATATTCTTATAGTTTAAACCTATTGTTGTTAATACCTAAGGTTGTTATAGACTTCCACTTTATTTCTAATCCTAAGATGATATGAACATAATTGTTCCTATTCACGTGATATAATCATGTCATAATCTTCATCTCGAGCAACTTCAACATTATAACCATCATTAAGAACATTTTAATGTTGTTCAATTGAAACCACCCCATCTTCCATTTATTTTATATATACAACTATCTGTGAAACATTATTATCATCTTGTTCAAGAAAATTTACATCTATCAAGTAAACAATCTTTCCTATTTCTTTATTATAACACTTGTGTCCTCTATCATTAGAAGGGTATCCCAGAAATATTCTATCAACACCTATCTGATCAAAGTTCCCAAGGTTCTCAGCATTGAATTTTATAATGCAAGGACTTCTGAACACCCTTATGTGTTTCAAACTTAGGGTTTATTTGTAATTAATCTTGTAAGGATTAATATTAGAGTTTGATCTATAGAAACATCTATTATAAACATAAATATATGCTCTGATATATTGACTAAAAAAATATCAATAAGTATTATATTCAATTAACATTGTTCATGACATCACCACCAAAATATTATATATTATTTCAGAAACACCATTCTATTGTGGTATGTATGGTTCAATAAACTAAAAATGGATCCCATTATTTTTTAGAGAATCTCTAAACTTTCCATTTGTACATTTTCCACCATTATTAGTTTTAATTTTTTTCACATAATATCCATTTTTTATGCACTTCTTCTTAAACACTTAAAATTTTTGAGAGTCTTTGATTTATTTTTCAGAAACATAATACATGTAATATGAGTAAATTCATTAATAAAATAAATAAAGTACTTCTCCCAATTAGTTTATTGTTTACTCATAGGTCCACAAATATCAGAATGCATCAGATCCAAGGGATGATTTGAATGTATCTCAACATTATTATGTACTGAGTTTATAATCATCCTTTTATAGAAAATGGAACAACACCAATCTCTTATTCTTTTCATATCAAGAATATAATAACAATTTCTCTCTTCATTAGATTACTTATATTAATCTAACACATATTCCCTATCCTTTTATTCCATAGCTAATTTTCTCTCATCTTTCTCAAATAGCATTGAATTTGTGAATCACGGACTTGAAACAAGTTTCATTTTGTTCATTGGAATCTCATTAAAAATTTCTCATATTCTATTCTCTTAACAACATAACCATATTTTCTGAATAAAACTTTTTTACCTTCATCATAGAGTTATGAAACACTTAAAAAATTATGTTTTAATCCATCAATAACAAAGATATTTTAGATTTTAAATTTAATTCCCCAATGATAACATATCCAATACCTTTAATTCTAAGTGACTCATCATTTCCAAAAGTTTTTATACATTCTTTATAATATTTTACATTTTTCAAAAATATCAAATCTCTATTAATATAAGTAAAACAAGGACTATCTAATATCTAAGGTCGTTCCAATTTTTTAGATTTTAGAGGTATTTCCACAACTGAGGATTTATCCTTGTCCTTTTCCTTAATATATAGCTTTTGAGATTTTTCATATAAACTTTGTTATGATGGTTTCATAACAATACATCCTTTTACAAGATTTATAGGTTAATCAAATCTTTAAAAAATAGTTTCTAAGGGTTGGAAAGTATTTTAAATCTTCAAACTGACTTTATCAGGTGGTCTTATTTAAGTGGGTTGACTCCCCCACAAACTTTGCTTCTAGTTTCTCCTAGATTCACAATAACATTGATGATAAAACCAAAAAATATTTTTTATGACAAAATCCTCCAAAATACTAGTAGTAACTATATAAAGAAAATTTCCCTCTATAACTTACATACTGTATAGAGTTTTGTTTATTATTTTCATCAACTTTATTACCTTTCACTTTGGTATTTCGTTAGGAAAAAAAGTTTTAGTTACCACATAAAATATTATTTTTACCCTCGATGAAATCTCTAGTTATAGAAGCTTTTGTTTTAGATTTAGAATCCTTAGAAAGTTTAGGTTTTTCAACTATATTTTTTTGTTACAAACATGGTTTTATTAGTTTGATTTTTTATACAAATTTCTATCCTTATTAATATTATTTAAGGAAAATTTTTATTGATCCTCCTAATGATTACACTTCTTATAATTTTCACCAACTTCTATAACTGAGTTTTGGAAATTTTTAATTCATTTATCATATTTAACAAGTTTTTGTTGAATAGGTTATAAATATTCCAACTTCACCTTAAAATTTTATTTAATATTTATGTTGAAGTTTTCTTTTCATGAAGAAAATTATTCATGTAATCAATTTATTTTAGAAACATGTATTTTTCTTCAAGTGAAAGTTCTTGATTTTTTGCTGAAATATTTTATTTCTTCAACTTCCTTTCCTCCTTCTTAAGTATTACAATCTTTGAAAGGAATTATTTCAAATACAAATTTATCATAAATTCCATTTGAGTTTATTATTATTATTATTATTCTTTAGATCTATTCCTTTCATCACTGGTGAACTTTTGTTCATTCCCTTTTTCAATAAGAAGTTTTTCAACATCATCATCATTGGAGCTATCAGCTTCTTCTTCACCTCCATCATATTCCTCACACTTAGACAAGTCATTTATCCTTTTTTATTTAGTGATATTCTTATCCTTTTACATAGAATAATATTTGTATTTTTTCTATTAATCTTAAGGGACCATCTTTACTTTCTATCATCTTTATCATTTACTTCAAATTCCTTTAATCTTGGAAAATTTGCAGCAAAATGTCCAATAGCTCTATAGGAAAAACAATTACACGGTAACATTTCTTTATACTTTATTATACCTATTTTCATACTTTTAGAAAATAAATACATAAATTCATCAAATTTTTTACTAACCTCATATTTGGTGTTAGAGTCACTAGATTATTCTTGAAGAGATTTCTTAGACTTTCCTTGCTTGGCAGCTCTGAAATAAATTTTCCAACTAGCCTTCTGTTTGTTCTTCATAACCTTTTCTCTTCTCTTTTCATTAGTGATTAGAGTGATATATAGATCATATAGAGATAACTTTTTTGGATCTCTATATTATAATTATGATACCTTGGAAACAAATTTATCAAGAATATTGTGTAAGAAATTTTTAACAATGGTTTAATTTTATAACTTCTCACCTAGAAATATTATGGGGCTTCAAATTTCATTCACCCTTGTAAAAAATCACCAAAATATTCATAATAACCCATATTAATAACTTCATTCTTCAATATATATATTTTTTACTTATATTTATTTACTTTTATATTTACTTCATAGATGTTCTTCAAATTTTCCCAAATGTCATTAGCTATTTCAACTCCATTAACTATAAAAATCCCACCTTTAGAGAGTGAGGAAATTTAAACATTTCTACATTTCCCATAATTATTGAAATTATTCATATCATCATATATTAAGGGAACTCTATCAGAATAAGGTGGTAAATCATCTGAATTATCTTCAAGAATTTCATAGCCAATGGAAATAAGATAAAAAAATATTATATATTTCTAAATATGATAGTTATTACCATAAAAAATTGGAATCAAATTACTATTCATTGAATTATAAATATTCATAGTAACTTATCTTTTCCTAAAATTTTAGTAAAGATTAAATAAATGGAACCTTTAATCTGTTACCACTTGAGAAGACTAATTAAGATCTTTGTGATCACTGAGAGGGGGAGGTTTTAATTAATGATATTTATTTTTATATATTTTTTTCATATAAAAATACCTTATCCTTCTATTAAAAAGATATTAATTTTTATAAAAACAAAGAAAACAAGCACAAAAATAGGAACTCAAGTATTTAAAAAGTTCACAACTCAATAAGAGTAGATAGTCCTTAGCATGGTATGGAAATAATCCAATACCACACAATCCACTAGAAAACAATCTTCTTATGTGGTTACAATAAAAATGGAATATAATTATACTTTAATTTCACTATAATCAAGTAGAAGTGAATGTACTCCTCAAATAGGTAAATAATGTAATAAATATTTTGTAAAAAATGTAATAATATTTCACCAATAGGAATAAATATGTTTTCACTATGCTTTGTGTACTTTCTCCACACTTTCTCTTCTTGAAACTACTTCTTATTCACTTTATTTCCCATTTTCAGGTAAGAAATTTCTTTAGTTTTTTTGATGTTCATCAAATGGGTTCTTCCATAAAACACTATTCAATGTATATTTGGTAAAGTCTATATAGTTCCTTTGTGTATACTGAAACCTTCTAAACCACTATTTTTCTTCTCACCATTACATTCTATCTATATGAGACCACATTTTATGAAAACTTTGTATATTATCCTTCAACGAATGTAACTTCTGAAAAATAAAATATTGCATTCACAAGCTTTTCATATGATTTCTTTTGTATATCATACATTCGATACCAATTGATAAAAAATATTCATCCAACATACCTATCAGATTTATCATCAAAAAATTATATCCGATCAACATTCCTAATTATGCAACACTTAAGCTAACATTTTCATGTGTGAATAGTGTAATACCCTTTTTTATGAATAACCCTTTATATATATGTTCTCATAGGAGAAAATATGGGGAAAAAATATATTTTCCCACTCAATGAAAGACTCAAATTTTGAGTCTCCCACTTATCTCAATTTTCAAGATACTTCTAAATACTTCTAGAATATTCTTGATACTTATATTAAAACTTCTAGAATCCTCATTCTTATAAAATATTCCTTAAAATCATTGTTAAGGAACTTCTACAAACATCCTTATCACAAACAATATTCATCTGTGACACTTTTTAGTAACACTTTTATCCAATGAGACTTCATTAAAATCTCCTTCACAAAATCATAGGAATGACTCAATATTCATCTTCATAAACTTCCATTATTTGACGACTTGCATTAGAACACTTTGTCCATTTCCTTAAAATTTCATCCTAAGTTTGATGAACTTTATACAGAAGCATCAATTTGATGACGTTAACTAAAACCATATGTATGATGACTTAAAGACATCTATCCAATATTAGTATAACAACTTATCTTTTGAACTTTTTTACATTCCCATGTGATAGACATAGTATAAAAGGTTCATTTTATAGAATCAAAGTAATGATATTGAAATAGATCATCTGATGGTCTTCGTCTGATTGCACATTATCTGATGAAATTCCTCAACATATTCCCTTTATACTTCAATAACATTTCTATGTTTGTAAGACTTAATAAATGTTAAACAAAAACTTCATATCATTTCATGTACTTTTATGTGCTGTATGGAAATCGGGTATTACCATCACATAACATCATCAACAACCCTTATGTAGCTTATAAAAAATATGTTTTACCTTTATGCATCAAACTAAGTGACCCTTATGTAGTGATTCAAAAACTCTTTATGGAAAAACCTATGTCTGATAGCTTCTATTCGGAAAACTCACTCAGAGAATCATAATATGAAATTTTGGAATACAAATGATTTCTCCACCTTTTTACTTATTCTTGGATCATGTGATATTTGAATACTCATGATGTTAGAAGTGTTTAGAACTGAAAAACATCTCTAGATTTATTTATCAAACACTATGATCGATGGGACTTGAAAGCATCATAGGATATATATTGCACACACAACCTCATATGATAACCACTATTTTATGGAATTAGTTTGGAAAACTAAAGTTGAACTTCTCCATTTGATCACCTTTTCTAGATAAATTTATAATGTAAGGTGATTTTATATTGGAAAATAGAAGAAATTTTTTTCCTAAAAAACATTCTTAAAAAATTATAAAATATTTGAAATAACTTTAACTATCTTGGTCCCAAAACAAAGATCCTTCAAAGAGGTATGAATGGGTATGCATTCGAGTAGGCATGTATAGGCAGTGCGGTGGACCATTCAGTAGGGCGACAATGTGGTGGAGCCTAGGAGAGGAGCCCAGTTACAAAAATTTTGGATGGATAAGGAAGTGAATTGTATTATTAAGTGGAAATAATCCTATATCAATATTTATGTGGGATAATAAGAGTGATAAAATATTCAAATGTTTAAGAAATATGAATAGAATATGATCCATTTGATCTATTTTATTGTGTCCATTCGATCAAAGCCTTCATTGAATTCAACTTCCATCCACAAGGTTAGTATACTATGACCTCAAAACTCCGAAACAAAGTATGGAAAACCTATTATATCAACCTTAAACCTTTTAATTGATCCAATCGAGTTTGATATCCTCAATATAACCATATTATTTGATTAACACGATGTTTTCATGGAAATTACCATGCTCTGAGAGATTGACCTGAGACATTTCATGTCTATAAATGATTTTGGATAATGAAAAAGATGATGAGTTACTATATAGAGTTTCTAATTTATTTAATAATTCCATGTTCATTCATGATATCTAAGAAAATTTATTGAGAAATAGATCACATGAATCATTTACAGAGATGATATATTTTTTATAATCACATGAAGATTAAATTATCAAGATCTCTATGATATTTTAAAAATATATATTAACTCACAAATTTTATATGACACAATTTTTTTTTTCAGATGATGACATCAGTGATCATCTCATATATAAATACCAAGGGACTAAGCTAAGAAGATCTTTTAATATTCATGTATTTTTTATACCTATCATTTTACTTCATGAAAATAAATAATCTACATTATAACTTACATGAAGAATCCCTCACATTTACAAATATGCGAGATAGGTTCCACACTCATCTATTACATGAATAAATAGAGAAAAAACATAAATACTAAAACTATTTCAAAGAAAAGAATGATCCCATAAAGAATATCTTGCTTTCATGAAGAAGATATGGTTTTTCTATGATTGATTTGTGTGAAGGAGAAGATATCATGTTCTTTGTTCGCATAAAGTAAAATAAGAATATTTCATGCATCAGTTTATGAAAAAAAGAATTATATGAACATATAGTTTCACACCATGAAATATATATATATATATATAATAAAATATTGGTGAATCAACACAATACACTTGTGAGTAGAAGAAAACAATTGCAATAAGGAAAAAAATAAACTAGTTTTATGCAGAAAACCATGAACTATATTGATTGAATAGTAACTATGATAAGAAATGCATGAAGCGAGGATACAAAACTTTAATTAAATAATACATATAAGAATTATATTTAATGTGATGAATCAAGAAAAAACAATAGATCCAATACTATTACAACTTCTTATCTTATATGTCAATGACTAAGAAACTGAAACTAAAAAAGTCTATTATGTGTCGAATATATGAGGTGAAAGAAGAATCAGTGACCGAGTTGATATCTATTAATTATCATTCAAAGATTTATAGTCCACTATATATTAAAATTATTTTGAATGATAAATAAGAAAAATAAGATGAAATTATTGAGTACTTAATTTTTGAGACATCGCTTTGATTTCTATGAAGTAGAGGCCACCTAATAGATTGTTACACATAGAGAAAGCTGATTAGAATTGTTAATATCTATTGAAAAAGACTTATTTTACATTTTTTATCACTTCATATATTATAGGATAATATCCTATAATCTTTCACTTCAAAGATAAATCTTACATTGTACCTGGTTAGTGACAGGAAAATGGGTCATAGGCAATTACCTTGCCCTTGATTTATTTGATAGTAAAAAGGAAGAAATGTGCATGTGGGACAATAACCACCATACACCAAGGACATAGTCATATACACTGGAGGCAAACCTCATTAAAAATACTAGGGTTATTTATGCTTAATTTTTGTGTGTGCATTCCTGAAAACCACGAGCGAATAAGATAAGAGAACCATTCACTCAATAAGTGGCATAGGTATATAAAGGGGATAAAAGTTTTTAAAGTGATAAAAGTCATCCCACATTGATTCACCCCCATCTGAGTGTGGTCATCCATAAGTGATTCTAATAGTTCCTATCATGCAACTCCTTATCTAAATGACATGATTTTTATAAGAAGTAGTTTAACTCTTAAAACTAAACCAAAAATCAATTCATAATATAAAAATTCTATATCTATGGATTAAATAAATTTTTAATAAACTAAATAAATAAAAAATTCATTAATTTAGTTATGAGATAGATATTTATGTGAATTTCATAAATAATGAAATTGTAATTATTTTATAATTAAAAATTCTTTATGGGCATTCCGTAAATAAAAAAATAAATATTTCACATTTATTTCAATCAAAATATTTCAAATTATCAATTTATGTGAAATTTAATCTGAAATCCTTCATATTTCAAATATATTATATCTATGAAAACTTTTATAATTCTATAATATTTTCAGATTTCATATAAAAATTTTATATAAGAAAATACCACTTATTTAATTTTATATAAACCTTACTAAAATCTCCCAAAACTCCTTTTTCCTTGGTTTAAGTAACTTTTCAAATAAGAACCCAAATATGAACATTTTATATTATTATATATGAACACTTCATGAATTAATATAAACTATTATACTTGGTATTATTATTAAAACTTTTAAACACTTCATAAATTAATAATGAAAATTACACTCTAAACCTAGATAATGTCTACCAATAAATTTTTGGTATGGTTAAAATCCCCCATTGTAGTGGGCGTAGGCCCTTCCAGTTCATACCGACAGAGGTTTTTTTTTGAAATTTTATAATTTTTTTAGTTTATAAAACAAATCATATAGTCATATTTTACAGAAACCACACCATGATTTTTACTGAATGAAAACAATTAATGAGGAGACTATGTCTATTTTTCATTGAGTCAATCTATTTTAGGAAGTACCTTAAAAAGTATTAATTTTGAAACTAAGAAATATCCTTGTTTTTTAAGGAAATATTATTTTGATACTAACCACAATAATTTTAAGCATAAATCATGTTGTAAAATTGTTATTTTTTATGAAGCTCAATTTTTGGAAACAATTTCGATGCACTTTTTTTAAAACATAACCTAGTTTTATAAATTTTATAAAAATACCCCTTTTTCTTACAATTAAATCATAGTTTTGAAAAATTTCAAGAACTATGAATATTTTTTAAACATTATATGGTTTTGGAAAATTGAATTTTCTATCTAAAATTTCAATTCAAATGATTTAGAAAAATATTTGATCCCATAGAAGGGTTTTGGAGGGGAAAACCCATTTCCAAATATAGTAGAAAAAATTAACTCAAACCCATTACCCTATAAGATCCAACCATTAATTTTTTATTTAATAAATATAAATGAATAACATACATTTTTTCTAATAAATAAATATATGTATGTTCTTTTACATGAAATTTATTGGTATTATAAAGAAGTATCCAACAAAATACTTTCTTCTTAGGTATCCATGGGATGTATGAATCTCTCAAAAATTGAGAAGAATACACTATTCCTCACAGTATACTAGAACCTTTGTTTAAGATAAATTGGGAGAGTGAGATAGATATGTTTGGTAGGCTTTGGTTTAAGGATTTTTCCAACCATAAACCTTGTATTCAATTTCCACAATATTATCAAACAAAGAGGTTGTTTATATAGATATCTAAATCCACTCCATGGACTCTGGAAATTTCTCAAAAATTAGGCTATTTGATGAAATTAGTTCATACACATTTCATAATTTATAAGTCCTTTTAACTCTTATCTCATCATCATGTTCACTTGTTTAATGTTTAAACAATTTATTTGAACATTAAAACTTCTCTAATCACCATCACATGATAATAAAAACGATCATAATATAATAGGTGAGAGAGAACCAAAAAAGTTGAGTGTTATCTAATAGCACATGAATTTACATACACTAATCCATGATGTAGTGACATTTGCAACAAAATGGTTTACACCAACACAAACCATAATGTGGTTTAAACAACTATGTCATAGTTTAAGCTTCAGTGAATATTTTTTTCTCATTCATCATGTGGACTATTTAATTATTTTATTTTTGGTTGATGATATATAATATAATACTATATATTAGTACATAATTTTTTTAACATAATTTTTTTATTTTTAACATTGGGTTTTTTTATTTTTAACATCAGTTATTATGAGACATTATAAATAAATTTTTTACATTAGTTATATTAATTGATGTAAAAAACTATCTTTCATGTTGAGTACAAAAAAACCGACATAGAATATATTTTTTATATTTGATATTTTTATAATTGACATAAAAAAAATATTTTTAAAATAAACTTTATTAATGAAACAATACCAAAACTAATAATATAAGACAACTACAACAATATATAAGAAAACAATATTGAACAAAAAAAAATTACAAAAATGAAAAAAAACCAAAAAATTACAGCATCCATACAATTATATCAACCCAAAGAAAAGACAAGAGTTAATGTTTCACCTTATTCTACTTAATTGTGCTTTTATCATCCTAATTTTTAGATCATTTCATGATATTTATTTAATTAAAGTTGAAAAATTAATGAATCCTTTTGATCCTAATATTTTATGTCTCATTCAGAAGCTTATGCCTTTACACTCTATTAAAAAGATTCACCTTCATTAAAGACAAAATAAAATAGTAAAAAAATGTATATGATGAAAAAAAATCATCAAAATAACTAAAATAAGTATAGAGTACCACTTTAAAGTAGTGGTAATTTGAAGATGAAGTAGATCAGGAATGTATGAAGTAAGAGAAATGAAATCTTTGAGTGAAATGAATAATAATGGTTGAATATATATTTATAGTTACAAAGATTTTTTTTAAAATTAATAATATGGAAAAATGAAAATCACTAACATAGGTCTTAAAAAATGTCATGTTGGACTTTTTATGTCATTTTTTTAATAACCTATGTTATAAAGTATGTTTTTAACATAATTTTAAAAAAATATATTTAAAAACTGACCACATCAAGCTTTTGATTTCAGTTATTTAATAACCGATGTTAAAAATATTTTTTAACATCGATTAATAATTAAACAATGTCAATAAACCTATGATTTAAACTAATTTTGTACTAGAGAAATGTGTTTATTATCAATTAATAACCTATATTTTCAATATTTCTTTCCAAAATAATCATATCAAGAAAAAAATTCCTAGATTACTCATTTAAGCATACTCAAATTGATAATGTTGGTGAAAGTTCATATCATTCTCTCATAATTATTGAATGTCAATTTGAATAAGTGTTGAAAATACTGTTGTTCACGTTGACACTAAAAATGGTTTCACTAAAATTCTTCTTATGAAATCACAATTGACTAGTTTGGAATAGGGATATGAATTTTTTCATGCACTATCAATGATTAAAATAAGGCCATCAAATTATTAGGAAATTTTTTCATTACAATCAGCATGTGAACATAAACCAAAAATTTCATAATTAATGATATTTATATGTGTTGTATATATTATAGTTTTTCCCCCATGACTATTATAACCCAACTTAGAGATCCTCTCTAGGATCCAAGTTAGGTCGCTATAAGCCCTAATGTGAATTTCTCAATTTCTTGAGGCTGGCAGCTAGTGTCAATTGGTACAATATAATCATTGGGTAATTATTATCTTCAAAATAAAATAACTAACTGAATTTAATGTAAATTCAATTTCTTTTAAAACACTGGATCAAAATTTAAAATAAATCACTTCATAGTAGTCAAATAGAGTGTAGTGGAAATAATAAGACAACATGTCTAACACAACACAACCAACTAAATAGGTGGAATTTATCAAACATAGAAAATTTATCTCCTCTAAAAATGAACAGATAAACATTGTCATGTCCACCATGAACACAACTTGTAAGATCAATCGCCATTAAACATTGAAAACTTTCCCTCTCCTTCATCATAATAAAAATACATCTACAAGCACACTGAGATATATGGGTAGTGGTGAGTATGTGAATACTTAGTAGTATTTCCATAAATTATCTCTATAAATCACATTGTACGATCTATTCCTAAAACTTAATCATTTATATTGAAAAAAATTCAACGCATTCCAAAAAAATAGTTTATCATGTAATTTCAGATAAAAACAGCCATCACATGAAAATAGAACACACCGATGTTTTATCCAAAATAATATTTACACTCCTAGGTTTACTCTAAACACAAATCTATTTGTTCTCTATATAAAATATAGGAGACCCGAGCAATATAAAACAATGTAACAATAATTACTTATAATAATAGTGTAAACTCACTGTGGATCATCACCTAACTGTGTATTTCCTAAAATAACGACCCTTCCTTGTCCATATCACATATAATGAGACTCCCCATCTAAGAAAAATACTGACACTACTAATAATTACCTACATCATCCATCTATTTTTAAAACTTCCTAGTCATTATTCATACTCAAGTTTATTCAATCACCAAAAATCATTCTTTATGAAAACAATTTACCAAAACAATTGCATCGAAAACCATGTTAGTCTTAGTGGACCTATGGAGACATACCTGGGGGTGGGGGTGAATCAGGTGTTGTCCAATTTTTCTCAATTCTTATTTATTGTTTAAACATTTCAACCCCTTTTTGGCTTGAAAAACTGATGATGGTAATGACTACCAGATATTGTGTTTTTTAACCTATCATACACCTATATATAATATAGTTAAAGTAATAAATAGGACATTGTTTTTATAAGGTTTGGCCCCTATTGAGAATCATACTCCCCATTATTGGGATGTAAAATCCATATTTATATTGGAATTAAACCAGATAATTTTTATCTATTTTTTCTTATAAACTAGACCTATCAAAGTGCACAGGGATGTCATTATATCCACAAGATATGTGACTAACCTCTTCATCACAGTTTTATAAAATCAGGGGAAATTTGATTTTTTGTTCCTGGATTGTTTGGATGGAAAAATAGAAATTTATCATATCAAATATTCTTGGATAATTTTTCTGACCACTCCACTTGTCTCAAAATAGAGTGTTTAACCTAGTCTAAGAGTTTTATATAATTACGATTCATTCATATTTTCTGGAAATATTTAATATTTAATAAATTAAATATCAACTAATTTTTCATGTTCATTCAGTGATATATTTTAAATAGAGCCTCATATTTAAATTATGACTTCACAGTAGAGTCTATAATCGGGGGTTCTAAATAAGTGAGTTATAAACTTTATTTGGGTTTCAGTACTATGTTAATAATTTTTATATTATTTTAAAATTTCTTTTATTTATTTTTATTTTTTCATTTTCTTTCTTCTACCATGTGGCATTGTGCATACAATGAGAGGGGCCTACCATTTATCAAGTATTTAGATGAGAGAGGAAGGGAGGGAGAAAATTAGGGATTTTTTTCTAGGGTTTTTTCAAGGAGTTAGATTGGTTTTCAGTGAGGGGTGGCATGGATTCAAGATTGAATATTTAATGTTCTACACCTCGAGGTAGGCCATTTATTTTGGGTTTCACTTTTACCCCAATAATTTAGTTTTTTTTTAATTTTTAAACTTGTTTTTGAGATATTGGTAGTGGCATGAGATCCTATGTGAGGTGTTTTTGGGAGAATCAATGGGTTTGGGAGCTTCATAAAGTATTTCTATTTGATAAAAACATCTACACAACATGTTATTCAGAGAACACACACCATGGGTTCTTCTTTTTTAGAGAAGGGTGGAAAATGAGGGATACATGATGTGTGTTTTGGAGACATCCAATGTATAGGTGACTCGAGGTGTTGATGGGTACTCAACAAGACATACCATATGGGAAACATGGACATATAAGGTACATGTCTATACCCCATGTTCTATACATGACCAGAGGCCATGTAGAGCATTTAGCCAAGGTTGTGTGAAGCACAAGGCTAGATACCCCACTTGGGTTATACTTTATGTATGGGGGTGAAATACCAAGTACCTGGTAAGTACATTCCTGTATAGGTTATGATAAATGTCTAGGGAGGACTTCTAGGGTTAATCATTGTGTACTTGAGGTGCATGCTGTGTAATTTTCCTCCATAGAGGCATTTCACATGTTTTTTTAACTCTAGAGTCAGAATTTGACTTATAGATGTCCCATTCTTAGTTTTTTTCCATTTAGGATGTGATGGTGAAATATTTATATTATTTGGTGTCTATTTGTGAGATGATTTTTCTTGGGAGGGTTTTTATTGAGAGGTTTTACTTAAGTATTAGATTATGTGTTCTTCTACAAGAGGTGTGTTTTGAGACCTAAGTGAGGGTCCTGAGATTGTTGGAATACTTTTAATAGGAATTAAAAAGAGTTTTTTATAAGGCTATTTAGATGGTATATGGGTGATAGTACTGGTTTCTCTAGGTTTATATCTCTCATAGCCTTCGGGATGGGATGACACTATGGGGTGTCAGGTAGGATTATATGCCATTGAGATAATGTTGAGTTAGGTATGAGGGACCTATTGAGAAATGCTCATGCATGAATTATAATCTTGATATTTCCCTTGTGGGATATGTGTTTCATGAGGCTTGGTTGTGTGTTGGATAGGTTGACTGAGGCTTCTTATGTTGGTTTTAACCCAAGGTTCTACTTGTGCTGGAGGATCCCCTAGTAGGGTAATGTGTTTATATTGAGGTTCAGAGGACCATTGATGGAATCTCATGAAATATTGACCATGTGAGGTTTAGGGATTGTTTAAGTAGTTTCATATTTTGGTTTTAGGTGTTGGTTGACCCTTTATTCTGGTGTCTTGTTCCAGGGATATTTGAGGTTGTTCCTATTTTGGTTTTGGATGTGAGAGGATACCTTTGGGATATTATGGGATTAGGCATGGGCCTTGTCACGAACCAAATCTGGTCTCCATAAAATCTGGCACCAAAGCTAGCCTGTGACAAGGTCCAAAGGGTGTTACCTATCCAGACGGGCTGGAAAAAGTTCCCAGGTATCATATATTTTGTTTTGGGAACGATTTACCCGAATATGGAAGCATAAGACATCAAAATCAATCGATAAACTGAATCTAAAAAATTCATACCAAAAGAGGATTATAAAAAATCCATAACTGAATAAATAAGTCTAAACACATAATAAGAGGTCCAAAGACACCAAAAATAGCATCAAAATAGCTCCAAAGACTCCAGTGATAGGGGGTCAACACCCACAAGCCGTCTCCACAACGCCGTACCATGGATGGGAACTAACACCCCGAACCACCATCACCCAAAGCCTTTCCTTTACCTATGTCAAACATGACCAAGTATACTTAAACCCAAGAGGTTTAAGTATGGTGTGAGACTAATAAAAATAGGATTCCACCAAGATATTACATAGGGTAATCAATACATGATAAAAATCATTCCAATTTTGATAAACAAGAGGTGGGGAAATAATTTCTAAAGGATGATACTTTTAAATGTAAATAGTTTTATGAGGAAATTTTCCATGAAAGAGCACATTTAAATTATACATTTAAGATACTATATTTTCCATAAAAACATGATATTCCAAGGATAAATACACAAGAGTCAATGAGCACCAATCTCGGGAACACCCCTAGGCACTAGTTAGTCTTGGGCCCCATATACCTCGTACCTCGGTGTAAAGTAACCATATAAAAAATACATTCTCATGTAAGAACCACAAGTATGGAACATAAACATAATCTAGTGGTCACCAATCATCATAAAAATTGTTTTTTTAGTGTTGTAATTATCCATTTTTCTCAGTGAAATAGGGAAAAAACCCATCCAGATCACTAGCGTACTAGTACATATTCGCCCTCTTAGATACCCGAGATTCTGCCTTTGTGATCAAACCATAATATCATGATACCCAAATCCATTATCACATAAAAAAAATCAGTTCTGGTCATAATCAACTCAAAATAGTAGCTACACATGTTTTTCAGCACTTACACCACTCAATAAAACCTTTAGAATTTCAATAAAACGAACTTCACAAAATTTAACATTGCTTCACACACAAAATCCCTTTAAAATCACACTTTGACCACCATGGGCATACTGATATTCACCCAAAAAATAATTTTAAGCACCCAAAAAATTTATATAAACCCATTACATGTGTTATGAAACAACCACATTTTGCATAACATAAAATCGACATGTAAAACACCCAATTTAACACCAAATCGGTACATAAAAATCATTTACTCAAAAAATGTCACCAAAACTAGATTTTGTTGCAAGGATAATGGATGATAAGTGTGCTAAAAATATAAATTCAGAAAAGATAACTCATATATCATTGATTAACCATGGAATCACCTACTACAAATGTTAAACCCCTTGAATCTTTGTGCAAAAATCCATCCACACCACCAACGCACCACAAGGGACTTAGATCAAGCCTAAAAAAAATAATAGACCAAGAAATCCAGAATCAAACCCTAGGATCGAAACCCTAAATTATGCATACTAGTAACCTCAAGGATAAGGGAAGAGACCCCATGAAAAATCAGATAACTAAGGAAGATATTCAATTACTTTAGGGAGTTTGAAGTTTCTCCCCCAAACCCCCTTCAAAATGGAGTTCCAAGGAGGGTTTGAGGGGCTTGGAAGGATTCCATAGCTTATAGGGTCAAATGGGAGAATAAAGTGAAGATTTTGGATAAATCTAGGGATAGGAAAATGGAAATTAACAAAAAATTTAATGAGATGGACTAGGCCACATGGTTTTCTTGCACGGTTTAGAAAACTGTGCGCCCAAACTGTGTGACCCTTTTGTACACTCAAAAAGTGTCCAAAATCCTTAAAATTCAAGGGGTTACTAGGGGAAATTTAGGGGGGAAAGTTAGGACAATAATATAAGAAAAAAGGTACCTTAAATGAAGGACTTGGGTGTGATAATTCTCCCCACCATGAAAACTTCCCATCCCAGAAAGTCAAACTGATGCTTGATGAGAAAATAGGAATGGGTAATCTTCCTTGACCCATGAATTCCACTCCCATGTATCATGTGTATCATTCCCATGCTACCAAAGAACCTAGAATAGTGGAATAGAATTTTCCTAAAGAACCTTTTCTTGGAAGTCCACTATACGCACCGACCGCTCAGAAATAGAAAAATCAGGCTCTATATCCAACTCCTCCCAATTCAGTACATGGGTTGGATCCATGTTGTATTTATTCAATTGGGAGACATGAAATAAATCATGGATGGATGTCAAATAAGAAGGTAAATCCAAACTTTATTCCACCTTTCCAATACGCTTGGTGATCTCAAAAGGTCCTACATACCATGACGTCAGCTTCCCTTTCTTTCCCAATCGACGATGGCCTAGATGAGGGGGAACTTTGAATAATACCCTGTCACCCATATAAAACTCTAGGTCTTGATGCCTCTAGTCAGAATATGATATTTGAATAATATAATCTATAAATAAGCACTTTCTGATCAACTTGACCTTCTGAGATGCCTCCTGCACCAGACTCAGCCCCAACTGTGAGGTCTCACCTACCTCAGCCCAACACAGGGGGGGCCGATAAGGCCTACCATAGAGCACCTCAAAAGGAGACATTCAAATAAAGGATTGATAAATTTTATTATAAGAAAACTCAACCAATCCCAAATGGCTATCTCAAGAACCTCCAAAGTCTAGAAAAAATCAACAGAGCATGTTCTCCAAAATCTGATTCGCCTACTCTGTCTGACCATATTTTTGAGGATGGTATGTCATGATCATATTAATCTGAGATCCCAGGGACTTTTGAAGTTCTTCCAAAAACTGAGAAGTGAAACAGGAGTATCTATCTGAGACAACTACTGATGGAACACCATGGAACCTTACCACCTCCTGAAGATACAAATGACCCAATTCATCCACTTTAGCTGTATCTTTGATCGGAATGAAGTGGGCTGATTTGGTCAGACAATCAATCACCAACCAAATAGAATTATTACCCCATGGTGTATGAGTCAAGACAAAAATAAAGTCCATGGTGGCCTCATCCCACTTCCAGGTAGGAATGGGTAATGACTGGAGCAGACCAGAGGGCCTTTAATGCTTTGCTTTCACTTGCTGGCATGTGTAGCATCTCGACACGAAGTCAGCAATATATCGTCTCATACCAGGCCACCAGAACTAACATAACACATCATAATACATCTTTTTGGAACTCATATGGAAAACCCATTGAGACTGGTGGCTATCCTGTATCACCACCTTCTGCAGAGATAACGACACTACTAAATAGACCCTGAAGCACAAGATGCCCTCAAGAGAAGATGACCAATCAGAAGACGTATCCCCACCATAAAGAAACTACCTTGACCACTGAAAAAGATCATCACTAGTACGTTCCCACTTAATAAACTCCAAGAGAGAAGGAGTCAACTGAATGCTCACCAAGAATGCACATCCACAATGCTACTTTGTCTCCACATGCATCGAGCAAAGAGCCCCATCAAAGTCCACTCATCACTGGACGTCCTCAAAGACAACACTATAACTCTTCTGCTAAGGGAATCGGCCCCCACTTTACCCTTTCCTAGGGTATATACAATATCAAAGTCAAACCCCTACAAGTAATCAATCCAACAATGATGCCTCATGCCGAGGTCCTTTTGCAAGAAGATATAGGCCAATATTTTGTGATCAGAGTTAACTGAAAACTTCAACCCAAATATATAGTGATGCCAAGTATTCAAATCATGCATCACAGCTGATAAATCCAAGTTTTGGGTCAGGTAAATCTTTTATTGTAGTCGGAGTTGGCAAGATCCATATGCCACCACATGATCACCCTGTATAAGCATGCACCCAAGACCCATACCTGAAGCATCAAAATACACCACTACCCCTTTCTAGCCTCTGTAAAAATCTGAATGGGGGTGGTATTCAACCACTAATTTAGATCCTGAAATGCTGCCTGACATTTTGGGCCCTATAAAAACCTCACCACTTTTAGGGTGAGTGAGGTCATCGATGAAGAAAGCCGATAGAAATCCCGAACAATCTGTCTGTAATAACCATCCAGGCCGAGGAAACTCCTAAACTCAAACACGTTATTTGACTTCTCCAATGACATAAAAACACTGATCTTCTCAAGGTCCACTGAAACCCCATTCTATGAGATCACATTCCCCAAAAATTTCACTTACTCTATCTATAAAGTGCATCTAGACAACTTTTCATAAAGGCGATGCTCTCACAAGGTGCCCATAATGATCTGCAAGTGATGCTCACGTTCCTCATTGGATCCCGAATAAACTAGGATGTCATCCAAAAATACCATGAAAAAATAATTGAGATACTGATGGAAAACCCTATTCATGAGTTCCATAAAGACCGCTAGAGAATTGGTCAATCTGAAGGGCATGACCAAGTACTCAAAATGGTCGTACCTACTTCAGAAGGTTGTCTTTGGGATATCTGCTTCTTTCAACCTGAGTTAAAGATAGCTCGAACTCAAGTCAATTTTAGAAAACCACCTTTCCCATTTCAACTGATCAAACAAGTAATATATTTGGGGAAAATGACATTTTTTCTTGATTGTTACCTTTTTAGCTTCTGATATTCAATGCACAAGTAGAGGGATCCGTCAGCCTTTTTCACGAACAACAGAGAAGTGACCCAAGGAGAGACACCCAGGAGAATGAATCCTTTGGATTATAAGTCGTATAGCAGTATATTTAATTCTCTTAGCTCAGTGGGGGCCATGCGATATGATGGAATAGATATTGGCTGTGTTCTTAGTGCCAAATCAATAGAGAACTCCACATCACGCTCCTAGGGAAAACCTGAAAAATCATCCAGAAATACATTTTGAAACTTTTAAACTACATGATGTAGTCCACCTTCATGATCATGAACATTGTCCTCTATCGCGAGCGATGATAACTGAAAAACAACATATCCCAACTCTGGGAGTGGAGGTCCTGCACAACTCGACCGAGGATTCCATTCCCCATGAAAAACTTAACGACTTCCATCAGGTGTCGTGAAACTGACCCACCACCTATATTAATCGATGTGTTACTGGAAGTGTACAAGAAAATACATGCCAAGTATTATGTAAAATTTTTGTATATCTAAGTCCAAGAGGTCCCACTCCATTTCAACCCCTAACATGAAAAGTGCACATGACAGGCACCTGAGACACTACTCCTTCTTCTTTCCCAACGGCGTAACCAAATCCATCGAAAAATACAATAACTCGATTGAAAAATTCAGCGTTTCCAAAAAATTGGTAGAAATGAATGAAACAGAGGCACTAGTATAAAAAATATTAGCAACTGTAGAAGATGTGATAAAAATGGTACCTCGAACTGTCGATGGTATCGCCTATGATCCGACTGGTGCCTGATCCACTGCCCAGAGATGTCCGGTCTCTACCTGAGGATGACCGCTAATATTTGGTTGTACCCTAAATTGGATCTACCCAGAAGATAACCCAGCCCTACCACCACTACCACCAAAATGAGATCCCCCCATCCTTGATGGCTCTAACTGAGATGGAACTCCTCTTGTAGCCGGTGATACTGCCCCACTCCGAAGTGGATGTGCCACCCTGCAAAAGAACTTCAAGCGACCCATACCTCCACATTGATAACAAGGCTTCGGTGGAAGTGGGCATGCTGGTTGGATGTTCCCAGGTCTCCCACACTGGTGGCACATGATCGATCTCACATCAGAGCCCATAGATGAAAACTGCCTGGAAGAGTTGCCTAAACTACCACCTCCCTTCTTTACTTGATCATCCTGATTCCTTTTCTTCTATAAAGAGCTGCTACTATCCACTACTGATATGGTCCCAAAAAACCATCCCTCCCTTTCCCGTCAATCTCTACCATGCTCACCCGATCAACTACCTCAGCATAGGTCCTCAGCTTAAACAAGAACACCTAGGAGTATATCTCTGGCCGTAAGCCTTTCTCAAACCTCTGGACCTTTCCTTGATCATTATAGATGATTTCAGGAGAATACCGAACTAGCTCAGTGAAACGGTTGGTGAAATTCATCACAGAAAGATCCCCCTAAACTAGATCCTTGAACTCTTGGGATCTAGCATAATCCAGGACTTCAGGGAAGTACTGTTCATTAAAGATGTCCTTGAAATCTTTCTAGCGTATCTGCTCATTCTTCCCAGCTTGAAGTACCGATTCCCACCATCTGTGGCTGAGACCCTCTAACAAAAAAAGGCACATTTCACCCTGATCACCTCTGGTGTATCCAGGAAATCAAACATGCACTCGACCTTTTTGAGCCATTCCTCTGCTTCCTGGGGTTCTATGCTACCTATAAAAGTAGTAGGCTTATTTTTCAAGAACTACTGGGCCTTTTCCTTCCTAGGACTAGTCTCATCATCTCTAACATAATTTGGAACAGGATCCAGTCCATGTACTAGTTCTTGGACAGCCTGAACCACAACCTCTACTAGTCTTTGATCAAGCGGTGAGGGAGAACTCTCTTTGACTTCCACCCATGGGTGCATAGGAACTTTCTAGGGAGGCATGTTGCTAAAAAAGGCAACAATAAAAATATAAAAAATCAGTACAAAAATTAAAAATATTTCATCAATAACATCAAATATAAATAATCCAAACACATTATAATGATAAAAGAAACAACTACCCCACCCCACCCGATGTCCACGTGTAGTATGCAGCCCACACGCCTCACCTAGAAGTGAAGTCAGAAAAAAAATGCCAATGTACCATGGTAACTCGAGGTCCTCCAAGAGAGGTGTGGTCAAAGCACACTACTCATGACCAAAACTTAGAGTCCCAACAGTCCTAGCTCTTGTCTAGCCCAACTCATCCCAAAATAATAATATAACACAAAAACATTGTCCTCCTTTGATACCATTTTGTCACGAACCAAATCTGTTCGCCATCAAAACCGACACCAAACCCAAACCATGATAAGACTCGAAGTGAATTCCCTATCCCCACGGTCTGGAACAAGTTCCCGGGTACCATATATTTTGTTTTGGGAGTGATTTACCCAAATATGGAAGCATAAAATATCAAAATCAATCGATAAACCGAATCTGAAAAATTCATACCCAACGAGGTTTATAAAAAATCCTAAACTGAATAAATAAGTTTAAACATAGAATAAGAGGTCCAAAGTTACATAAAAAAGCAGCAAAACATCCCCAAATACTCCACACGATAAGGGGTCATCACCCACAATCCATCTTCACAATGCCGCACCATGGATGGGAACTAACACCCCGAACCCCCATAAACCAAAGAATTTCCTTTACCTATGTAAAACATGACCAAGTATACTTACAAAAAAGGGGTGTAAGTAGAGTGTAATCCTAATTCCAGTAGTATACCAACAAAATATTCCATAGGGTAAGCAATACATGATAAAAAGCATGCCAATTTTGATAAACAAGAGGTGGGGAAATAATTTCTAAAGGATGAGACTTTTTAAATGTAAATAGTTTTCAAAGAAAATTTTACATGAAAGATAACATTTCAATTAGAAATGTAAGATACTATATTTTTCATAAAAAAACCACCATATTCCAAATATAAATACACAATAGTCAATGAGCACCAATCTCAGGAACACCCCAAGGCACTAGTTAGTCTCGGGCCCCATGTACCTTGTACCTCGGTGTAAAGTAACCATAGAAAAAATCTTTTCTCATGCATGATCCACTAGTAGGGAACATAAACATAACCTATTGTTCCCTAATCACCATAAAAATAGTTTTTTAGTGTTGTATTTATCCATTTTTCTCAGTGAAACAGGGACACAGCCCATCCGGATCACTAGCGTACTAGTACATATCCGACCTCCTAGATACCCGGGCTTCCCCCTTTGTGCTCAAACCATTATATCATGATACCAAAATTCATTATCATATAAAAAAATCATTTATGGTCATAATAAACTAAAAACAGTAGCTAAACATGTTTTTCACCACTTACACCACACAATAAAACCTCTATAATTTCAAGAAAATAACTTCACAAAATTTAATAATGCTTCACACACAAAATCCCTTTAAAATCCCACTTTGAACACCATAGGCATACCCATATTCAACCAAAAAGAATTTTCAGCACCTAGAACATTTATATAAACCCATTACATGAGTTATAAAACAAACCCATTTTTCATAACATAAAATCTACATGTAAAACACCCAATTTAACACCAAATTGGTACATAAAAACCATTTTCTCAAAAAAGTCACCAAAAACTGATTTTGTAGAAAGGATAATGGAATATAAGTGTTCTAAAAATATAAATGAAGAAAATATAACCCATCTATCATTGATTACCCATGGAATCACCTACCACAAATGTTAAAACCCTTGAATATTTGTGTGAAAATCCAACCACGCTACCACCGCACCACAAGGGACTTAGATGAAGCCTAAAACCAAAATAATAGACCAATAAATCCATAATAAAACCCTATGTTTGAAACCCTACTTGATGAATATTAGGAACCTCAAGGATAAGGGAATAAACCCCATGAAAAAGGAGAGAACTAAGGAAGAGATTCACTTGAGAAAGTTTGAAGTTTCTCCACCAAATCCCCCTTCAAAATAGAGTTCCAAGGAGGGTTTGAGGTTCTTGGGAGGCTTCCATGTCTGCTAGGGTCGAATGAGAGAAGAAAGGGGAGATTTTGGATAAACCCTATGAGGGAAAAAATAGAAATTAACAAAAATTTTAATGATCCGGACAAGGCCGTACAACTTGCTTGCACGGTTTAGCAAATCGTGAGCCCAAACCGTGCGCCTCATTTTTTCCACTCAAAAGTGTACAAAATCCTTCAAATTCATGGGGGGCCTAGGGTAAACTTATGGGGAATGTTATGCCAAGAATATAAGAGAAAAAAGTACCTTAAATGAAGGACTTGGGTGTGACAGGCCCTAAGATTGATTTGATGCTCTCCTCCATTGGTTGCTATTATGTGGGTGTAAGGTGCTAATGGGTAATTTTAATTAGTGAAGCCCATCTATTTCAATATTAGCATATGACTAGAGTTTTGGTTTCCATGGTACTAGATATTGGTAGTTTATAGGGTTATTATTGAACTCTCTGTTGGTTATAGGGCCTAACTAGTTCTGCAGTACTACAAGGATGTGGACAGATTCTCTATGTGTCAACTGAGAGTTCTTATCACCAGTTCAGATCATGCTATTGGAGTTATAGAGATTGATAATGGAATGTTTTGTTGTTTTATATTCTTATAGTGATATCTTAGGGTATGATATTCATTCATGTTTGTTTGTTAGATGTGTGATATCTTCATTAAGATTATGAAAATTTACTTGATGTGTTTTATATACTAGAAAGCCACAAGTTTAGAGATTTATGACACTTTTAGAAGTAGTTTTGGTCAGTCTTAGGTGGATTATTAGAACCCAAGGACCAATTGTGTTTTTTTATTAAAATATTTTATTTTCATATCAGTAATATTTTTATAAGGCTGGGAATGTCACATGTGCACACACTTGTGTTTGAAAATCGATGATAGGTTCACCTTTGGGGGTGGTCTTATAGCGACCTCATCTTAACATACATGGATATTAAATAATTTTAGATGAATATTTAGTACATTAAAAAAACACATGCCTGAGGAATGTAATAGTTTAGTGACTTTGGAAACTTGGAAACAAAATATTCTATCCTGGTGAAAGATCTTAAACATCTCCCATAAAGATATACACCTTTAACACTTCTACCTAAAACCTTTCTTTGTGACCTGGAGAAAGGAAACATAAGAAAGGGGTGATATCAGATACCCATTAAGGGTAAATAAGAAAAATTCATAAGCATAACATGAACAAAAGGTTATGTAACTAGAGCATAACATTTAAAGATCATACCCTACATATAATATATCATAATAACTATTGGTAGTTAATAATACATGAATCATAAGGAAATATTGAACATAATCCATGAAAGCATAACATAGGATTAAAACATGGAATTTTGGTATACACATTATCATATAATATTTTGAAAAAGTATAAGTAGAAACAAGTTCACTCATTAGGTTAAGGACATAAGATCAGGCCCTCACATAAACCTATGGACATATAACCAGGTCCATGCATAACATTGGGAACATGTAATCATGTTCACACATAGTAGTCAAGGCATCGCTCCCAAGGACATATTGGTCGTATGTGTTCACTCCCCATACAATCTTGGTTTCATGATTCACTCCCATGGACATCTTAGTAGCATGAGTTCACTCCTCGTACCATCTTGGTAGTCATGGTTCACTCCCATGTCCATCTTAGCAGCATGAGTTCACTTCTCATACCATATTGGTAGTCATGGTTCACTCCAATGGCCATATTAGTAGAATGAGTTCACTCCTCATACCATATTAGTAGTTAGGTTTAACTCCCATGGACATCTTAGTAGTCAAGGTTCACCCCCAAGACCATCTTAGTCTATCTCATTAGATATAAATCTTTACCCAATGCATTAGAGGGAGATATAGGTCCCACCCATATCATATTGATATCATTAATACATATTACACAAGATCATAGATAGTCATATCATACCCCATGAAATGAAATGGGTATTATAAACATGTAATATTATCATAACCTATGGAAATATACATGTTTCATAATCATTTCATCATAAACATAACCAGTGGAAATAAGCAGGTTTCAAAAGCATATAACCCATGAAAGAGAAACTAGTTTCATAAACATCATGCCATCAAATCACAATCTTTTAAAGGAAAGAATAGGAATGTAAAAATTTAATATTTTACCCATAAAGTCATGAGTAACACCAAGGGATATTATCTAATATGGGAAATAATTTTTAAAGGTCTTTTAAAAACATTTCTTGGGGAAAATATCCTTTTTTCTTTGAAGCTTTTTATAGCATAAAACCCTTTGAAAATTTTTTTCTTTGAAAATAGATTTGAAAACTTATAAAGGAATATTTGAAAATAATAAAACATTTTTAAAATCCTTTTTCCTTGAAAATTATCTTCAAGTATCTTTTGAAAACATTTTTGAAAACATGTTTTTTTGAATACAATAGGATTCTGACTGAAGGGAGAGAGATAATCAAATTTTACATAAAAAACATTATCTTAAGTACCAAAGAGTGGAAAAAGTGCTACTAAAACATGGGGATATCTTGAATAAACTGAGGAGAAGGAAACTCATGAATATTATTGATATATGGATCAACATATTTCATTAAAGGAAGCATAAACATAAACAATCTCGAAAAGCAGTGAGATAGTATTGATAAACTCTTTTTACTTGGTAACTTGGAATTATACTCTCCATGTAAGAAAATTAAATAAAATAAATCTTATAATATCATTAAAATAATGAAATTAATAACATTTCATGTAAAATAGAAGCATATACACCTCTAAAAAGAGTTTAGGTGAATAACAATACATGAGTCTTAAAGAAGTCAAATTGAGACAAAACAATTTTATTGATTTGGAAACTTTCGAAAAATAAAACCCATGAATGAAAATTAAAAAAATGTATATGTTAATAAACATAAATTTAGGTATAATATAAATAGAATAAAATCATGGGTATTACATACACCACAAAAAAGGAAAGAGTTTCGAACATAGCATGTATCTCATGAGAATAAAAAGTAAGATGAACTCCCCTTACCTTGTGTCTGGACTCTCATCATACTCATTAAAAACACATATATAATAAATATAAATTTATTATAAATCTTTTAAATAACTATATTTTTATATATAATACAATATATGGTTTTATTATGACCATATATTACCCTATTGTTAACCATCCTATGTTAAGGTTTCACTTTGGATAGTATTCACTTTGTTTTTCATATGTGTCTTAATTTGTTATATTGCTGGTCCTTATACATATATTTTGATTCCATAATGTAATCCATGATATAAATATCATGTATATAATGTATATATGTATTATAATAATCTATAGAATATATAATTACAAAACAAAATACACTATTCATGGAGATGGTAGGCCGTACGTACACATGAACGTTATTTCTGTTTAATTGTTTTGTTGAGAGAAAGAAAGTAATATATATATATATATATATAATTATAAAATTATATTTATGATATCATATATATCATATATATTCATTAAAACTTTCCTTAATACAATCCATGTAGTTAATGAATGAATCATATCGCTTTGAGGGGGTGGTAATCCTCACTTCCTGAAACAAAATTATCATATTTACATAAGATGGAAAGCAAACATACATGTTAAAAATAAAAATTAAAGAAGTATAAATAAATTATAAATATAATATATATCATATTTAAGTATATTTTCCATCATAATTTCCACCATGATAGGTGGTAATGGAAAAATAAACAATCATCATTTCGTGAGGCAGTAGTTCATCATACACAGAAACATTTTATTCATTACCCATTAGATAGAGGTGTGTATAAGTTTAATTAAAAAAATTATCATAAAATAATCATATTATATTGAGTATACTGGTTTTTTATAAAATCATGGAAAAAAATAAAGTGGAGGGGGTGGATAAAGAAAGTAAAATAAATAATCTTAAGTGAAGACGTTACCTTTTAATTGGGTAAATCCATTTGGTTTGTGCCAAAAGGTACCTTGTATTTACTTTTTCCCAAAGGGGGATTAAATAAGGAAGATATGGATGTTGGAAAGTTTATTTTCAAGTATTGGACTAAATTAAGAGGTTTTAGAGGTGTGAGGAAGTGGGAGTGGTGGTTTCCTTTTAAAGGGAATGAAAAGGTCTCAATTGGAATTTTTAGAAACAAGTTAGGTGTACACATGTTCTTACCTAAAAAAGTCATACCAAACTAAAAAAACTCAATAATTTAAGGTTTATGGACTAAATATGAAAATAAAAGAAATTTTTTACAAGTTTATAGGCCATCATGCCCCTAAATTTAAGGTTTAGTCCCCAATTAAGCTTAATTTGGCCTTAATCACCGTGATTAATTTTAATCACTTTTATTAATCATTTTGGTCAAAAATTAACTTGGTCATATTAGAATATAAATATTTTACTGAATAAAATGTTGTATGTAATATTTTTGAAATTAAATTTACACAAGTGTAAAAATTAAGATTAATGTTAATCCTACAGATAGGATGGGATAACTATTTTTTAAAGTAGAAAGAACTTCAAAAGTCTCGTAAGTTTTAATATTCAAATTTAAAGTGAAATTGATTATAATAAAATAAATTGTATTAATATATTTAATATTTATCTAATGTGACATTATAAAAAATTTATAATATCATTTTACATTAATAATTAATTAAACAAAAAGGTAATTTTTAACAAAAAAGCCGTATTTTTCACTATTCATAAAAAATTGATGTTTCTTAGAAAAATACCAAAAATTCACCCTAGGACAATTTCTACATTATGAATTAAAAAATTAAATTTATTTTATCAAATTCAATTTCTAAACATTTCTAAAATTAATTTTATTATTTTTCACTGAAGGACATTAAAAGGAGTTCATTTGAGAAAATAGTATTTTTAAACATATTAGGACATTACCAAAAATTATATCTTTCATTAGAAATATGTTTTATTTATATAAAACCATTATAAAAATTATTTTAAAAGTAGTTATCACTATTAATTTTACTATGTTTAAAACTAGGTTATAATTATCTTGATTAAATAATTATAAAATAAAATGATGTTTCATAGAAACATCGATGTTGCATGTAAAGTACACCAAGTCGGTATTGTGGTATCAGAAGACAAGTCGAAATTTCATGTAGAACAAGCCAAGTTATTAATGCATGCAGAGAAAGCCAATTTAGTGTCATGTGAAAGGAATATTTGACTTAGTGTTTTAATATATAAATATAAAGAACTATTTCTAGTGTCACGTGAAATGAAAAATATCAAAAAGATAAATTAATTTGAAAAAAATATTTCACAAAATCTTGGGGTGTTACATTCTACTCCCCTTAAAATGAATTTCACCCTCAAGATTTATCCAGGTTATCAAAGGTTTAATACCTGAAATTTCCATTCATAGAAACATACATCATAAAAATGTATACTAAAATTTCCCTTAAAAAGGGATAGTTGGAACCATAATATATACCCAACATAACATATTACTAGGTTTCCACATAGGAGAGCACAAGTTGGGAGTAAAGATTATACATGGAGGAAAAACATAAATATTTATATGGAGTGATTGATGTCATAAATCACAAACAAGTAAATGATCAAATAAAATTTGAGGACCTAAAAGTCACAAATATATGATGATTTATAAGGCCATCGATTCAACAAATATAAATGTATTAGGAAAAAAAATTATCTTTTGATCATTATCCTAACGTTGAGTAATTATTTTACTGACCATGAATATAAGGAAATACACTTTCTTGATAAATTTCTATAAAAAAATTTCATTCATTATTTGTACTTTTAAGAATTTCTAATTTATCCATTACTTCATGTAATGGACATCCAGAAATTAGCTTTGATGCCTAATGTGCTAAAATACAATTTTAGCAGATCTTAAGGCCCATAAAAGAATGAAAATCATAACTATTTATCTATAAATATTCTTAAAAATCAACATGGTTAATACATTAATCTCTAAACATAATAATTAACACTATTTTTCATCATAAATATTTTTTCATTTAAAATAATTATACAACAACCATGAAATTGCATAGGCTAGTGGTTGGCGTGAAACCCTTATCATCCTGCGGTCATGGGTTCAAGACCCACGACCTTTCTAGACTTTATTGGTTTTCACCCAACATAAATGATGTACTTTTCTAAAACCACACTAATATAATTTATAAAAATAAATAATATAGACATCCTTGAAATATGGTTAATCACTAAATAGCCTTTTAACAAAGGTTTGATTGCATAAATACTTCCTCTGAAGTTTAACTTAAACTTTTAATTAATGGTTAACCTTATAACCCTTTCTAAAAGATGAAAATCCAAAAATTTGGAAATAGATTCACAAAATCAGATTAACATTTATTCCTCTATATATCACCAAGTAGCTCTTGGATGTCACATTACAAACATGGAAATAACGACTTAGTAAATTACTATGAATCCTTTTGGAAAACATGCATGCTTTTTTATTCCAATGATTACTGGATATATTATTTAAATCCAAAATGTTAGAACCATAATCCATGATTACATAGAACAATTTTTCAATAATTATTTCCAAGGTAATCCGTACCATCCGATTTACTTATTCATATCCAACATATCATTATCCAAAGATCATTATCTCAATTTCAGGCATTAGTTTAGGGTTTCCTTATATTAATCAAAATATCACCTTTCCATGAAATCACTTTTCTATGTCTTCATTACCTTTCAAAATTTCCTTTTCAATCCCTAATGAAAACTTATAATGAAAACACTTATATATTTCATGATTCATATAACACAATATTTGAATTCCAAAATATAAATACTTCATTAATCTAACTTAATTCTTAAACCATTACATAGGATTCATCAACTTATTACTTAATACATCTTTCCTAGATTATTAAATATGAATCATGTATTACGGTTCCTCAACCTCAATCTAATCATGATTCTTATATTTAATGTAAACAATACTATAAGAACATCACATACCTTTCACATGTCGTTTTCTGTCTCATTATATTCATATGTATAACCAATACTCATACCAACTTCCTGATTCTATTTATGATATTTCCCTTTGGTAAATAGATTCACATAATTACCATGCTTTCCACATATGAAACATTAAATGTTAACCACATTACTTGTAGTTCTCTCCATTGAATAAAACCAAAAATCATGGGGTGATAAACACATATCATATAAAAAATCCACATAATCATGAAAAATTACTTATAGGATGTCTAAATCATGACACATAATTATTTAATCTATTAAAACATAGTTTTATCCTAGGTTATTCATATGAAACTTATATATAAATCCTTTATTAGGGTTCATGAATATTTTGTGAATTTCCAAAGCATATCCCCCCAGGAGTGTCAAACTAGGTGTTCAGAAAGGCTCATTGTCATGTATCAGATTACCACGAGTCAGGACCAAAAAATCTTGTCAGAGTTGTTACCCTAAGGTATACGTTTTTTAGAGTCACATCCACTTATAGTATCCATACATGGATATATTTATAGGAAACTACTAACTATATCCTTTACCAAAATTCCAGGACATTTTTCTAAACATTGACTCATCCTCATACTTATCCTTAGAGACATCCCTACACATATCCTTAGAAATATACTTAGGGATATCACTACGGTTTTATCATACTCATTTCCAAAGGTTGAATAAACCTTTTCTTTGATAACAATTATAGAGACATAGGCTTAACATACATGGATATTACATCATTTTAGATGAATATTTAGTATGTTGCAAAAATACATGCCTGAGAACCGTTATAGTTTAGTGTCTTTGGAATCTTGGAAACAAAATATTCTATCTTGGTGAAAGATCTTCAAAATCTCATATAAAGATCTACACCTTTATTACTTCTACCTAAAACCTTTCTTCATAACTTGGAGGAAGGAAATATAATAAAGGGGTGAGCTCAGATGCTCAGTAAGGGTAAATAAGGAAAATGCATAATCAGAACATGAACAAAAGGGTATGAAATATGAGAATAACATTTGAAGATCATAACCTATATATTATAGATCATAAAAAATATTGGTAGTTCATTAGACATGAATCATAAAAAAATATTGAACATAAGACATGAAAGCATAACATAGGAATAAAACATGGAATTGTTGAAGACACATAAGAATATAATATTGTGAACATGTATAAGTAGGAACATGTTCAGTCATTAGGTTAAGGATATGAGATCAGTCCCTCACATAAACTTATAAACATGCAACCAGGTCCATGGATAACATTATGAACAAGTAATCAGGTTCACGCATAGTAGTCAAGGCATTACTACCAAGGCCATCTTGGTAGTATGGCTTCACTCCCCATACCATCTTGGTATTCCTGGTTCAATATCATGACCATCTTAGTAGCATGAGTTCACTCCTTATACAATATTGGTAGTCATGGTTCACTCCCATGGCTATATTAGTAGCATTAGTTCACTCCTAATACCATCTTGGTAGTCATGATGGACTCCCATTTCCATCTTAGTAGCATGAGTTCACTCCTCATACCATATTGGTAAAAAATGTTTAAATCTCATGTAAATATTAGTAGATAAGGTTCACTCCCAATACCATCTAAGTCTATCAAATGTGATATAAATCATTACCCAATGCATTCAAGGTAGATATAGGTCCTACCCATATCATAGTGAAATCATTAATACATGTTTCAGAAGATAATAATAGTCACATCATAACCCATTACATGAAATGAGTTTTATAAAAATGTAACCATATTATAACCTGTGTAAATAGAAATGTTTCATAATCATTTCATTACATACATAACTTGTGTAAAGAAGAAGGATTCAAAATCATATAACTCATGAAAGAGAAACCAGTTTCATAAACATCATTCCATCAAATCATAATCCATTCAGAGAAAGAATATGAATGGAAACATTGAATAATTTCCACATAAAGGAATTATTCACACCAATGGATGTTATCTTATATGGGAAATAATTTTTAAAGGTCTTTTAAAAACATTCATTGAGGAAAATATCCTTTCTTCTTTGAAAATGATTTCTATAATGTAAAACCTTTTAAAGACCTTTTTCTTTGAAAATAGCTTTGAAAAAATATAAAGGAAGTTTTGAAAAAAATTTAAAATATTTTTTTTAAAAAATTATCTTCAAGGATATTTTAAAAACATTTTTTGATTTTTTTTCGAAAACATGGTTTTTTGAATACAATAGGATTCTGACCAAAGGGAGATAGACAATCATATTTTACTAAAAAACAATATATTAAGTACCAAAGAATGGAAATATTGGTACTAAAAAATGATGATATATTTAATAAATAGAGTATAAGGAAACTCATGAGTATTATTGATATATGGATCCAAAGATTTGATCAGAGGAAGCATAAACGTAAACAATCTCGAAAAGCGATGAGATTGTCTCGATAAACTCTTATAACTTGGTAACTTGGGATCACACTCTCCATGTAAGAAAATGAAATGAAATTAAGCTTAAAATATCATGAAAAGAAGTATATTCATGATATAATATGTAAAATGGAAGTATATACACCTCAAAAAAGAGTTTAGGTGCATAACAAAACATGAGTCTCAAAGATGGAAAATTGAGAAAAAACACTTTTACCGATTTGGTAACTTTTGAAACATAAAACCCACAAACTAAAGTTAAAAATTGGATATGTTAATACCCATAAATTTATTTATAAGATAAATATAATACAATCATGGATAGTACATAGACCACACTAAAGTAATGAGTGACGAACATAACACATATGTCACATGAATAAAAAGGGAGATGAAATCCCCTTACCTTGTGTCTTAACTATCATTGTAATCTTTCAAAACACATGTATAATAAATATAAATTTATTATTAATGTTTTAAAGAACCATATTATTATATCTAATAACATATATGGTTTTATTATTACCATATATTACCCGCTTGTTAACTATACTATGTTAAGGGTTCACTTTGGGTAATATTTGATTTTTTTTCATATGTGTCTTAATTTGTTATATTGTTGGTCCTTATAATTATATAATGATTTCAGAATATAAAACATTATATAAATATCATGTATATACAGTATATTTGTATTATAATAATCTAAAAAATATATAAGTATGAAATGGAATACACCGTTAATGGAGACGGTAGACTGTACGTACGCATGAACGCTATTTCTGTTTAATTGTCGTATTGAGAGAAAGAAAGTAAAAGAAATATATATATATATATATAATTATTATATTAGATTAATAATATAATATTTATCATATATATTCACTAAAAACATCCTTAATACAATCCATGTAGTGTATAAACTAATCATATCTCCTTGAGGGGGTGATAGTCCACACATTCTCAAATGAAATTACAGTATTTACATAAGATGGAAAGCATAAAGGTATGTTACAAATAAAAATTACATAAGCCTAAATAAATTATAAATATAATATATATCACATATAAATATAGTGCACATTATAATTTCCATCGTGATAGGTGGTAATGGAAAAATGAACCATCATTGTTTCATGAGGGAGTAGTTCACCGTACACAGAAACATTATGTTCGTTATCCATTAGATAGAGGTGTGTGTAAGTTTAATTATAAAACTTAAAAAAAAATCCTAGAATATTTATGATAATGGTGTTTTAATAAAATTTTGGATAAAAATATAAATTTGAGGGGTGTAGAAATAAATTAAAAGAAAGAAGCTTGAGAGAAGACATTACCTCTTAATTGGGTAAATCCTTTTGGTTTGTGCCAAAAGGATACCTTGGATTTCCTTCTTCCAAAAGGGGGATTAAATGAGGAATATAGGTATTTTGGGAAGTGTATTGGTTATGTATTGGACGAAATTAATAGGTTTTAGAGGTGTGAGGAAGTGGGAGTGGTGGTGTCCTTTTATAGGGAAGGAAAAGGATTTACTTGGAATGTTTAGAAACAAGTTAGGTGTACACATGTTATTACCTAAAAAGTCATAAAAACCCAACCAAAATAAATAATGGAAGATTTATGGATGAAATATGGTCATAAAATGTGTTTTGGAAAAGTGTATAGGTCATTTGGTCCCTTGATTTTAAGGTTTAGTCCTTAATTAAGCTTAATTTTTCTTAATCATTGTGATTAATTTTAATCACTTTTACTAAAATTTTGGTCAAAAATTAACTTGGTATTATTAGAATATAAATATTATACTAAATAAAATTGTGTATGTTATATTTTAAAAATTCCATTCCTAGAAGTGGTAAAATTAAGATTAATGCTAATCCCACAGACTAGACGAGATAACAAGTTTTTAAAGTAGAAAGGAGGTCAAAAGTTTAGTAAATTTTAATATTCAATTTTAAAGTGAAATTGATTATAATGACATAAATTGTTTTAATATATTTAATATTGATCTAGTAAGAACTTATAAAAAATTTATAATATCATTTAACAGTAATAATTTATTAAACAAAAAGGCAGTTTTTAACTAAAAAATAGTATTTTTCACTATTCATCAAAAATTGATGTTTCTCAGAAAAATTCTAAAAATTAACACTAGGATAATTTAAACATTATGAATTAAAAAATGAAGATTATATTATAAAGTTAAATTTATAAATTTTTCTAAAAGTAATTTTATTTTTTTCGTTGGACATTAAAAGTAGTTCATTTGAGAAAATTGTATTTTTAAACATCTAAGGACATTACCAAAACTTTTATATTTCATTAAAAATATGATTTATTTCTATAAAACCATTATAAAAATTATTTTAAAATTATTTATCACTATTAATTTTACTATTTTTAATGGTTAGTTTATAATTATCTCGATTAAATAATTATAACAATTAAATAATGTTTCATAGAAACATCAGTGTTGCATGTAAAATATGAAGTTCCCAGTCAGGATCTAACTATCACTGAGAGGGGGAGAGGGTGAATCAGTGATATCTTTTTCGTTTTTTGTTTCCCTCATTTTGAAACAACCTTTTCCTCCTGTTAAAGAGTTTCTTCCCTGTTGAACTTACACAACCACAAGAACACAAGATTTACAAGCTTCACTACACAACAAGAGTTGCTATGTCCTTGGTATGGTACAGAAACAATCCAGCACCACACAATCCACTAGAAAACAATCATTTTATGTGGAATACAATGAGTATAATATACCCTTACACTCATGTAACACTTGGAAAACAATCCTCAAGTCTGTGTGCACCCTTTTAGCACAAATAGGGAATTACAGTATCTCGGTGCTTGTTTACAATAAAATAATTGTATTCTCTGAAGTACAAATCTTCACTTTCCTACCCAAAAGTTGGTAAGAACTCCCATATGCACAACTAAATATCTATGAAGACCCCAAATATTTCATGAATATTTTAGGATATCTTGCGTGCAATTCAAATGGCTTGCTTGTAAAAATTCCCTTTTGGAACGAAAAACTTTTTTTCACAACTTCCCTTTTTCGCACAACTTTTTCTATTTTTGCGCAGATGTCCTCTTTTTCACGCAAACACCTTTATTTTCACGCAAAACACTTATCATATAATTTTACGCGCACCATAGCTCCGGATTTCTTCTAAGTATTGAGCATTAACAAATGAGAGGGGTTCACCTCGTATTTATAGGCCTTTTTAACCCTGCGTGAAAAACATGAATCCGTTCGTAAAACCCTATTCATGCACGTAAAAACTATTTCACGCAAAATCATATTTCGTACAATGCTACAATTTTTCGCGCACCTCACACATTTGCTAATTTTTGAGCTTTTGATCTCGAAACACCTCTTGCATGAAAAAATTCATTCCTATGTTTCACTCACCACTTTATTTTTCGTGCAACTCGCTAATATTTCACGCATCCCACAAATATTTCGTGCATCCTTTTTTGTTTTTCGCTCATTCCAATGACTTTTCATGCATCCTGCTACTATATCGCACAACCTTCATTTTTTCACGCAGTCTACCCAATTTTTTGCGCACTGCATGCCCTTACCATTTTTTGATGTTTTGACCTTGAATCATGCATTTCGTGCAAAAATATAAACCATATTCAATATTGTGCCCAAAATCCATTTCCAAAAACACATTTATTCATCTCCTGATTTTAAGGGCCTAAAATTTGGCAAACACTGGAAAACAACGCCACCTTAAACTGTTCTTTTGTGCCGGCTCCAAATTGTCTGTTCCTTTGACATTTCTCTCTTTACTACTTCCCATAACCATTCTTTAGCTTTAATCACAAACTCTACTATCATGATATATATCCTTTGATAGATCAGATTTAGCATCGTCAGAGTTAAAATGGGAAGTACTGAAACTTCCCTATCTTCCAGTAGAATTATTCATTCCAATCAAAACTGTATAAGACACACATCATCATTTCTCCTCTTTTCCTTCATAAGGCTTGCATCACAAGTTCTCCTAACTTATGATATTTGTGAAATACATATCAGCAAATCATCGTATGTTTTCAAGTCCTTTACAAAGTGAGTTGATTTATCTTCTTTGACAACAAAAGACAACACTCTGTAAAAGCTAACTCTTCAAACTTCCTTCTCCATCCAACCTGGCCCCAAAAATATCCCCCTTTGGATTTTGTTGTCAACAAAGATTCATGAATCACTGAAATTTGTATCCTTATGCAATGGATTACTTATCAACAATTCTAGCCTACTTGAGCTAACTCATTGTAGGAAACAATAATTATTGACAGCCAAAACCATGCTATCCAAAAGTAGTGACTATGAAATCTCATGATCATATCTCCTCAGCCTTCTTCAGAACATCTTTCAAGCTTCTACTTCTGCATTCTTCGCATCTTCAACCTTCTTGGAATACAAAAACATTGTTTCCTACAACCACTCTAACAAACAGTTAGAACAGTTTACACACATACATGCTGGACTCATAGCTTACCCACAACTCCCCCTTTATGCATGCTTCTATAAGGATAGATTTATGAAAAAATTCTCCCCCTTGACAACACTATCCAAATGTAAGATGAGAGTGGAGACAAAAAAATGTACCTTAACCTTGATGAGAAGGAGGTTGGACACCCATGTTCAACCTCAATTTTGAAAATGGTTCCTTCAGTAAAGGTTTTGTGAATATATCAACTACTTGTTCAGATGTAAGAACATACTCCAGCCTCAATTCATTCTTCTCCAACTTCTATTTGATGAAGTTGTACTTTATATCAATGTGTTTCGAATGAGAATATTGTAACATATTTCTTTTAAGATTGATTTCACTCTACTTATCACAACCCAAGATCAATGGTAGCTTTACTTCAACAAGTAGATCTTCCAACTGAGTCTTCATCCACATTAGTTGAGTTGAATCTTGAGTAGCAGCAACATACTCAGCTTCAGCTGTGCTAAGAGTTACTGAATTCTATTTCTTGGTATTCCAACTAAAACAACTTTTCCCCAGAAAGAAAACTCCACCAGAAGTGGATCTTTGATCATCAACATTTCCTACCCAATCAGCATCAGAATACCTATATAGATAAATATTTCCTAAGCCATCATACCTGATTCCAAATTTTTTTGTGCCTTTGATATATCTGAGAATTCATTTTCTATCAATCAGATGTGATTCTTTACAAGCACTCTGAAATCTTGCACATGAAGTGACAACATAGACGATGCCGGGTCTTGAGGCAGTCAAATACAACAGACTTCCAATCAGCTTTTGAAACTCTTTCTGATCAACTTCCTTGCCTTCTCCATTTTTAGAAAATTTTGTTCCCACTGAAATAGGTGTGGACACTAGTTTCTAATTTTTTAGGCCAAACTTCTTCAGAAGTTCCTTAGAATACTTTTCTCAAGACACAAAAACATGATTCTTATTTTGTGAAATTTGTAGCCCAAGAAAGTACTTCATTTCTCTAATCATGGAAATCTCAAATAAATTTTTCATATCCTTAGAAAATCTTTCACATGATCTTTTATCATTCCCAGTAAAGATAATGTCATCAAAATAAACAATAAAAATCAGTGAAAAATCCTAACACTCCTTGATGTAAAGATTGCTATCAACTCTACCTTTATTGAAATTCATCTTCCTCAAGAAAGTATCTAATTTAGAATACCATTCTATCAGATCATGTTTTAGCCCATAAAAAGACTTCTTCAACCCGCACACATAACTTACATCTTTTCCAATAACAAATCCACAGGGTTGATCAATGTAATCTTCCTCATCAAGGTCACCATTCAAGAATGCCGATTTTACATCCATTTGAAAGATTTTTTAACCTCGTTGTGTAGAAATAGAAAGAAAGATTATGATAGTTTCTAACCTTGCCACTAGAGAAAATGTTTCATCAAAATCAATGCCTTCAATTTGTGAATACCCTTTACAAACCAATCTTTCTTTGTTTCTTATTACTTTACCTTATTCATTCAGCTTGTTCCAGAAAACCCACTTTTTACCAATAATGTTCTTATTGTCCGGATTGGGTACAAGTTCCCAAGTATCATTCTTCTTTATTTGATCAAGATCTTCATTCATAGTATGAACCCATTATGGATTATCAAAAGCTTCATTTACATCATTTGGTTCAACTTTAGAATAAAGAGAATTATGTGTTATAACATTCGTTGTTCTTAATGTTTGAACCCTTTGATGTTGATCTACAATAATGTTCTGAGCCTCCACTTGTTTCTTTAGCATAGGACGAGTTGTTCTAACTTTATCCTCATCACTTGAGATTCCTGAGTCAGATTCCTCTTCTTGAGTATGATTAACACAGTCTGCAGAATTATCAGAATCATCATCAAAATCTTCTCTATCTTGTTCAACTTCCACATCAACATACGAATACTTTTCTTTCTCAAAATTTTCAACAACTTCTTCATATAAAGAATAAATAATTATTTCTGTGTCTTTGTTGAGACATCTATATCCTCTTCCTTTTAGATCATAGCCAAGAAATATTCCATCATCTCCTCTTTTCTCAAACTTTCCAATGTTTCCACCTTTCTTCTTTATAATGCATGGACTCCCAAAAACTCTTAAGTGCTTATGACTTGGATTTTTCCCATAGAACATTTCGTATGGAGTCATATCTGAGTTTGGACTATAGAAACATCAGTTCTGAATATACACAACAATGCTCATGGATCTCCTCCAATAATAATGAGAAAGACTATGTTCAAGTAACATAGTTCTCCCCATTTCCACCAGACTTAGATTCTTTCTTTTAGCGACCCCATTTTGTTGAGGTGTGTATGGTGAAATGAACTCATGCTAAATTCCATGTTTCTCAAGGTAACCTTCAAAATATTCATTCTTATACTCTCCACCATTATCAGTTCTCAACTTCTTTACTGAATACTCACATTCCTTCTCTACTTTCCTCCTAAAACTCTTAAACATTTTCAGAGCATCTGACTTATGTCTCATGTACATAACAAAAGTAATGCGCGTAAAGTCATCAATGAAAGTAATGAAGTACTTATCTCCATTTGTTGATTTTATGCTCATTGGTCCACATATATTAGAATGTATAAGTTCCAAGGGTTGTTTTGAATGAATTTCAATTCTCTTATGCATAGAGTTTGTAATCTTCCATTTTTCACAAATAGTGATGCACCAATATCTTCTTCTTGATAAATCAGGCATATCTCGGACACTGTCTCAGGTTGATAACTTACACATTTTTCTCTAACACATATGTCCAAGACATTTATGCCATAACTAATTTTTATCCACCATTCCCATGTAACAAGAATCTTGTACCTCACCAACTTGGAACAAGTTTCCTTTTGTACGTTGGCCTCTTGTAACTACATTTCCATCATTTTCAATTTTCACAATGAAACCATATTTTCTGAATATAGGTTTGTTTCTTTCATCACAGAGTTGTGAAACACTCAATAGATTATGTTTCAACCTATCAACATATAATTTTTTCCTAGATTTCATTTTTTCTTTCCCAATGATGGAAGATCCAACACCTTTGATCCTCAGAGATTCATTATTTCCAAATGTAATTGTTCCTTCTTTGAATTATTACACATTCTTCAGCAACTTTAAGTTTCCAGTCATATAAGAAGAACACCCACTATCAAGAATCCATGGACGTTCTCCTTTTGTAGCTTTCAAGGAGGTTTCAACAACAAGAGCTTTATGTTCCTCCTTTTCATTCTTCACCTCCAGCTTCTGAGATTTTTTAAGAACCTTTTGTTGTTCTGGAAACAAAACAAGGCATCCATTAGAAAGATGTCCAGGATTTTTACATCTGCCACAAATATTTTCCAATGGATGGAACCTATTTTCAATTTTCACACTAGACTTCTCAGATTTCTTCAAAAATTTCTTCTCGTACTTCTCCTTTTGAGAGGACTGACTCCCCCTCAAGACTTTTATTCAATAACTTGTGGAATAGTAGTAATTTTGTTGATTGAACCAACACATGTTTGAAGTATGTACGAATCCACCACAATACCAGCAATAACCATAGAATGAATATTTCCCTCTAAAACTTCTATACTGACCAGAGTTGTGAACATGATTCTCAACAACCTTCTTAATAGAACTCTGCTGACCACCAACCTTCCCATTTTCAATCATAACATTTTTCTTCAGCTCAGATTTCTATTCAGTCTTATCAATACCACAAGTATTATAAATAATTCTATACTTAGGATTTTTATGTACTTCTGATTTTTCTACATTGATGGCTTTGGCCACATACATACTCTTTCTATCTTTGTTCTTACCAGAACCAGATCTGTCTTTTATCTCAACCTTTGAAAGTATCTTTTTTATATCCTTTTTAGATTCACTTTTACTAGAACATTCACCAACTTCTGAGATAGATTGTTTGAAACTGATATTTATTTCTTCATCTTTAGAATTTTCTGTTGGACAAGTTCCAACTCTTCTTCTTTTTCCTTCAGCTTTACTTCAAGAAAATCATTAAGATTATTTTCATTCTCAAGTGAATTCTTCAGATCATCAATATCCTTTTCCATCTTGATCTTCTCATTAGGAAAACCTTCTTGATTTTTTAATGTGAAATTTTCATTAATCAACTTCTTGTTTTCCTTCTCAAGACTTCTAATCTTTCTCAAACATTCTTTCAATTCTTCTTTCAGATGATATTGAAGTTGAGTTTCTTCATATTCATAACTGCTGCTCCTGTACTCTTCATTATTCACTGTAGGAATGAAGGTATTCTCTCTAGTTTTTTCAGTAACTAATTTCACGGATTCATCTTCGCTATCTTCTTCGTCTTCATCTTTAGATAAAAAGCTTCTCCTTTTTTATTTGAAGAAATTTTTATCCTTCCCCTTTGAAGAATACTTATCTCTATCAGCTTGTTTCTTCCATGACCTTCTTGGCCTTCTATCATCATCATCACTATCTTCTTCTTTATTCTTTTGAGGACAGTTAGCTGCAAAGTGACCAATGGCTCCACACTCAAAACATTTCTAGGGAAGTTTAACCTTGTATTTCCCTGTACCTCTTTTCATATTCTTAGAAAACAAGGATAAAATTTCATCAAAATTTTTACATACCTCATCTTCAGAATCAGATTCACCAACATCATCTTCAATAAGAGTATTCTTTTACTTCTCACTCTTTGAAGCCTTGAATGATATTTCTCTATCAAATTTTGTTTTTTCTCTTCATAGTCTTCTCTCTTCTCATTTCATATGTAATGAGAGTGCTATGAAAATCATCTAGAGATAATGTTTCAGGGTCTCTGTCTTCTAATGAAGGCCCTTTAGCATCATATTTGTCAAGCAAAATTCTCAAGATTTTTTCAACAACTGTAGAATCCTCCAACGTTTCACCCAAACATCTTATTTTACTAAAAATATCATTTATCCTGGTAAAGAAGTCCCCAAAAGATTTAGATTCTCCCATTTTCAAGACTTCATACTTCAACCTCCATATTTTTAGTTTTTGCTTCTTCACTTTGGTATTTCCTTCATAGGTATTTTTCAGTTTGTCCCAGATTCCTTTGGCTGTAGCAACACCTTTCACTCTTAAAAATTCACTCTCAGAAAGAGATGATAGTAATTCATTTTTATCTCTTTCATCATTCTCAAGATTCTTCTTATCAATAGGAATAAGATGAACCTTATCATCAATAACAGGAAATCCATCTGCTGTAGTTTTAAGAACTTCATATCCAAGAGACATAAGATAAAGCATCATTATATCTTTCCAAATATGATAATTCTTCCCATCAAATATCGGAATCCCCTTACTATTCATGCAATTTAGATTCTCCATTAGAACCTCTCTTCAAAAACTCCTGCAAAGAACAAATGAAGGTAACCTCCCTCTGATACCAATTGAAGTTCCCATTTAGGATCTAAGTATCACTGAGAGGGGGGAGGGGGGGGGGGGTGAATGAGTGAAATATTTTTTGTTTTATGTTTCCCTCTTTTTGAAACAACCTTCGCCTCCTATTAAAGAGTTTCTTCCCTGCTGGACATGCACAACCACATGAACATAAGATTTACAAGGTTCACTACTCAACAAGAGTAGCTACATCCTTGGTATGGTACGGAAACAATCCAGTACCACACAATCCACTAGAAAAAAATCCTTTGATGGTGAATACAATGAGTAGGATATACCCTTACACTCATGTAACACTAGGAAAACAATCCTCAAGTGTGTCTTCCCCCTCTTAGCACAAATATGGAATTATTGTATCTCAGTGCTTCTTTACAATAAAATAGTTGTATTATCTGAAGTACAAATCTTCACTTTTCTACCCAGAAGCTGGTAAGAACTCATATATGCACAACTAAATATGTGCGAAGACCCAAAATTTTTTTCACAACCTTTAGGATATCTTGCACGCAATTCAAATGGATTGCGTGTAAAAATTCCCTTTTGGCACGAAAAACCTTTTCAAACAACTTCCCTTTTTCATGCAAGTTTTTATCTTTTCACGAAACTTCTCTCTTTTCGCGTAACTTCTATTTTTTGAGAAACTTTTTATCTTTTCGCGCAGCTGTCCTCTTTTTCGCACAAACACCTTTCTTTTATCACAACCCACTTAGAGTATAATTTTACACGCACCATAGCTCGGGATTTCTTCTAAGTGTCAAGCATTAAAAAATGAGAGGGGTTCAACTCGTATTTATAAGCCTTTTTAAACCTGCACAAAAAACACTAATCCGCGTGTAAAACCCTCTTCATGTGCGTAAAAAATCTTTCACACAACCTCATATTTTTCTCAATGCTCTAATTTTTCACGCACCTCATGCCTTTTCCAATTTTCAAGATTTTGATCTCGAAACACCTCTTGCGTGAAAAACTTCATTCCTCTATTTCACACACCATTTTATTTTTCGTTCATCCTACTAATATTTCATGCATCCTATAAATATTTTGCGCAACCTTTTTATTTTTCATTCATTCTACTGATTTTTCGTGCATCCTTCATTTTTTCACACACTCTGCCCAATTTTTCACACACTACAAGCCTTTGCCATTTTTCGATGTCCTGACCTTGAATCATGCCTTGCACTCAAAAATCTAAAACATATTCAATATTGTATGCAACATTCATTTCCAAAAACACATTTCTTCATCTCCTGATTTTCAGGGCCTAAAATTTGGCAAACAATGGAAAATTACACCACCTTAAACTATTTTTTTGTGTCGCCTCCAGATTTTCCATTCCTTGTCATTTCTCTCTTTACTACTTCCCATAACCATTCTTCATCTTTTATCATGAACTCCACTATCGTGATATATATCATTTGACAGATCAGATTTAGCATCGTCAGAGTTACAATAAGAAGTAATAAAACTTCCCTATCTTCCAGTAGCATCATTCCTTCCAATCAAAACTGTATAAGGCTGACATCATCATTTCTCCCCCTTTCCTTCATAAGGCCTGCATCACAAGTTCTCCTAAATTATGATATTTTTGAAATAAATAGTAGCAAAGCATCATCTGTTTTCAAGTCCTTTACAAAGTGAGTTGATTTATCTTCTTTAACAACAAAAGACCACACTCTGTAAAAGCTAACTCTTCAAACTTCCTTCTCTATCCAACTTGGTCCCAATAAAGTATGCTAAGTCATTGTTGTGGTAGTTTATGACAAGTAAGTATTGTGTGTAGTTCAATCCAAGTTAGTAATGTGTACATCACAAGCCAAATAAATTTTGTGTGAATGGAATATTTGACTTAGTTTATATATATATATATATACACAACGAAATATTTCTAGCATCACGTGAAATGAAAAATATTGAAAAGATAAATTAATTCAAAAAATAATATTTCAAAAAATTATAGGATTCTACATTCATATTGAGATCTCAACCTCCATATGTTCAATTGGGTGAACAATAATACCCTTATTTCTACTTTTAGGTTAACCACACGACACATGGTGAATTGGGCAGTGGCCTAGTGTTGCAAGATCAAGCAGGACTACTCATGAAGAGTTTATTAACCTATATAGAGGAAATTTATAGTTTTTGGAGATGAAGTTTGAGGTATTACTTGGGTATGGTAGTATAGAATTGTGTATTTTACTTTATTTTATTTATTCTATCTGTTTATGTGGTCATACTAGTGACCAGTTAATGTGTTTTTAGAATGACTGTGAGTCTATATACAATATTTTTATTTTGACATAACATGATTTTTTTGTATTTATCTTGTGAACTCTGATGATATGGATGTGGCTATGTTTGTTTATTTTTATTATTATTTCAATCTTATATATGGGTAAAATCTCCCCATGATATCTATCTTTACCCTCATTACAATTCAAAAACCTCTACCATAAGGGGAGGAATTCTTAAGGCCTTGTAGTGATTCATATTGGGTGACGTGAGAGATTTGGTTTTAATGGTCCCAAACATTAGTGGGGTCCAAGGTTTCTATTAAGATCCCTATTATTTATAAGGAACATCTATTTATAAAGGGATACTAGTACATAGAAAGGTTTTCTTCATATTAACCTAGAGTTCTTATTTCTAGTTCAGATCATACTATTGGATTCCAAGAGAATAATAGTCATTCATGTTTTTTGTTTTGGAAAATTATGATGATATATTAGTATATAACATTCATTATTGTTAGTTTTTTAGATGTTTGGGAGCTTCCTCAAGATCCAGAGGACTTTCGTGATGTGTTGTGTGACTTCGTAATCCACTTTTTTATAGATTTATTTCACTAGAAAAATAATGTTTGTTTGATCTTAGGTGGACTGTGGGAACCCAAGGATTGATGGTGTTATGTTTTATTACAATTATTTATTTTCCTTTAAGCAATATTTCATATAGTATAGGAATATCACATGTTCACATAGTTTCATATAAAAAAATGATAAGTTAACTATTTTATGTGGAATATTGAGATTTATTTCTCAACCCCATACACACACTTTGGTGCATGCACATACCCTAATGTCTTCTTCTAGGTTGAGCACATAACAAATTTTGGATTAGAAAATGACCCAGTGTTTCCAGATTGATTATGAATAATTGTATGGAATCTATTGATCAGGCTGGAGATGCTCGACAGTTTTGAGAGACTAGGTTTGAGGTATGTCTCGTGGATGAAAGTAGATTCTTATGTATTTCTCTTTATTTTATTTATTCTATATATATGTGGCCGGTCCTGCAGGTGATCTATTGATGCGTTTATTGAACTAACTTGTTACTTCACTATTATATGAGGGTGTATTCTCACCATAGTATCCCTTTAATCTCTAACTACTAGTCTATAACCCCTGGTATATAGGGTGGTGTGATTAAGGCCTTGTAGTGAGTCGGATCGGTTGACATGTTAAGTCGACCCAAGTTAGTTCATTAAAAAATGGTATTAGATCCATCCATTTTTTTTATTTTGGAGATGATATATTGGTGGTTTAGGAACGTTTTAGAGCTTATGTTGTAACTCAGATGGGTGCACCATGAACTCCTTTTCTGATGGAAAGTATAGGTTACCAAGGATATAGGATTGTTATTATTGTTTTCTACTTTTATAGCTGTGTAATTTCACCTAGTGTAATTCATTTGAGTTTTGGATTCATGATTTATGGATTTTTTTCTCCTGCATAAATGGAATGAGGTTTGTGAACATGAATCATTCTAGGTAAATAGGATTCTCATGACATTTTCCCATTTGTGTATTATTTCACTGAAGATGAATGTTTAATTATTTAATGTTTCCTAAAAAACACATATAGTGTTTTCCCATATGATTTCATGGTGGAATTATAATCAGCTGAACCATGAGTATTTTTATTCTAATTAGAGGCCATATGGATCTTACTGTGAGGTGTTATATGGTGAAGGAAATGAAATCCCTTCATTAAGGGATGTATGGATATCCTAGTAGGTCAGTGTGGGGTTTGGGTGCCCTGGTAGTGGATTGATAAGGGAAAGGATTCTTGAGAGGTGTTTGGATCAAGGTCATGCTACCATGAGGTTATGGTTTACCTAAGAAGTTTTTTGGTTAGGAATAAGTATGCCTTGGTCTTGATAGGTGGAGCGTAGGGAGTGCTATTGGTTTTGTGGTTGTGTTGAGAGGGTAGGTTTGGTTAGATTCCTAGAACTTATGGTTTTGTTGGTTCTAGTTGTGATTCTAGTGGTGTGGTGGGAGTTTTATTAGGAAATCATGGTTTTTAATCAATACCTAGGTGGCATGTGGTCACGTGGTTAGCTTCAACTTGTGATAGGTTTCTTATTTTTAAAGAGGATAATTGAGGGATCTCTATCTTATTATAATTAACCTACATTAGGATAATGATCGATTGTTTAGGAATGCTAGTGTAGGTTATTTAGGATGTGGTTATTGTGAGCATGATTTTGGTTGTGTATTTAGGTTGTGTGAGATTGTCTAACCATTATGATCAATTGATAGTTTTTTGTGTCTTGGTGGATTTTGGGGAATGTAGTTGCAATGGACCTATTGAGGTCAGTGTAGGAGGAGTGGCATAAAGAAATACATATAATGGGGAGTGAACCATTGGATGTTTGGAGTCATAAACCTCATTTTAAATGCGTTTTTTAGTGTATAGGGTTTAATTTCTGGTGAGCTGAGAATGAGTGGTGGTTCTGTTTCTTATTGGAACTCAGGTTTGAGTGTGTCGACCAAATACAATTATTAAGTTCGTTATTGGATGGAGTGTGGGTCATAGAGTTTGGTGTGTTAGTCATGGGGTAGAGAAAATTATAATCCTATGTAAAGGATCATTGAGTCATTCATGGATGAATGACCTTCACATTGGAAGGGTTATGGGAGCTATGAGATAGGTCCTTAGACGATCAAGGAGGTGTTGGATACACTAATGTTCATGGTGAACTATTGGATACTAGTTGACCATAGAGGATTTTCATGGTAGCGAATCACTATAGTGGGTAAATTTTGATGAACCATGTCATCATGGTTTTTAGAAAATTAGCGGAAATTTTAATTTCTATTCCTAGATGGTTTTAAGGGAAAAATGAAAATTTCTCTAATCAAATGATCTCAGATAATCATTCTTACTACTCTATTGGTCCTAGAATAGAGTGTTTACCCTAGTGCAGGAGTTTAAAAGAACTCTAAACCATTTTTATTTTCATGTAATATTTAAAAATTAATTTTTTTTATTGTTCATTTAGTGATATATTTTGAACATAGGCTCATATTGAAATTATGACATTGCGGTTGAGTCCAGAACATAGGGGTTTTACAAAGCGAGCTACAAACCTACTTTTAGTTCTGTGACTGGGTTCAAGAGTTTTTATTTTATTATTTATTTTATTTTACATTTTTTATTTTTCCATTTTCTTTATTTTAACCTATGGATTTTTTATAAATCAATAGGGGAATCCCCTTTTTTTCATCTTCTACTAAGAGAGAAAGGGATGGATAAAAGAGGGTATCACATAGTGGGATTCATCTGAAGAGGTAGATAGGATAACATTGATTCATAACACAAATTTAGGATCAAAGAATTTCCATTTGGTTCTCTAATGTAGGCCATTTATTTATTTTTTATATAATTATTTTCCCAAAATTATTTTATTTTTAAGTTTAATCTTGTTTTTGAGTTTTTGGAAGTTACATGAGAGCCTCCATGGGGTTTTTAGGAGAATCAATGGTTTTTTAGAGATCTTTAAGTTATTTCTATTTAGGAAAACCATCTATACGGAGTGTAGTTTAGATAAAACATGATATATGTTCGTATTTTTGAGAGAAGGGTAGAAGATGAAGGATAGACTATGTGTGTGTTTAGGACACACCATATAGAGGTGACTCAGAGTGTGGTTGGGTACTCGACCAGACAACCAATGTGGGGGTATATGTCCATGTAATATAGATGGCCATACCATATATTCCATACATAGATAAAGGAAATATATATTTCTTGTGTAGAGACCATGTGAGTCACATGGATAGGTATCCCATATGGGTTACACATCATGTATGAGGAAGATAAACCATGTACTTGGGAAGTAAATGCTGGGTGATGATGCAATACATGATCAAGGAGGAATACTAGGGGCACATGATATGTACTCAAGGTGTATATTGTGTACATACCCTAATTAGATGTTTGACACATATTTTTGACCATAGATTCATAATTATACTTTTATATTGTCCATTCTATGTTTTTTTCCACATAATATGTGATGATTAAATCTTTCCTGTGTTTTAGAGGTTGTTTGTGAGATGTTTTGTCTTGGGTGAGGTATGTTGAGAGGTTTTTCCCAAGGATTAGATGAAGTGTTATCTTGAGAGAGGAATGTATTGAGACATAGGTTAGGTATGGGCGATTTGGGATGACCTAGCTTTGGAATGAAAAGGGGTTTCATTCTAGATTTTTCAGATGGTCTATTGGCGATAAGACCAATTTCTTGAGGTTTAGTTCACTTAGATCCTTTAGGATGGGATTCCACCCTAGGGTATCAGGTATGGAAAAATTCCATTAAGATGATTTTGAGTTAGGTATGAGGGACCTATTGAAGAATTTTCATGTAATCATAGTGACATTGAGGTTTCCATTATGGGTGAGGTTTTGCTTGAGGTTTGGTTATGAGGGACCTATAAGTTTTTTACTACCAAAATTTATATTAAACCCGTAGTAGCTGATATCCTCTTGATTGAGTTACTCCCCAACCTATCCCTCCCCCGATCGAGCCCTCCCCAATCCCATCATGGTAGAACCCACCTCCTCCATAGATTCTACTCTGTAGATGCTCCATTCTAGTGCTTCCCAACCTCCAATGTGCTCCCAACGATCCTCCTCCAACAATGTAGGCAGACCACCTCCCCACCGGCGCGACTCCAACATAGCCTCCCCACCTCTGTGCCGATATAGCTCCAAAGAAACCTTTCCACCTCCCTAAGATCCACCACCTCCGATGTAGATCTCACGAGGCTTTGATGTGGATACCTCACCTTCCCTAAACCTTCACCTCTCCTCAATCATAATTCAAATCTCCCCATTCAACTAGGGTTTTGGCGGTGGAGAGCACCATCAAAAGAAAGTTCAGCTTCCCCAAAACCATGCCTCTCCTCATTTCTTATTTCTCTAAACCAAAAATGGATAATCTAGAGTCCTCTCTAAAGATTAAGTACCCCTAATATCATTCTCATATTTTATCAAAATACACATTTCATATTTCTTTCTTATTGAATCCACTCAAGGTGAACTTTTACAACCAATTCACACAACACAACAACTCATGTTATGCCATGCAGCATAAGGCTCACTTTGTTAATCCTACAAAATCTGAGAATCGAAACCTATAAAAAACTATAGTGTAGTACCCTTTTACTTCACTCCTCATGTGGTGTAATCTTCATTTCTTAAGCATGTAGCATCTCAGTCTCTAATATATTCCACTGATAGAACATAAAAATCAATAGAATGAGTAATAATAAATCTCATCAATTATGATATTTAATTTCATTGATGATTCATGCACATGGTACTACTACTAGGAAGTTTTTATAATGTATTGTTAAACTTAAATATCTATGTGTGGATTATCTCTAGTTGATGGACTCCATACTTTGATTGAATTTTTTGTTTTCAATATTCTTATTTCTAATATTTTTTAATGTTACTAATACTCTTAAGGAGTTATTATGGTAGTGTTTTGAGGCTTATTCAATTTAATTATAAGGGAATTTTTCTTCTAATAAAATTTATATTAAAATTATTCTGTAATATTTGATATTTTGTTATTGAATTTTTTTTTAAAGATATGGACTATTCTAATTTTGTTTCATGCGTGATTTTTTAGACTGATTTGCAAATATTTATTTTGTTAACTGATCATAGACTACTATGATTAAAAAAATCTATAGGATTATAAGATTTTCATTGTTTGATATCCATACATTATTGAGATCATAGATACTTCAATGAACTTTATACAATATTATTTTTTATGTTTTTAGGTTAGCATAATAGTATAATAAACTATTTAAGTGGACATTTTTTTCTTCCTAGATACATAAATATTAACTATTCATTTTTACTTCTTCAAATAAATTATTATTTCCCAATAGATACTCAATAAGTTAATAATTTGATATATAATGCATTTTTAGTTACTTAAAATATCCACTATTTCCCATTGAAATTTTTGTGTAATGTTCAGGTTAATCTAGGAACCCTATTCAACAACATTTCTGTATTATAGAAGGAATACCTAAAAATACTCATCCATTGTATGTGATCCACACTAGGATCCCTATATAATTTACTGGTAAAAAGACCCCCTTCCTTCATCGCATGAGATGTGATATGGGCTAATACATCCAGCAACCATTCTAAAATCAATTATCCTTATTTAGTTGTTGTTTTCTTTTAGTAGAAGTTTTTCATGGATTGATAAGGCATAAAAATTATTTTATTCATTTTCAATTATTATTTCTATTATTTTCCTAATTTTACATCAATATTTCTTTCTTTTTAGTTTATCATTGAGGCCCTAGTTCATTTATATTCTTCAAATAGAGCTAGAAGTATAGCTAGATGGATAGAGAGTTTGATAGATGGATTACTATTATACATTATTAAACCCATTTCATTACTAACTCCATATCCATCATGCATCTTTAGTATAAAAAATAGTGATTAACAGAATATATTGTAGTGGATTTTGTTAATCTTTTGTAGTTTCATATATGGAGAGTTTTTTTCACAAATTATAGAAACTACAAGCATTTATTATGAAAAACCATTTAAAGGTATATTTTTAGTTTATTTTATACTATAAATAACCATTTAAATGGATAAATGTTGCTACTTGGAGTTTTTTCAGGTATTAATATGGTTTTCTTTAAGAATTATCAGACGACACACTCTTTGTTTCTATAATCCAAAAGTTCACTATATAGTGGAATACATAACTGAATTAAAAAGTGAATGTATTCAAATTTATTACTTTAAAAGATTGATTTTTTCCCATTATAATCCTAGACATTATTATTTTAATACTTTTTAATGTACATAGTGGAATTTAATATATTTGGAAGATCTTGTTTCTATGTGACTTCAGTATCAACGGATAGAGAAAATAGTGGCAAGATAAATCCCAAAGTTGTGAATCACTATGAAAATGTATACATTTATTCTTAATAAATGGATCATATTAATAAATATAATTTTAGCTGAATTATTTTGAAACATATATTATTAAATATTTCTTATAACCCTAATAATTAATTAGGACTACATGATAGTAGATTTATTTCGTTCCTTGAAAGGTTTATAAGCTCTTTATTTCTAATGGATACTCACATCTATCCAGAGGCCAATTCTAAGAATTTATTAATAAAAAATGGCTAAATAATAGAAGGATGCTTCTTCATCCTTCAATCCTAAGGAGAATGTCTCACTGACATTTATTTCATTTTTACTATTTTTAGGATTTTTATAAATGGAGAAGGATTGTAAGATAGAGGAAGTTAACACAGGTCTAAGTTTTTGAAGATCACGGGGAACACAAAATTATTTGAGTGTTTATAATTGAATTTATTTATTCAAGTTTAAATTCCAAGATATAGTTTCATTAAAGTTTTATATTTCTTCTTTTGTGAATTCAAATACATATCTCAATGAGATATTAAATTAAAAATTGAAACAAATAAATAAATTTATTGATATTTTCTCTACTTATGGAAATATTTTTACATGAGGGAAGATTGTACTATGGATTCTGAGTTTTAAACCTCCACTAATAGGAAAAAGAATTCAATTTTGAATTTTTTTAATACCACATTGATTTAAATATGAATACATATATGCACGCCTCTCATACCAAATAAATGGTTGTATTAGTGATGAATAATAGTATTTATTGAATATAATATCTACATGGTATTATATTAATTTATGAATTCCTCATAGGATGAAATATGTAAATATATGTGAACCCACTACTTAGAACTCAAGATGAAATATTGTGTAGGGGTATGAATTTCTCTCTTGATGGGATGTCGGTTTGTGTAAAACTGTTTGTTGTAAAATTTGTCTTATAGATTATTTACATAATCGTATTCCATTGAATTCAATCATAATTATATATATCAAAATTTTATATTATCAATGATTATGTTTCAAATATTTTTTCACATGCTTTATCACATTGGCTACTTATAGAATTTATCACTTGTATTGAATATTCTAAAAAAACAAGTGGTGATAGTTCTAATTCTAAGGAAAATAACATAAATTCTTGAAGAAAATCACTTAATTAAGTTGAAAAAAATCATTTATTCAATAAAAAACTGGAAAATCAGTACAGATGCATTTATAAAAATCTATAAGTTTTGATAAGTTTTCATTTAGTTTCATAAAAAAAATCCTATGAGCATCTTCTCCCAAACTGATGATCTCCTAATTCGCACCCTCCTTCTTTAATTGGATAAAATTCAATTTTATCTTATATAGAACTTTCTTTCCTAGAAATCTACTCATTTTTAAATAAATTTTTGAATGTTTGATACATCTAGAAAACATTTATTATGTTTATTTTCAATTATTTTAACATCATTGCATTATATTACATTATGAATTATTTTATTCCAACATTTTAATCCTTTTACACTATACAGATATCTAAGAATGATACCATTTTTTCCTTCCCATAAAATATTCGTAGATTAATGTTATTTGATATTAATCATGAATGGGACACCAAATTCATATAAATAACTCATTTTTTTATTTTTAACTCATTTAATTTTAGTGCATATTTGAATTTGGTCTTTCTGTGAACAGTTATAAAGAAGTACATTTTTCCCACAATACCCATCTAGAAAAATTTTGAACTTTCATACCCAATTAGATTTGTTAAACCTATTTCAATATTGAATCTATTCAAACTCTTAGAAACTGCATTATAATAGTGTGTAGGGGGTTCTATATTTATGAATTATTTAATATTTTTTAAGATATGAATCAAAAACATTCCCCTTAAAATCCTTCTTGTTATCAGTCATCAATTTCATAATTTGGATACCAATTTTTCCTTTAACGATTTTTCTAAAAAATTTATACATTTACACTAATATTGATTTTTCTTCATGAACGACCCTCTTTTCATTCCTGTAAATTTACTTATGAATGTGATGAAATATAGGTCAACTACAGTGGACTGGTGTCTCATTCATCCACAAATATCTAAGTAAATCAACTTTACTGGACTAGTTTATTGTATCTTCACACTTTTATAATTTCCATGGACCATCTTCCCCCTCTTAAAGTCTTTAAAAATAACATCTCCATATATTCTCAACTGGGGTATACCTATCACAATATTTTCTTTTAGAAACTTTTTCACTGACTTTTTTCTAAGATGTCCAAGACATCAATGCCAAAGATTATTCACTTATTTGGTGCGTATATGGAAGTAATTTATAGGATCTATAATATGAAATAAATCCATAATGAATATTTTAACCCTTATGAAAACTTTTTATTTTTTAATTATATTAATTAGGAACCTATTTTTTTAAATAAACTCATTTACTTTATCAAATAGTTGACTCACACAAAGAAAATTAAACTTGAGTCAATCAATAAAAAACATCACCTGAGTTCAACCTCTATGGATTAATTTCAATCAATCCAATTCTATTAATCACTAAACATACCTCATTAAAAAATACACATTAAAATTATCATTTTCTGGAATATTTTTAGTGATCTTTATATCGCATGTGTTTTCTGATTAGAATCCACTATCATGTATCCTTTTATTTCTTTTCTTATTATCTTTGAGTGAAACATAGAAACTAATAGATTTTTTATCATTAGATATCTATTGAGTCTTATTTCATTTAGAATTATATTTTTTTAACCTAGAATCATGGTTATACACTCTTTTTCATGATGTAAATTCTAGAAAAATATACCACAAATCCCAACAAAACAGTTTTGGATAGGTACCATGGGTGGTCTTTCACTCAAATTCTATTTCCTTATTGCCTTATTGCTTCTGTTTATAGGATATATCCCCAAAGTTAAATAATCCATTTGTATCAAGGGAGTGATATATCATACCATAATATATTTTCATTGTTTCTGTATGTTCCATAAAACTTTAAATATCCATTCAATCTAGTTCTTCCATGAAACTATTGAGTCAGTCACTAAAATAACTTTTATTATCTTTATATAGTTGTAATATTATTCATATTTAGTTTTAATGATACTAGATGCTTCTAATTTTTCATATATCCATTTGATATTGAATTATTCTATTTATTATTTTCTCAACCTAAGTTCATCTATATTGACTCTCAAGACCAGCACTATTTTCAAAACTACATTTCACATTTTTCAATAGTAAAAGTTGATTGTACCTCAATAGATGTACAACACTCCTAAGCTATTTGGAATTTTTCATTCCTCATATCTATATATTTATCATATTAATTAATCATATTTTTAGGGTTATTTTAATCTTTAATAACCCTTCATAAAACAATGATATGTTCTTAATCTTGAACAAGAATTTTCTTTTCTTATCCATTCAAAATATATTCTTTTTCAACTTTTATATGATGAGTTAACAATGTTTCCCACTTTTTCTTTTGTATCTCCATCTATCCTGATAAAGTAGACATGAATTTATGTAAATGGTTTTAGAATTATTACACCTTACACACACAATATCAACTATTTAGGGTGGAACCCTTTCCATCATACTTTTGTAATGAATTCTTGAGAGTGGTCATTTCATCTTTCATTACTTTCTCACTCCTCAAGGAAGAAATTTCTTTATATCTTTGTTTCATCAACTCGATTGGCTTCTTCTTTATGTTAGTATAAGAGTTTTAACTAGATATAATATAATATTATTCATCATAATTGTTTAAAAATATATTTCAATATTCACAAAAATTATCAAGAAACTCATATAGATTTTTAAAAGATAAATTCTTTATTTTCTTTATATCATGATTTTGAATAGTAGGGATTTCTCTTACTTCAGCTTTGTTCCCCTATTTATGGACTAATATGACTAGAATATGTGGACATGTTATGCCAAGAGCCTATGTCTATATTATTGAACCTCTAACAATATCAATAGTGACCCAAAAATCATTTTATTTTTCTTGTTGGATTAAATTTTCATGATTATTTTTGATTCTATAATTAGGTTGTTTTACAATTCTAATGCACTAAATTTTGGGAACATATTTTTATACACATTACTACCCCACTAATTGATAATGAAGTGGGTTTCTCATCATTCTTGGTTACCCACATTTATAAAAATTTAGAACTCTTTCCATCACTTACAGGAAAAAATGATTTATCACCTAAAGCTTGACAGTAGGATACCTTCTAACATGGGTAAGAAGTGGAAGATAATCCACATGTCTCATACTATATTTTCAACTAATTTGAATCTATTTTTATATAAAATCTTTGAAATTTTAGCGGAAAAACTCTTTCTTTTATCATCTCATGAAGTTTCATGTTGTTTTATTTTAATATTCCTCAGTTTTACTTCCAACTCTAGGCACTTTAAAATGAGAGTATTTTTATCATTCATAAATAAGAATAGTATTTCTACCTAGAGTCTTTATGTACTAATATATTTCTTCTTTCATGTTTCATTCATTCAGTAGAGAACTTTCCATATCGTTTAATCTCTTGTGTTTCCCATCCAACTAGGATTATTTGACATTAATGGAAATTATACAGACAATTTCATGTGTATGCATCACTTGTTCAATAAAAATATTCACTCATGTAGTAATCTAGAATTAATTATTTTTCAAATAAATTTTCATATAGGAAAGTGTAGATGATTCCTCCTTTTCTTAAACTGGTCTTTAAGAGTGTGTTAGATTACCCATGAGTTTGGACAACACACCTTCCATTACATTATCCCCCTTTTGTCACATATATATAAGAAGTCATTAAATCTCAATTTACACATTATTTTATTACATGTGGTTTCTTATGATGAGGCCAGTTCTATCCACCGCCATCAAATTCAGTGAGTTTGACCTTGGATTTAGGTAAGGTTTCTTCCATTTTTATTATTTGGACAAATTTTAATTAGGGCATTTGTGATTTTTGGGTTCCCTCTATTTTTTACCACATTTTGGATCTTGTAAAAAAATAGAACCTTATTTATATACCCATATTCTAGTTTCTACTGGGCACTATTATCTATAGCTTATAAAAAAAATCTATCTTGATTTACTTTCCCTACAATAGTAGAATTTTAGATTCTACTATATTCAGCCTCCCTAGTGTTTCTAAAAGAAATCCATCTTGCTTTCCTTTCCTTATAAGACAAGAAGTTTATATTCTAAGGAGAAAGATTCAATGATTCATCCAAAATTTCATGCACTGTCTGAAGGAACTTAGCTCCAACATAAGGGGAGTTTCATTTTCATTTATCTCTCTTTTTTTGAATTTTATAGCTCTTCAAACTATTGAATGTTTCTTTAAAAATTGGTTTTTAATTTTTTTACGCCATTTAATGGATGAAACTAAGTTTGGGGAAATAATTAAAATTTTATACACTACTTTCTACCTATTTACTTGCTAAGATCATATTAAATTTTATCGTCCTTTGGTTATTAAACTTTGTGCTTAAACTGTGAAATTTTATGCATGCTCACTGCACTTATTTTGAACATCCTAGAAAATTGGAAATCTATTGGTTTGTTTGGAAATTTTTTTGAGTATTGAGTTCATTTTCATGCTGTGAAGGAAAAATTATATGTTTTGTTGAAATTTAATTTTTATTTTTATTATTTTTATTCATGTGAACTATCAAGATGAATTATTATTTCTAAATCGTGATTTTACTGCTAGTTTCAAGTATTGCATATATGAGAATAAGAGTCTAATAGGATGATATTTCTTGGTTTATAGGTGGTTAAATTTTTATACTAGATTTGAGATAAAGATGAAAGAGTCTTGGTGTTGGAAGCTATCACTCAAGGGGGGATATTCTGTAACACCCCGAGCTTCCACGATACGCTTCTCATTCAATAATACAATAGCTTGCATTGTACGCAACTTCGAGTTCTAAAACATCGCGACAAATCAAACTAGCCGTTATGAATAGTAATAACCACTTTTTAAAATTATAGAAATTTTATATTTCAAAATGGACTTCATTTTTGTATTCGTAATATCGAAATTAGCCTATGTTGAATTTTTGGTATTTTTCTGAGAACTTCTAATTTTTTATGAATAGTGAAAAATACTTAAAACAACTTTTTTAATCAAAATAATTTATAGTGATAAGTTATACTATTGAGTGGATTTAATGTATAATTAGAATATATTTTTACCATTTTATCCAATGGTGGTCATTAGAATTAATTTAACATTGAATTTGGACATAAACAATTGCCAATCTTTTGATATAAATTGTTTCTTGAAAACACGCTATTTGTCGTAACAGCGGGAATTAATTATAAAATTAATTAATGCAACTTATATGTTTGGAATTTTGTAAAATAGACATCATTTTTGAATTCGGAATATCAATTATAGCTTAGGATGAAATTTTGGCATTGTTCTGAGAAACTTCAATTTTTGATGAATAGTGAAACCACTAAGTGGTAGTTAAATAACTGATTTTTCGTTTAAATGAAATATTACCACTTCTGTGATTTGATTTTCAAAAATCCGACATACATGGTTGTCATTAAGAAGTAAAATGTGGTTCAATGAGATTATAATAATTTTTTGGTGAATAGTAACTTATTAAGTTCTTAATCGCGATTAGTGGTAATTAGTGTAGTTTAAGGTATAGATAATACTTTAATAATATTAAATGACCTAGACACATGTCCCAACCTCATTGGTTGAGTCATGGCCGACCAAGACAAGCCATGGCCTAACTTGGGGACCCCATGGATCCACTTTTGTTGGGAAATGACATAAATTAGTTTTTATTTAATGTTAAAGTGAAAATGACACTAACATAAATTGTTCTACTAAAACAATTTTTAATTGGGGTTATACAAGTCCAAATTTTGATTATAAATAGTCATTGGAAAGCTAAAAAGATTTCCTACATCATATTATTTGTTTTATAATTTTTAGACATTAAATAAATTAAAGTATTTATGACATAATAATGATGCAGCGATGACATCATTATTTGACGATTTAAATAAAATGAGAAGATAATGCAAAATCCGAGGCTTACACTTGTCCAAAGCCTATTGGATGAAGATATTTCGATGCCTTATCACCTTATCCACGAATTCTATCAATGTGGGACCTTTTAAAACCGAAACACATTTTCAAATAATGTAATGTTCCTTTACTTTCCAAAAGTGCCCCTCCTCTCCTCTTATAAAAGGCCCCCACCTCTACCTCATTTCACACACTCTTCAAGCCATTGGCTCGGCCAACCCCTGCCCATTTGCTCTCTCCACATCCCTCTCCTCATCCTAGAGGATTCCCTTTGGGCAGAATCCTTTCAAAGGAAGCCTTTAGGCTCAACTCAAAAGGAGTTACACTTTTTAAGGTAATTCATTCTCTCATGTTCTTTTGTTTTATTTTGCTTCTCCAACCCCCTAAACTCTTTTTTACTTCTTTTGTAACAACACCAGTATCTTAAATATACTAGGATGTTGTTATAAGATTTATTTGAGCTACACTTCCACACAACTACATCAAATGGTTAAAGAACATAAGGTTTCCGTGGATGGCGAAATTCTGCCTCCCGAAACGATGATTGTTCAACACTCATTTAACACCTTCAAAGGTGGCCATTATGATGTCACTATTTTTATATATGATATATAATACGTTTATGTTTTCCTTAAGCTTCTGTTTTTTTCATTTTGGGCATACCTTTATGGTTTCCATTATGGGTAAAACACGATATCTTCATTTTAGGAAGCGCGGACTACCGCCCCCTGAAAGTGATTTGATTCGTTAATACCATATGTGGGATGTGTGAAGGATAAAGTTAATGATATTATATATGATATTATACTGGAATTATATTATACATTTATATCATTATGATTTACTTCCATTAAATATGAAATTGAAATGAAAGTAGCGTTCATGCGTACGTACGGCTTACCGTCTCCATGAACGGTGCATTTCATTTCTTACCTCTAAATGTTACGTGACATTATGAATGAATGTATATACTGTATATATGATATATATGATATCTACATCATGAATATAATTCCGGATATAATGGATATTTCACCACATGAACAACTTGTAATTATAAGAAGTTTATTTTTGACTCAAGTACCAAAGATCGACAAAACGACCGTTATTAACTTAAATAATTACATAATGTTCATATCATTGTAATAAGTGATATAATAAGGATAATGAAATTGAAAATGGTTCTTAATAAGGTATATATTAACTCTAGTTTATTATTCAGGAGGTTAAAGAACGGTTGAGTCAAGTCAGACACGAGGTAAGGGAATTTCATAACCCAACTTCCATTCTCTGGGTTAATCTCCTACTTTCAAATTATGTCATGATATTATTATGTCGTATATTGTATTTATACTTTCTTTATGTGTACATATAGTGAATACACATAATAGATATATTTTATTTAAAAATTATCTTTTTAAGGGACTTCGTCTCAATCTCCATTCATTGAGGCATATTTTGTTTTATACACAAATTTCTTTTATACAGTCTATAAACCCTTTTGACTTTTACGTTTATTCAAAAGGAATCTTTTTTATACGAAGCGTTTTTCTAAACGACAAAAGGGAATGTTTTTCTTTCCGTACTTATGCGGCGACAATGACTTCTCCGCCGCCGTGGCCATTATTTGAGTTTCGGCTTCCTTTACAATCCATCACTTTTTTTTAATGAAAAATAAATACAAAGTTTTAACATTCTTTTATTTTGGTATTGAAAATGGTTTTGAAAGAATTTTTACTATATCAATGTGTTGAATTGATATCTTGTGATTGAAATGTGGAAATGTTATGTTTCCTTTATGCATGTTTTATGTGATACGATTATGTTATGGTTTATGATATGTTTAAACCTATTCATATGAGGAATGCATTGGACTTAATAAGTGACGGGTGGAGCCCGCTATAGCTCCTCGATGCATCGGCAGGTCTCATGAGACAAACTAGTGTCTTGGCACAAGGCCTTGACAAAATATTATTTGTGGTCTTGGCACGAGGCCTTGACTACGTGGTTAAGATAGTCTGGCATTATGCATTCCATCATTATGAAAGTGGTTATTGTTATTGCATGTGATTATTCGACCAGTAGAATATCCATGTGAAGAAGTGAATGGCATTATCTCATTTTACTTTTGCCATATTATGTTGAAGTTCATGTTTAAAAGGCTTTTGTTTTATTTATACATTGCCTTAATTGTTAATGATTATTTATGAAAGCTTCCGCATCTTTGTTTTCCTTACTGAGCATCTGAGCTCACCCCTTTCAATGTTTTAATATTTTCCAGGATGTGTAGAAGTATTTTATGAATGACCTGCAGGGATTGTCAGAAGAAGATATGAGTGTGGACTATGGAGACTTTGTTATTGTAGTTTTTCACTTTTTGATGTAATGAAAGACTTATGAATGTATCTAGTGTTTCCAAGGCTACTAAACTAATCGGTCTTTCGAGACTTGATCCTTTGTGATCATGCCAATGTTACGAAGTAATGCACCGACTCTGGGTAGCTGGGGTCGGGGCGTTACAGTTGGTATCAGAGGCAGTTTAGTACTAACCTTGGAAGCTAGATGTAGATAAACTCTGATTAGAACGCATAGCCCAAAGATAGGCTTCGAGGATTAGTATAGAAGAACTTCCTAGAATTTTGGTATTATAGAGATGATATGAGTTTTCCGAGCAATACATCCCTGTCTGGATACGAGCAGGTAGAGGCGGCTCTGGCACAGATGTACCTAGGGGTAAAACCCGAAAACACCGCTTTGAGCTAGACTCGAACGGGAACTGGTGCACGACAACGGGCCTTGCTGCACTCTTGGTTACGACACTCCCGGGGGATATGCTTAGGATAATTCTCATTTTCTTTACAAACCACTATGAAGGGTTATGAGTATATACTTTCTCAAAGAAAACATTTCTTTTTATGATTATGGATTATATCCATAAATAGTTCAATTTATGTTAAGTATTTTACAAGTATGGAATTATGTATTTTGATTCATAAACTAATCTAGTTTATGCCATTGTTTAGAAATGGCGCCTAGTGGAAGGAATGGAAACCGTATCAATGCACGAACTCCGTGTAGGGATTTCCCTCCTGCTCAAGATAATTATTGTGGACCTGGAGAGACAACTGGTGCTGATCAACTTATTACCATACTGGGACAACTCACGCAGGTTATGAATAACAACCTTACTCGTATGGAGCACCCTGATCCGCAACGTGGAGGATCAATGCTAGATCGTTTCATGAGGCAACAACCACCAACCTTTAATGGGAGTACAAATCCTATAGTAGCTGAGCAATGGATAAATTCCTTAGAGAAAATATTCCATGCCTTGGGGAGTAGTGAAAGGGAGAAGGTTGTCATGGCAGTTTACCGCCTCACTGGAGATGCCGATCAATGGTGGTCACTAATTCAAAACACAAAGGAAGATGATGAATTAACAAACATGGAATGGCAGGAGTTCAAAGAGTTGTTCTTAGAAAAATACTTACCTCGAGACCATCGAGCGGATATGGAAAGGCAATTTTTGAGTCTGAGACAAAAGGAGGATGAGAATGTCGCAAAGTATGAGGCTAACTTTACAAGGTTAGCGAGGCATGCTGCAGATTATATACGTAACCCAAGAAGTAAGATTGATCGTTTCTTTGATGGGTTAAAACCATTTCTCCGTCGAGCTCTAGTGTCACAATCTTTCTCAACATACGAAGATATAGTCTCATGTGCTATCAAGACAGAAAAGGAATTCTCTAAGTCTTATGACAACAAAGTAAAGCAAGAGAAGAAGAGAACGGTGGAACAAGAGACAGATAAAGGGAAAAAGGGAAAGAAGGATTTTCCATTATGTGATAATTGTGGGAAGAATCACCCTGGTACTTGCCTAAAAGGAATGGGAGTCTGTTATAAATGTGGAGAAAAAGGTCACCAGGCACGTGATTGCAAGGGAAAGAAAGAGGCTGTCAAAGTTGAATGCTACAATTGTAGAGAAATGGGTCATTATGCAAATGAATGTCCTAAGCGTCAAGGAAACTTACCTCAGAAAAGGCCAAGGGATCAAGGACAATCTTATGCTATTACTACAGTTGAAGCAGAATAACTAATGTATTGGTGCTTTTGGACTCATGGATTATATTCTGGTTATTAGAATAATGTGATCTATATAAGGATTGTACTGCAGTACTTTTTGATTTCAGTAAGGTTTTAATATGATTAAGGTAAACATATTTTTAGTATGTGACAATAAGAGAAACTTTTCTTTTTATGGGGAATCTGATGCTACAATTGATTTTGGAATTAAGAGACATTTTAGAGAAAGCCTGGACAGAGTTATTTTGGAGTGGATTAAGTTGATCTTTGGATAGTATGGTTTAAGGTTAAAAAATTAATGAAGATTGTTTTTGGAGTATTATAATACTATAGTTTTAGGAAAAGGACAACCTGCAGGGTGGGGCATAAACCGTCGCGTCGGACAAAGCTGTAGGAATCGAACCCACAATCAAAGTGCGACAAGCCTTTATTTCCCACCACTAGCCTACAGGAAGTCCCTGGTTATTACAAAATAATTTTACTAATCTAAATGGTATGTTTTAACATTTTGAACCTTATACAATTAGGATAAGTATGATATTTTTGATTTCTATTATCTTTTTGAGTGAAAGATGAGTTGAAGGTTGAAACTCTAATTGTCAAGCATAAATATATATATACCTATCTCTTATTCAATGAATAAATTAATTCTTAAACTTTAGTAAAGGGATATTAAAACAAAAAAATGTGTTATCCTAATACCTTATGTCTTGTTGAACTGATGATATTTTAAATCAATATAGATTGAAGGCTTTGAGGCCCTCAATTTGACAGTTGATTGTTATTGATGACCTCAATCACTCCCTACAAATATTTACGTTTTTCCTCCAATTATATGTCTCTAATTGCCACCAATGTTCTCCTTATCGAGATTATAATTTGGTGGTGACTTTCTTATTTCCATTTACCTCTTATTAAGGCTAAATTTTATTAATCTTATTTCCGATGTGGGTTTTCCACAAAGGTATTTTCCCTTTTCAACCTTTTATTTTCCAAGAAAAATTTCAAATTGCGAGGACGCAATTTATTGAAGGAGGGGAGAATGTAACACCCCGAGCTTCCACGATACGCTTCTCATTCAATAATACAATAGCTTGCATTGTACGCAACTTCGAGTTCTAAAACATCGCGACAAATCAAACTAGCCGTTATGAATAGTAATAACCACTTTTTAAAATTATAGAAATTTTATATTTCAAAATGGACTTCATTTTTGTATTCGTAATATCGAAATTAGCCTATGTTGAATTTTTGGTATTTTTCTGAGAACTTCTAATTTTTTATGAATAGTGAAAAATACTTAAAACAACTTTTTTAATCAAAATAATTTATAGTGATAAGTTATACTATTGAGTGGATTTAATGTATAATTAGAATATATTTTTACCATTTTATCCAATGGTGGTCATTAGAATTAATTTAACATTGAATTTGGACATAAACAATTGCCAATCTTTTGATATAAATTGTTTCTTGAAAACACGCTATTTGTCGTAACAGCGGGAATTAATTATAAAATTAATTAATGCAACTTATATGTTTGGAATTTTGTAAAATAGACATCATTTTTGAATTCGGAATATCAATTATAGCTTAGGATGAAATTTTGGCATTGTTCTGAGAAACTTCAATTTTTGATGAATAGTGAAACCACTAAGTGGTAGTTAAATAACTGATTTTTCGTTTAAATGAAATATTACCACTTCTGTGATTTGATTTTCAAAAATCCGACATACATGGTTGTCATTAAGAAGTAAAATGTGGTTCAATGAGATTATAATAATTTTTTGGTGAATAGTAACTTATTAAGTTCTTAATCGCGATTAGTGGTAATTAGTGTAGTTTAAGGTATAGATAATACTTTAATAATATTAAATGACCTAGACACATGTCCCAACCTCATTGGTTGAGTCATGGCCGACCAAGACAAGCCATGGCCTAACTTGGGGACCCCATGGATCCACTTTTGTTGGGAAATGACATAAATTAGTTTTTATTTAATGTTAAAGTGAAAATGACACTAACATAAATTGTTCTACTAAAACAATTTTTAATTGGGGTTATACAAGTCCAAATTTTGATTATAAATAGTCATTGGAAAGCTAAAAAGATTTCCTACATCATAGTATTTGTTTTATAATTTTTAGACATTAAATAAATTAAAGTATTTATGACATAATAATGATGCAGCGATGACATCATTATTTGACGATTTAAATAAAATGAGAAGATAATGCAAAATCCGAGGCTTACACTTGTCCAAAGCCTATTGGATGAAGATATTTCGATGCCTTATCACCTTATCCACGAATTCTATCAATGTGGGACCTTTTAAAACCGAAACACATTTTCAAATAATGTAATGTTCCTTTACTTTCCAAAAGTGCCCCTCCTCTCCTCTTATAAAAGGCCCCCACCTCTACCTCATTTCACACACTCTTCAAGCCATTGGCTCGGCCAACCCCTGCCCATTTGCTCTCTCCACATCCCTCTCCTCATCCTAGAGGATTCCCTTTGGGCAGAATCCTTTCAAAGGAAGCCTTTAGGCTCAACTCAAAAGGAGTTACACTTTTTAAGGTAATTCATTCTCTCATGTTCTTTTGTTTTATTTTGCTTCTCCAACCCCCTAAACTCTTTTTTACTTCTTTTGTAACAACACCAGTATCTTAAATATACTAGGATGTTGTTATAAGATTTATTTGAGCTACACTTCCACACAACTACATCAAATGGTTAAAGAACATAAGGTTTCCGTGGATGGCGAAATTCTGCCTCCCGAAACGATGATTGTTCAACACTCATTTAACACCTTCAAAGGTGGCCATTATGATGTCACTATTTTTATATATGATATATAATACGTTTATGTTTTCCTTAAGCTTCTGTTTTTTTCATTTTGGGCATACCTTTATGGTTTCCATTATGGGTAAAACACGATATCTTCATTTTAGGAAGCGCGGACTACCGCCCCCTGAAAGTGATTTGATTCGTTAATACCATATGTGGGATGTGTGAAGGATAAAGTTAATGATATTATATATGATATTATACTGGAATTATATTATACATTTATATCATTATGATTTACTTCCATTAAATATGAAATTGAAATGAAAGTAGCGTTCATGCGTACGTACGGCTTACCGTCTCCATGAACGGTGCATTTCATTTCTTACCTCTAAATGTTACGTGACATTATGAATGAATGTATATACTGTATATATGATATATATGATATCTACATCATGAATATAATTCCGGATATAATGGATATTTCACCACATGAACAACTTGTAATTATAAGAAGTTTATTTTTGACTCAAGTACCAAAGATCGACAAAACGACCGTTATTAACTTAAATAATTACATAATGTTCATATCATTGTAATAAGTGATATAATAAGGATAATGAAATTGAAAATGGTTCTTAATAAGGTATATATTAACTCTAGTTTATTATTCAGGAGGTTAAAGAACGGTTGAGTCAAGTCAGACACGAGGTAAGGGAATTTCATAACCCAACTTCCATTCTCTGGGTTAATCTCCTACTTTCAAATTATGTCATGATATTATTATGTCGTATATTGTATTTATACTTTCTTTATGTGTACATATAGTGAATACACATAATAGATATATTTTATTTAAAAATTATCTTTTTAAGGGACTTCGTCTCAATCTCCATTCATTGAGGCATATTTTGTTTTATACACAAATTTCTTTTATACAGTCTATAAACCCTTTTGACTTTTACGTTTATTCAAAAGGAATCTTTTTTATACGAAGCGTTTTTCTAAACGACAAAAGGGAATGTTTTTCTTTCCGTACTTATGCGGCGACAATGACTTCTCCGCCGCCGTGGCCATTATTTGAGTTTCGGCTTCCTTTACAATCCATCACTTTTTTTTAATGAAAAATAAATACAAAGTTTTAACATTCTTTTATTTTGGTATTGAAAATGGTTTTGAAAGAATTTTTACTATATCAATGTGTTGAATTGATATCTTGTGATTGAAATGTGGAAATGTTATGTTTCCTTTATGCATGTTTTATGTGATACGATTATGTTATGGTTTATGATATGTTTAAACCTATTCATATGAGGAATGCATTGGACTTAATAAGTGACGGGTGGAGCCCGCTATAGCTCCTCGATGCATCGGCAGGTCTCATGAGACAAACTAGTGTCTTGGCACAAGGCCTTGACAAAATATTATTTGTGGTCTTGGCACGAGGCCTTGACTATGTGGTTAAGATAGTCTGGCATTATGCATTCCATCATTATGAAAGTGGTTATTGTTATTGCATGTGATTATTCGACCAGTAGAATATCCATGTGAAGAAGTGAATGGCATTATCTCATTTTACTTTTGCCATATTATGTTGAAGTTCATGTTTAAAAGGCTTTTGTTTTATTTATACATTGCCTTAATTGTTAATGATTATTTATGAAAGCTTCCGCATCTTTGTTTTCCTTACTGAGCATCTGAGCTCACCCCTTTCAATGTTTTAATATTTTCCAGGATGTGTAGAAGTATTTTATGAATGACCTGCAGGGATTGTCAGAAGAAGATATGAGTGTGGACTATGGAGACTTTGTTATTGTAGTTTTTCACTTTTTGATGTAATGAAAGACTTATGAATGTATCTAGTGTTTCCAAGGCTACTAAACTAATCGGTCTTTCGAGACTTGATCCTTTGTGATCATGCCAATGTTACGAAGTAATGCACCGACTCTGGGTAGCTGGGGTCGGGGCGTTACATATTCTACCTCATTAACTTTTCTACATGTCTCCCCTTTCACTTTAAATTTACAATGCATGCTGATCTTATTTGATCACTGATTTCATGGGTTATTTTGATCTTGTTGGATGAATAACATGCTGTTTTCATGTGCATAAAGTGAATTTTATATTCAATACACATGAAATTTCATTTAATTATTATACAAGCTATTTAGGTAAATTCATGAAATTTATTTTTCTAAACATGTGAGCAATATTACCAAGTTCATTTCCTTGAAACACATAATATGATAGTACATTGTAATTTTGTAATCATGTATAATTAATTCAAGTATGTTTTTGATAAAGTGAGTAGTTCAATCTCTTTTACTTAATCAATTATCACATGATTAGTATAGATTAGTTTAGTTCATCAAATACTAGACATATTTAACAATTTACATAGATTACTACAACTTTAATGATAGAGAATGTTTCTGCATTCAGTTTTCAAATGGTGTTCTAAACTTTTAATTTGAATAGATTTGATGTACATATTCATAAAATTTTCCATTGTATATGTTTAAAAATATACATATCCATACATTTCACATAGTTTTTGTTAATAATTATATATATATATATATATTTTTATAATTCATCAAATCCTGTATATATTTAACAATTTTTGTAGTTTAGTACATCAATAATGATTATAATGTTTCTTAATTTTAGTTTTCAAATGGTGTTCTAATTTTATTTTTTATTAATATTATCATCATATTATAATGTCTACAATCACTCTTATGGTTGAGAATATTAAATATACAAAATGATCATAACATCTTTACTCTTTATGCACACTATAAGCATACAGATAAGAAACATGATATGTTGTACCACTGGAGATGTACTAATCCATTTAACAGATTTAAAACTTCTATCATGTGTTTTTAATTATTTCATATTACTTTGATAGTATTTCACATTCCCTACTAAAAAAATGCATAATCATTGCATTCCCTTCCACCCTGGAAGTGTGGTTTGAGTTTTTTATGAATTTTATCACAATTCATATCATTACTTTTCCCTCTGTATTTGATTTATTGACTCAAACTACACATAGATAAGTTATATGATAAGTACAAATACCAAGATTTTATTTTTGTATATATTTTTTTGATGTAGATAAACAAATGGAAACTATTTATTTATTTTGGTTTTCATTCTAGGTTGGAAATTTTGGAATTCCCGTGCATTCTATTAGGAGCACTTGAACCTGGAAACAATGAACATATAGTGTAATCTAATTTCAGACACTATAAGATTATGTTTCCCATATTTGAAAAGGGACTACCAGTAATAAACTTCATGCAATCAGATCTGATTTTACTTATTTTAGAGTTATATGATTTGTGTATTTCCAATTTGAGACTGAATGATCTAAGATGATCCTAGCTAGGATGAATTTCCAAACAGATTTGCCACTATACAATTTCATGAAGTCATTTTGATGGGGGGCTATTTGGGGATGGCCAAAAATTAAATTTCTCTATTTTCCTTTCATTATACATTTACTCATACATTTAATAGTTGTAGAAACATTTTATTTCATTTTTTGTTGATTTTTTTTGTTCACATACCAGAATCTATGTGTAAGTTCGACCAGTTGCATGTGATGACTACTATCAAAGGGTTGTTAGTGACTTCATGAAGATGAAAAAGGTCCTTTCAAATTGATTCTTTGTTTCCATATTCATTTACTATTTTTTTATTCAACTCTCATCCACTATCCCACCATGTCAACTTCCACGTCCGAGTTTCTTTGTAAAAAAATAATGAACACTAAATATTACAGTTCTTTATTGTTTAAAATTTTGTATGATAACAACTATTAATTCTATATTCCTGATGTTATTTGACAAGGTTGAAGATGGTTTAAGGCGGAGTTTGCTTCCTTCATCTTCATGACTGCCATTTCAGGTTTAGTAATAACTTACTAAATATGATAGAGATGATATCCTTTTAAAACTCGGTCTACTAAAATATGGTTTTCATGGGTTATTATCATTATTTACCCCAAGAAGGGGGGGACTCCATGTTTTAACAAATGCTAAATTTCAATGGTTTCTTTGATGGGAGGGAACCTAGGCACTGGGAAGTAACATGACTTCAAAGAAGGCATGTTCAGAGAAGAGTTGACCAGAAGAAGGGATAGAGTGATACTTGAAGATGATGAAGAAGACATCATGACCACCTCACCGGTTTCTGGGGCAGAAGAAGACATTTTTGTGGGTGGTTTGGTCTTGGTTAGTGATGCATACTGAGTATGCATTTGTCTATTGTACTGTATTTTGGTTAATAATGGGTTGTGTCACCCTTATTTTTGTCTTAAGATGGGTGTTTATATATTTTATTTGAAATAAATAAATTTATGTGTATTTAGGCATTTGTAGGTAAAAAAATTAGTTTTTTATACCCTATAAAGGATATAGCCATAGTTCTAACCATGGTGGTAGGCACCCTAGAGCCACGGTTAAAACTGTGGTGGTAGGTCACCTATCGACACATTTATAACCATGGATCTACTACAATTACCACCATATTTTAACCGTGGCTATAAGGTTCCTACCACCATAGTTAAAGCGTGGATATAGAGTACCTATGGCCACAGTTAAAATTATGGTTATAGGTAAGAGCACCAGCGGGGTCATGCCAATGGCTTAGGCTTTATAGGATAAGAAAGAGGAGGAAAATGAAAATAATGAGCATGACTTAATGGAATTTATCAATGTTTACAAATGTTTCTCTTACCCCCTTATGACTCCCCCACTGATACTATTACAAATAATGCATCTGAAGACTTTATCAACCATGGTTACTTCTTTCTTCTACAATAAGTCATCCTGGTTACCCGTATCAGAGGGGAACTTATTTGCAAGGGATATACACTCTAAATATTCAGTAGACAATTCAATTACATTCATAAGTTGTTCCCTCCTACTCTTAACAACGCTCGCCATGAGAAACATTTGATGACAGGTCTCCAATTATGCCTAATGTTCACTTGGGAGGACACCCAGATCCAGGCAAGTCTTCCAGATTCTAGGGATTCTGTACCCTCCCTTACCAATAACTATGCTGAGGCATGGGTTAAGTTATATTCTAATGGCCAATTATATGACATGGTGCCTATTACGATGACTTCCAAGGCATCCAATGTGAAAGTAAATGGGAAGAAAAAGAGAGTTTTTGAACACTCTAGACTTGGAAAAGTCCTCCAAAGGTCTGTTCATTCCCCCAGGAATGTTGTGAATGATGGGGTTATGATCTCACGGGTGGCCAAACAAGTTACTGGAGCTATTTTCAGGAATCCATCATCCAATCCTTATGAGGCCGATTTTCCAGTGGCCTAGAGGCAACAAGATATTTTGAATGGTCATTCATCTACCCATGACCGATCCCCCCATGATTTATGGAACCTCCTCCAAACTAGGGAAGTGTCCCTTACTAGCATTGGCTATGTGTCAGTACCGACTGGAATTTCTTTTGATGAGGATCCAGATAGGGTGAGTTTTTATCTTAATGTCCTTGATACCATCATTCACTCTGAAAGTGGTTGTTGTAAGTACTCACATCAGGTACTTTCCATGCTACGACCATAAACTATTGATGAGGATGACGACATCATTGGATTGCCTACTACGGCTGCCATGGAGAAAGTTTCTTACTTGATCCCATCATCTCATAAATGTTACAATTCTCGAGATCCTGAGTGTGCAGATACACCTTGAATAGACTAGGGGCTAGAGACTAGTGCCGAGTAGGAATATCACATAGACGGGAGGCCTTTTTATAAATTACCTATACACACACATCCAAAAACATCTCCATGCAATAGTGAATACATATAAAAATATAGAAAAAAATGCACGCATACATCTATCCCAAACTTGAGTACACAAGAAGTACTAAAAGCATAAAAGGGGAAATAAATGCCCAAAAAAACTATAAAAGCATCAAAACTTCTTATAAGAAGGGTATCACTGTCAAATGAAACTTCTAGAAATATCATTTTACCAGATTCGGTAAATATATCAATCAATCTAGATCACTATGATCCACTTTCCTAGGGTCCTATGGGGACTCTGTTGAAAGGAATGTGGCCTTTACAAGATACAAAAAATATGGGAAAAACCCATGCAGGGGTGAGTATAACAATACTTAATAGGTGACACAAAAACCAAAAATAAAAATGAGGAACTGAAAGGAAATAGTTAAATTTACCAAGCTAGAGGGAACCCAATAAAGAGTGAAACTCCATCTCAAACTATCCTATGCTATACATGAATAGTAAGCTTAGTCCATAAGGGGTGTTAATCCAGACACATGAAAACACCACAAGGACTCCAATAATAACCTTGATATACTCTTCTCAAACTCTAAGTCTCATGAGGTCCTGACCTCATAACCAACTATAGGATTCTAATCAAGGCTATAAAGGTAACTCACAACTAGGAGAAAAGACTCCATGAGCTCATCCATCCTAGATGACACCTATATGAGAGATACATTGGGAACAACTCTACCATTTCTGATGGAATGTCTAAGAGAATATGATCCTTGGGGAACAACTCACCAGGTCAAACTCTAATTCCTAGAACAATAATCATGTCAATGATAACCTATGCCCTACACAAGTTCATAAGAACCCAAGTGGAGAGGCCTACCCCTCAACACTGCACACAATTGAGTGACCCATTCTCCATACTATGAACCGTATGCATCCTCTCTAATAAGATATAGTAGAGGGACCTGCACCTCACCACTTCCATATTATAGAGTGATTACTATCTCATAAATATCCTAAAAAACCTCTATCACTCCTATATGGATTGTCCCACACCTCAATCCATCAAGGGAGAACTAAATCCAAACTAGGTAATGCACATAACTAGTGGAGGGAACAAATCCTTATAACTGTACTCAATAGTCAAGGGATATCTAAATGCATTGGAGAACCCTTTCCCTACTGCTACTGGAATATGGGGGAGTAATATTCTATAGAAGAGGAATTGCACCCTAGTACAATAAGTGGGTACCAATCTATGGATAGAGGACCCACACCCTAGTATGACAGGGGAGTAGCACTCTACCGGTATAATCACTATGGGGGAACCACCTCTAACACGATAAGGGAGCACTATCCCAAAGCTAGATGAGCTACTCCCTTGTACAATAGGGGAGTACCAACTCTTCTAGAACAACATGTATGGAGGAACTGCACCCTAACACGACATAGGAGTTTCGAATCCTAGGATAGAGGACCTGTACCCTGATAGGATAGGGGAGTGCCCACTCTATATATAAATCACATATGGAGGAACCACACCTTGGAACGACATGGGAGTACCAACTCCAAAGATAGAGGATCCACACCCTATTCCAAAAAGTGAGTACTTACTCTATATGAACAATGAGTATAGAGGGTCCACACCCTGTGACGTCATGGGAGCATTGTATCCAATAACACAAATGATATAGGGAACCCATTTCCTAATCTGATAGGGAAATGACATCCCTTAGAGAACTACCACATGGGTAGAGAACCTGCAAACACAATGTGGGGAGTCCCATCTCTACTAAAGTAGAGAGTTAAGGGAAACCTACACCATGTTACTATAGGAAAGTACCAATCCCAATGTATATCTCTAAGAACCACACAGATTTATAAAATCAGTCAATCACTGCTGAAAGGAGAATCACACTTATCATACCCCATATTGAAACACTACCATGGGAAGGGGACCATTTCCCTGATATAATAGGGGAGCACTGCTGTACTGGGCCAAAGAGTCTAGGGGTCCACATCCTAATGTGATAGAGAATGGTACCGACCCCGACATAAACCCAGTGATCTATCCTGATCAATAACCAAGGTTAAACACTACTGCTACAACATCATGCTTGAACCACACCACATCATATCTCTTAGGCCATTATAGAGACCACAATCATGTTCTACATGGAAAAATACTTAGGAGAGTCTACTGACAAGCTTGAATTAGATCCCCAATGAATGATATATGTAAGGTAGAAGATCCCAAGAATATCTTGAGAAATTACATGATGTGAACTAGGGTCCACAAAGCACATAAAACCACCCATGCACCTGGAAGTTTCCTCTATTTGTGTGTCTTGGATTTCCATGTAGTTGTAAAAGGTGTTTACATCCCATACACGACGTTTCCTTCCTCACCTAGCCCCAGGCTATGTTATTCCACCACACGGATCGACCATCCATGCCTCACACATGGCATGTAGCATCAGATACACAACATATATAGGTTAAATGTCCACTTGGCCATGTAATTTTCTTGTGCCCATGTTCGGCACCCTGTGCCCATGTAATTTGGTCATGTAAAACTACATAGCCATGTACCATCACATGGATATCCTGGATATGTCATCTGGCCACATGACATAGGTTCACTAAATAGTGTATAACCTCGATAAATAGAATTTAGTACCCAAAAGTTGTCTTCCCCAAATAGGGAGAACGTGTGGCATGTCTCACTAGTATACATGCTATGAAAATGATAATTCCGATGGGAATTTCCCGAAAAGTTACTTGATTCACCCTAATTTCCCATGAAACTTACAGATCATCCTAGAAGGGATCTTTAGAAATCGTAATAGGGATATATAAACTTAATAAAATGTATAAAAAAGGGGATAATACTAACATTTAAATCCACCTACCTCAATGGTGAAATTATGAAGTTTCAGGTGTGGAACGACACCCAAATCATGATTCTCCTCGATCTGATGATGATCAATGCCAAGAACAGAGATCGGTAGAACCTAATCATGCCTATTCATCCTCAGTTCATCCATCATCCAAATGGAGAGGGAGAGGGGTTCACCACTCCTATGTTGTGTACGCCAAGGGGGTGGTGGAGGTAGGGTTTACTTGGCTTCATTTTTTATTAAACCAATTAAAATCACTTTTATCACCCCATCGCCAACTCGCTCCTAACCAAAAACCTGGTGCATAAAAATTTATTTCACACCTAGGGTAAAAAAGGTGTTCTGAACTGAACTGTGGTCTTAGAAGCCCAATCTGAGACTTAGAATAGGATTTATTCCATTTTTAAGAGAACCTATGTGTGTGTGACAAAATATATTAAATATTTTTAATATCATCATTCCGAGGCTCTTAGTGCCCCATAATCCCACACCGACTTTGCGCCTGACTTCAAAAATATTCTAATAAATATTACAGAGTCTTCTAGTTCAAAACCAAAGTCATTAAATTATCCAAAACTTAGGGATTTTTATCCCCTAAAAGAAAAATCATAGCCACAATGGAAGTAAAATGATCTCTCCACTAGAACACCCACACTAGAGAGCTCACAAAGGGTTCCTATGCCACTTACAAGCACAGAAAAAAGGGAACCACTAAGGCTAAACCACACCAACATCCAAATCCAACCAGGTCAAAATTGTTCAACAAGAATCACATTTATCCTCAGCTGTGACAGGTGGAAAAAACAACAATCACCATGGTTCATCTGCATTCATAGAGTCTAGCGGTATACCACCTTGCAAACCTGACACAGATACTGACGTAACCCCACAGTTCAAATCCACCCTTGGATGAAATGAACCATGTCCTCCTCAATAAAATGGCATTAAAGTTTGATGCTGAGGATGTGAGGTTACCAAAAAAATAAAACAGGACTACCCAACTGTAAATAATGGGTCTTACAAGGCCCTTTGTGTGAGAACCTTCAGGTATAACCCAATTCACCAAACTAGAAATACTTCCACACTCAATCGTGGAATCCCAGATGAGTATGTATGGTATAAAACTAGTCCACACATTGGAAGCACTATAGTTCCTAACTATGCTACTAAAAAATGGTTCTATTAAAGGTTCTCCCTCCACCAGGGTATCCAAGAATAAGGTTCAAGTAGAAAATATCCACTAGAAATATCAAGACCTACTCTAGAACTCCATCACATAACCCTTCCTTGAACACACAATTATAAGAAACTCATCCACCACATCTTGACACTATATGATTTGGGTATAACTGATTCCCCGACATGGTTTTAATCTTGGCACAAAAACTTTTCTCTGTGGGGAAAGTGTCCTTATTTCTTGTGAGTCCAAATCTACATAAGAAACACCCACACAAGGTTCTACAAATTCCCCACGTCACCCTCGATTAAACCTTGAGAAAGAAGTATAAAGAAAATATGAACTCACAATAATATCTAACAATTAATAATATAGAAAGTAGAAAGGCCACAGAGCGTACCTCTATTCATCCTTAAATCCTCTAGGTCAAAGGCTTTTGTGGCCTACAACTACCCTTTCCCCCAAACTCTATCTCTCTAATCCTAGAGTGGACCACCTTAGGGTGGTGGTGGTAACACCTCGAACTGCTTTCCACATCTTGCTGCTCTCCTAGATCCTCCACCATATCCACCATCATGGAAAACTCCATGCTCTAAATGCTACCTCTATAAAGGTGGTTCATTGAACGAATCCCTCTCAGTGGAACGATGGTTCAAAAAATCTCTAGAAAGATGTCCCCATCTGTTTCAAGTGTAATACCACCTCTCCTAAAGCTAAACTAATCCCCAATGTGACTATTTCACTACAAGACTACATGCCTGAGACTGGTCATGAGTATGAATCCTGCGATGAATTCCAATCATCCACTGGCTAACAACTACTGCAGACATCTCATCCTTGTGACAACCACTACAAAATACATCTACCTATCCCTCTGTTTGGAAGATCTCTAATAAAAAAGTTCACTCTTTTACCCCCACATAAGAAAAAAGGAACAAGGAATCTACACCTGCTTAGACGTCTCTATGGAGACCCTGCTTAATGGTCCAAGCTCTAAAGAACTGGTCTTGAATCATATCCAAGGGGTGTTGTGAAAGGTCTTTGAACCTCTCAAAGTACTCTGTCAGAATCATGCTACCCTACCAAGCTGTAAAATCTCATAGATATAAACTGATCTCAACATGGCTAGGTAAAACTCTTCCCTGAAGAGTTGCTTGAACTCCATCCAAGTGAGCGTCACCTCATCATGGGTATAAATCACTAGACTCCACCATCACCCAGACGAACCCTGTATAAGGGTCATCACTGGGACCAATATCTGATCATGAGGTGTCCTGACAAGGTGGATAACATGAAGGAATACATCGAGATAGTAACCACCTTTCTAGGGGTCTAGATCCCCCTAAAACCTCATAGGTTACTACATCTACAACACATGAAGCATACTAAAGCTATGTGCATACTCAACCTGAACTGCTGACATGACCAACTACTCAATGGGTGGTGGCTCAAATGCTGGACCACATGGAGGTACTACCTCAAAACCAGTTCCCTGCACTAAAGCTTTGTCATGGGATAAATCATCATGAAAATCATGTTGTGGAACCCTATATAGATATCATCATAGTGAATCCTGAAATAGAATCCAGATTCACCATGACCAAAGAGTATATCTGGGGAGTTGACTCAAAAAGGAAAAGGAACCCACAAACTAGTTCTATATGATGTATGTACCATTATTTCCCCATGAATAGTGTCCTAATGTACCAAGTTGAAAACAAGGTTATCAGAGTCCTGGTGAATGGATACATCATCCACCGCACCAGCATCAGAACCTATGGCTTAGCATTGAAACCCAGAACAACCTAACACTTTCACAATGAATCCAGAACCAAACTCAAGACATTATGGTCCCAAAGTGGAAATCACCTCTAATACCACTCTGTCACGACCCAAACCAATAGGTCCTGAGACATAACCCCCCAAGCCCACCTCCAATAAGCCAAGGTATCATTACTATCATTGAGTAGGAATATCACACATATGGGAGGCCTTTTCTTAAAGTACATGTATGTATACACTCACAAACACCTCCATGAAACAATGCCAAGATATAAAAATCTATAAACTAAAATTCATGGATATATCTATTCCAAACAAAGAGTACAATAGAAGTAATAAAAGTGTAAAAGGTATAAAAACACTCAATAAAAACTATAAAAGCATTAGACCTACTCATAAAGAGGGGATCACTATCAAATGAAACTGTTGGAAAGCTCCTCAGCCCAACTCTGGTAAAAAACTTGTTAAATTTATCTCACTAAAATTTTTCTTCCTTAGGTCCTTTGGGGAATTTTTTGAAATTCCTATTATCTGTAAAAGACACAACAAGTTCTAGAATATCCCATGCAGGGGTAAGTATAATAATACTCAGTAGGCTCCCTAAAAACCCAAAAGAAAAGGGATAAACTAAAAGGCAATAGTCTGCTCAACCAAGCTAGAGGGAACCCAAGCAAGGATAAAACTCCATGTTAAACCATCCTCATCTATACATGACTGGTCAACGTAGTACATAAGGGGTGTCAACCCAGACATCTAGAAACACCTTAAGGACTCTCATAATCACCCATAAATACTCTTCTTAGAATTTGAGTCTCATGAGGTCCTGAACTCATAGCCAGCTACTTGATTATACTTAAGGGTCTAAAGGTAACACACAACTAGGAGAACAAACTCCATGAACTCATCCATCCCCGATGGCACCCATCTAAGAGATACAATCAATAAAGAACAAATCTACCATTCTTGATGGTATGTCTAAGAGAACACACTCTATTGGGAACAAATCACCTGGTCAAACTCTATTTCTTAGCCCCATAGGTTCTTTTAACACAAACCTACATCCTACACAAGGTCATAAGAACACAAGTGGAGAGGCCCATCCCTCACCACTGCACATAGTTGAGGTATATATGCTCTAGACTATGAACGATGTGCATAATATCTAATGAGAGAGAATTTAGGGACATTCACATCACCACTACCTTACAGTCGAGGGATTATTATATCCTATCCATCCCATGAAACCTCTTTTTCTTCTTTATAGAGTGGACCACACCTCAATCCGTCGAGGTAGGAATCAATTCTAATTAGGTAAATCACATAAATAGCGGAGGGAACTACTCCTTATAACTATACTCAATAGCCATGGGAGCTCCAACTCCATTAGAGAACCCTCTCCCCACTGATACTCAAATATTGGGGGTACTACTCCATAGATGAGAACCCACACCTGAGTATGATAGGGGAGTACCACTCTATGGATAGAGGACCAGATCCCTAGTATAAAAGTGGAGTACCACTTTACCATCACAATCACTATGGGGGACCCACACCCTGACACGAAAGGGTATTACTGACCCCAGGCTAGATGACATGATCCCTAGTACTACGTGGGAGTACTAACTCTGATGGAAAAACATGTATGGAGGACCCACACCTTGACACGACAGAGGAGTTATGACTTCAAGGACAGAGGACCCTCACCCTAAAACAATAGGGGAGTACCCACACTATCTATACATCACATATGGAGGACCCATGCCCTGACATGATAGGGGAGTACCGAATCCACAGATAGAGGACCCGTAGCCTTGTCCAATAGGGGAGTACCATCCATGAGAGAACTACCAAATGGGTGAGAACCCACACCCAAAGCATAGGGAGACCCATATCTACTAAATTAGATATGTAAGGGAAACCCGAAACCGGATTCCACAGGGGATTACTAGTCCCAACATCTCTCTCTAAGAGCCACACCTATCTACAACACCGCTTAATATCATTTGAAAGGAGCATCACACTTATCATACCTCGCATCAAAACACTGCCACAGGTAGGGGACCTTCACCCTGATAAAATAGGATAGATTCACTATACTAGACTAAATAGTCTATGAAACCCACATCCTAAGGTGATAGGGAAGGGCACCGACCTCGACATCAACCCAGTGATCTACCCTGATCACTACCTAAGGTTAAACACCTATACTACAATGTCATACTTGAACCAAACCAGATCATATATCATAGGGTAATATTGATAAAACCATAATGTTCTAAATGAAAAAACTTCTCAAGATAAGATAATAACAAGCCTGAATCCAATACATAGAGAAGAAGATATGTACGGTGGAAGATCCCAAGAAGATCTCCAGAAAGTACATGACATGCACTGGGGTCTAAACGGTGTGTGAACCCACCCATGCACTGAACCATGTCCCCTATTTTCGTGTATTGGATGGTCTTGTTGGTGTTCATAGTGTGTACATCTCATACATGGTGTGTCCTGCCTCACTCAACCCCAACCTTATTCTTACTCTACAAAACTCGGCCATACGTGCCTCACACATGGTGTGTACCACTGGGTACACAGCGTGTCCCAACTAAATGGTCACCTGGAAATTTAATTTTCATGTTCCAATTTATGGAATCCCATGCCCATGTACTTTGTCCATGTAGTGCTACATTTCCATGTACCATTACACGAATACCCTACCCATGTCCTCTGGCCAAATGACATGGGGTCACTATACGACGTGTAACCTCGGTAACTGGAGTGTAGAACCCAAAAGTCATCTTCCATGAATGAGAAGAATACAAGACACATGTCACCCGTTTATATTAAATTTAAATGCAAATTCTAATAGGAATTTTCTGACGAGTCACCTGATTCACCCCGGTTTACCCCGAAACCCACAGATCAACTGAGAAGGTATTTCTAATAATCATAATAGGGCTCTAAAACCTTAAAAAAATGAATAAAAAGGGGTATTGGGATTGAAAAATAAAATCTACCTACCTCAATGGTGAAAATCAAAATATTTATGTATATAATAAATCTCAGATCATGCTGCTCCTCGATATGATGTTGATCAACACCAAGAAAAGAGATCAGAAACTCCTCATTGCTTTGTTTTATCCTCAGATCATCCACTGTTTGAAGGGGGAGGGAGAGGGGTTTGCCTCTCCTATTTCATACTCACCAAGGGGTGGGGGTGGTAGGGTTTAATTGATTTCAATTTTTTATTGAACTAATTAAGCTCCCTTTTAACACCCTATCACTAACTCTCCCCTGACTGAAAACCCGACACAGACAACCTTATGTCACAAATAGGGTAAACATGACGTTATAAACTCACCAACATTCTTAAAAGCCTAATTGAAGAATATTACCTATAGTTATTCCAAATTTCAAGAGAAACTATATTTACATGATATAATATATTAAATAGTTTTAATATCACCACACTGAGGTTCTCTGGGCCTCAGAATCCCATGCTGACTCAATGCCTAACTTTTGAAATATTCTTAGAAATATTCCATCTTCTTACTAGTCAAAATCAAAGTTATTACAATTTCCTGGAAATAATGGATTATAAAAAGGAAATGTGTATTTTTTGTGAGATACTTTTATGGATTCCTTTATCTTGTTTATTGTATTATGCATCGTTCCCATTTTATATGAAATATGGGCTAACTTGTTCTTATTCTTGTGGAACATGGGGATGTCTTGGGGATTTAATATTTAGTTGATATACTAATCCATTATATAGGAATTTTTGTGCATATATAGTCATCGTTATTTATCATACAGGTATAGTGAAGAACTCTAAAATTATAGTGGGGTCTTATTACTATTGTAGAATAAGTTGGAATTGGGATATTGGTGGTAGTTTTAATATAGATCATGGGAGTTTTCCATGTGTGCACCTCATTTTTTTGTCCTTTTAGTTATATAGTATTATTTACTTATTAGATTCTATAATCTAATACAAACACACACTATATATATATATATTAGAGTTTGGACTTGTTTCATTTATCCTTAATGTTTATACCATGTTGTTGTTTTTATATTTTAGGTGGTGTTATATATAAGGGAAAATTGTTCCCCACAATATTACTAAAACCTAGGAATTTATTGAAAACATTTGGTGTCTAGGGAATGGAACCTAAGGTTAGAGGCACTTAGGGCCTTCCCAATATAATGGGTCTGTTCGGGATGTTACAATTTACTTAGCCTAATATTACCAGCATTGATGAATTTTTCTACATGGTGAAAAATCTCATATGCCTATGTGAATTATCCTACACATAGGAAAATTAACCATTTCCATTTTTAGATCCTCTACAATAGATAATTTCAAAACTCAAATATCATACATAGTTGTCTTGTAAGATATTTTACTTCATAATTATTTTCTCTCCAACACATGAATTGAAAATTCATTTAAATTAAGTCCGAGATTCTTCAAATAAACTCTAAACTTCTCCATTCATGTCAAATAACTCAAGAACAAATACAAATAGTTATGAGAATTGTTAAAATAATCATATGTCCAATAAAACTTATTCTAAAGAATTTAAGCATAATAAATACACAATACATAGTATTTTCATGAAATCCTTCTCCATCTCATGTTCAAAATCATTTTATCCATGATAAATTTTCATCTATGAAATGAAAAACACTTTTATCAGTAACCTTCATTCTAAACCACTGAAGGATAGATTATTCATCCACTTTAGCTATATTAGGTTATCCCTATTAGATTAATGGTTCCAAATCTCTCACAACCTATTATAGATAGTACTCTATATCATCGGCACATGCATTTTACAGAAATATTAGTGCAATAATCATTTGATGTGATATCCACTACCTAGAAGCCGTCTAACCATATATTCATAGGTAATATCAACTTCATCTTATCATTTCCCATTAGATTATAGGTGAATCCTTTACTTAATTTAGATGGATTCTAAATTCATTCAACCAATATATCATCTTTTCATAATTACATTGACAATACAACAAATCTAATTGATAACAAATAAAAATTTAACCCAAGGTTAATTAAATATCCCTTTTGTAATTGTTGTCAATTTCAAATTTTTCCATCTAGTCAATTTATTATCCTCTCCCTAATTGATAATAATTTCAAAGGGAGGAATAATATTCTCCCCCTAATTGACATGGTCGAGTATAATTGAAAATGTTCTTTTACTTTATTTATCTCACAACTTCTAAGGGAAGTCTATCTCTTCTCAAAATAACACTTATAAATTTAAAAAGATAATATTTTATAAATTCTATTTCTATCTACTTTCCAATTATATTAAATATTTCCATGAAAGAAGGGTGGAAGCACAAAATTATAAAAAACATGTCTTCAATCAAGAAACACCATTTTTATGTTGGATAAACATTTAAAAGAAACAAGATTGGTCAATTTAGACAATAAGGATGTCTATTAACCAACTTAAATGTGGAACTAAATTAACCTTTCACTGCTTAAGGGATTCTCAAATCGATTTTTGAAAGGATTTCAAGAACATGCACTCACTTGAACACACACATTAAAATGGTTCAAGTGCAGGGTATTTCTCCATTATTTTACATATAATCACCCCTTGTTAAATTTAACAAGTACACTTTAAATCATAGTTAAGAGTGTAAAAATAATACCTCATTATTCAACTTTTTTGGGGTTTTGTAGATTTATAAACTAATTAGAAAATGATTATTTTATAGTAGTACCATCACTTTTGAAAGCTACCCTTAAAGGGATTCTCTAAAAACTTTATAACCTATAATTCCATACTTTGGAACATAAGCACTGAAGATTTGGGAATAAGGGGGAATATCCATAAACTTCTTAGCTAGATCAGTGGGGAGAATACTTATTTATCAACCTAGGGACTCATTTATTTTAAGGTATAAAAATTCTAGATCTCATTATACATGCACCATCTTTGGATTTATAGATTTGTTCCTATTTTTGAAGTAAGGGATTACTTCTATCTTGTACATTATTATTAGAAAGATCGAGCTTACCAACTTTAAAAAATAGAGTAATTAGATTCTTTTCAACTTTCTACAAATTTTTAGAATCTTTAAACTATTCAAGATATCTTGTCAATAAATAATTAGGCTTATTCTAATTATCTATTTTCTATGTGGACTTCCTATTTTTAGTAACTGTTTTTAACTTTATCTCATTAGTGATTTTCCATTTTCTTTATAAAACTTATATTTTTGTAGAAACCATAGAATATATTTTTTATCCATGTGACCTATAATGTCGTACTTTCCAAACAAACCTTAATAAAATTTTTACCTTCCATTATTAGGAAACCTTTCAACCTATTCAGAAGGAGTTTCAACCAACATTTCAATTTAACTATCTATTTCCTAAATCATTTCCCTTTTAGTTTTCATATTGATACCATGTTTGTTAATATTCATGGAAATTTTGAAATGATCAATGATGTGGATTCACTTAAAAAAATATATGCACCTTATTTAATAAAATGGCGCAATAGCCTTCTCATCCTTATTTACAGTCTTCTTAGGAATGCTTGTTTAACTTTCATTTTTTGATTCTTCCTAAGGAATAATCTCTTTCTTGGTTCACTTTATTCTCAATATTTGAAGATTCTCTCTAATCTTCAGTATATGAATGATAAATTGAAGTATTTTACTAAAGTTAACCCTAACAGTAACCACTAATGCTATACAACTCATAGAAATTCTCAAGATACTAAAATATTTTCTTCATATATAGATTTTTATTTGTCTGTAGAGTCTGTTTTCTTTTAAAAAGTTTTATTTATATTTCAAAATATCCCCCTTACTTAAATATTTATTCAAATTGTAAACAATTACATATTATTACATCAATAAATGGATTTTTCTTTATTCTACAACAACACTAACACCTTTAAATATGTTTTGTTCTTTTCATTTTGGTTCTAGTTTTTGCAGCATGACATGCGTTCTATATTTGATTGGAAAACCTAACCTTTTGGATTTTTTTGTGGTGTGGGGTTCCAATAAATGTTCAAATTATTGATATATTTATGACATTACTAGTATATTTACTCCTCCACATTTTTTAAAAATTTATCTTTTGTCCTGTACTTCAAGAGAATATAGATTTAGTACTGATTGTTTTAATTGGATAGTGGGATACCTTTTTCACTAATCGTGAGGTGTATTATTATTTAAATGATCTAAATATTTTCTTACTAATAATAGGAGTATTATTATAGGTTATAATCTCTATATATATGTTTGTGTGGTAGAATATATTTTCTCAATGGATTTTGAAATTATAGCTTTGGTGGTTTCCATATCACCTATATTTACCTCTAAATAAAGACACTTATTATAAAGAATATATTTATAGTCTTAAAGGGTTTCATCCATTACTTTAAAACCTCTCTATAAGTTATTTAAATTATCCTCATGCTTCCCATTATCCTATTATAACTATTTTTCAAGATCATTCATTTTTTTCTTTGAATTCTAGTTAATACAATTTAACATTTAATGATACTTCATGAAATCTTTTCAAAGAAATTATTACTTATATTAAAAAAAATTAATTTTTTTATCATAAAAAATCACTTTAAAATTATTCCTAAACAATAGACAATATATCATTTCAAAGTAAGGTAGTTTCATCTTTAACTTTAATAAGATTTTTGAGAGTGTTGTAGTAACTCATATTCTTTGGTAATGCATTATATAGTGCATAAAATTATTCCTATAGCTATAAATTCTCACAATGAAGTCAATTTATGAATTTAAACATATATATTTTACTAATTAAATTGGGAAATTCTTCAGGTAATCCTTAACCTCAAGTTATTGGTATTTAGTAGATTTAATGCATCTTATCTCACAACTTGAACGTGTCTCATTAGAGGAATCATATCCAAAAAATAAATCAATACTCTTATCATATTGAATACCTTAAGACAATGGTTATTACTATCTTACCTTTTCATTATTACTCACCTTATTGTCTTCATTAATTTTACTATTTCTTATCGTGTTGGATGAAACCTCTATTTTATTAGAAACAAGACCAGTGAAAGATTATTCCATATGAGGGTATTTTTCAAGACAAATGTAAACTCTAAACTTCATTTATATCAAGTAAATAAAAATGAGAAATATTTTTAGAACCAATCTGTGATTTTATTTTATATGATATCATTTTTTATAGAATAGTGGATCCAATCTGAGGCAACCTAGCCTTTGATATTACTTGTTAGTCCCAGTGGACCTGTGAAGACACACTTTAAAAGGGGTGGATCAAGTGACGTTAAATTTTTATCAATTCAATTTCATGTTTTAACCTTTCAATCTATTTTTGAATTAAATATTTTATATTGGTTAAGACTATTGGATCTTGTGTTGATTAACCTAGAATACACCTATATGTAATGAAAATAAAGAATTTAATAACACATATATTTTTACAAGGTTCAGTCCCTTATAAGAATCCAACTCCTTTCCATGCTTGGGATGTATAAGAAATAGATTCTCCATTATAATATTATAATCAATATAATTGTATTTTTATAGGCATAATATTGGAAGTAAAAACACTATATTAAATAGGTGTGAAATCACTATATTACACAAGTGATTAATGCAACATTCAACTACACATATTTATAATGGCATCCAAATAGTTCCTTTTTAGTTTTTTCTTTTCCTAAAACAAAAAAACCCAAGGATTTCACTACATTCACAATATATGATATTATTCCTCACCTAAAAATATTTAATTCCCTCAAATTATTTAATAAAAACACATGTAACTCAGTCTTTGATATTATTCTCATTTCCCAATTCTTAATATTATCATTAGATTCTATAACTCACTTCTAAAGAATATAACCTAAAATATATTTTACCTAGATTTTATACATTGGATCAAAGTCTCAGAATATTTACCAATGAATAACCCTAAAACACATTGGAATTATCTTAATAACTACAAAGACCTACTAAGTCTATTTAGCTTTCTCTTCCCCTTTATACTTCTTCATTATCACATAATATCTAAACATAGGATCCTCTCTAGCACTATATATTTTTATTATCTTATTATTCAACTCCAAGGTGATATTTCCTATATTTTGTTGTATCATATTATTATAATTATTCACTATAAGATACAAAAGATCCTACTAATTCTTGTTTCTCAAGAGCTTCAAGTTCTCTTAGTCTCCTAGGTTCAACACACAAAAAATCAATAACCTAAAATTATTCTTCTATTTATTTTTCCATGGTATTCTAAAATTTTCATGTGCATGTGAATATATCAATTTCTCATGTCTTTTTCATATACACATATGTTTTTTGCATATTAAAAAACATATCTAGAAACCCAAAAGTATGATCATTAAACACCAATTTTTGGATTACCATGATATTTGGTTCACTTATAAATAGGATCTCATGTGAAACTGATTTTCATGATTTTCAATCTATGTTGACAAAGTACTCACTTCAATATTCACAACTTTATAGTAATATAAAACAAAAAATATTTCAGTGTGGTACTCAACTTGAAACATGAAGCAGTTGCATACGACATAACTAATCTCAAAACTCATCTTCATACACTTTCTCCCTTGACTCATCCAATATTGACTTATATAGATTTAGGCCTTAAAGAACATCTTGATATTTAATATATTTCTTTCTACATTATTCTTGAAAATTTGATAATATAAACTTATAATGTTTGAATAAGCATACATAACATTATGCAACATCTAGTTTTTAGTATTACCCTTACATAGGTCAAGATTTCCTTTACATAGCTGAATTTACCCTTTCAAAAGTCTCTCTTTTTAAGTGATTCCTTTATGAAACATTAAGGTTACCTTTATAAAAAATGGGATTAACTTTACTCAAGTTAGGATTAAATTTTTATAAATGCTAGTTACCTTTATATAAGTCCTTATAACCCTTACATAACCATCATTTTTTATGCTTGAAAGTCTCTAAAAAAATAACATTTCTATTAATTTTATTCTCAAATATTGAAGATAAATATCTTATAATTTACTTTATCTTATCGAATTTATTTTGTGATATTTTTTTCATTGAGCATCTGCTCAAGTATCATCCCAAACTTTATTTAAAATCTCATAATAATGGAAAACTAGATTTTCACCAAACAATATATAATAATTTCTCTCAAGTAAAATACCCTACACTGTATGATATTTTCCTCTACCATATAACTTCTTAGACATTCACTAAGCCAGATATTGTAGACATCCTAAAATAAAATTCTATCTTTAAAAAATTCATTAGAGAAAATATTTCTCAAAAAGTGGAAAACTCAAATATTGTATGCAGTCTTAAAACTTCATATGAGGATGTAAATTTCTTATTTGCATAGGATAATTTAGTCTTTCAATTTTACACTCTCATAAGCATTGGTTAATTGACTTATATAGTCAACTGAAAAACTCAAAATATCATACATGAATTCAATTCTGACATTCTCTATTGAAATGTCATACTCCATATGAATTTTTCCATTTTCAAATTTTCAAAAAAATGACATATGGGATTCAAAAAATATCATTAAGGTGGATCATATAGGATAATTCACTTAGTTAAATATCATCCACATAGCTAAATTGACCCATGTGGTGAAAAATATCATATTAATTTGATAGTTATCTTTTATGTAGGAAAATTCCCTTTTATATTTTCAACTTCTCTACACTAGACAATTTTAAAAATATAATATCATAAATTCGTGTCTTATAAGATATTTTACTTTATAATTCTTCATGATAGAGCACTGGAATTATGGATTCCTTATGATTAAGTCCAAGTTCTTCAAATCAAATCCAGACTTCTCCATTCCCCCCAAATAACTCAAGGAAAAATCTAAATAATTATGGGAATTATTCAAATAATTCTATAAATAATAAAGTTTGTTCTAAAGACTTGAATAATAATAAATAATTAAGATAGAGAATTTTTATGAACTCCTCTTCCATGACATTTTGAGATTCATTTCAACCTTGATAAATCTCTATCCAAGAGATGCGAAACACTATTACTAGCAGTCTTCATGTTTGATCAATCAAGTATAGTTTCTTCAGTGACATCAGTTAACTTAGGATATCCCTACCATTTAGATTCTTCCAAATATATCATAAAATATTATATAAAGTACTCTACAACCTTGGTAAATGTATTTGGAATAAATATCAATGTAGTAATAATATGATGTAATAGATACTACCTATAATCTTTCCAGATGGATCTTCATAGGCTATAACAAATCCGTCTTATCATTTCCCATCAATGTATGTGAACCATAAATTTTATTGGTTGGTTTTTAAATTCTATAACCCAAGATATCAAATTTTCATAATTATATAGGCAATCTGATAAAGCTAATTGAAAATAAATACAACTTTACCCTAATGGTACTTAAAACCATTATCTTAAATTCAACCCAATTTTTGATATAAAAATAATTTTTTCCAAATTATATAACAAAAAACCCCTTTTCTTTCATCATAATCCGAAAAATATTAATTTATAATTATAAAAATTATCGAATTTTTATCAAATGAGTTTCAAAAAGACATTTTATAAAAATATAATTCAATTGATTAGTTGAAATCATTTAAACTAAAATACAAAGATTTATAATCCACTGAGAAATTAATAGGCTCTATCAATATAGATGATGAATATTTGAAAGTAAATGAAACCTGAAAGTATGAATAAATTTTTATGATCAATTCATTGAAACATATTAATAAGTTCATGAGATCATTATTATTCTATTCATGATTTTAGATTAGTAATTCCACCAATCTAGATCAAATACACCATGATTTAATCACTCTATATCCACGTAAAATGATTGATTTATCAATAGATAGAGATAAAGAGAGAGATAAATATCTGAGAATTTATTAGATAGTAGATTCCAAACATTTTATCCGGTGTTTGTTCAATCAATCTTAGAAAGAATCATGTTGTTCCATGGTGGAGAAGCCCCAAAATCACTCTCAAGTAACTCTATATTTTTCTATGGAAATAATAATTAGTTAATAAGGGTTATAGGAGATTAAATGGGGTTTTAATATCTAAATTATAAAACTCATACCTGACTATATGGTGATTCCACACAGTTTAGAGGATCAATGTTGGTCCCACATAATGAAAATACCCTAGGGGAGGGGAGTGAGTTAGGGTATTTTGATTTCAAATGACCCTTTTAATAATATTTTATTTTGGTTAATAGAAACACCCCTTCTATATTTATAAATGAATATGAAATTAAAAAATCATGAAAAGAAATAAAAAATAAACTTTAATTGTTTCATATGGACTAGGAAACATCCAAGGATCATATAATAATGAGTGTTGATATACAAAATCCACAAAGTGAACTACTTGTTTTTTTATAATTTTAGAGTGGTTTTATTAAACCTCAAGCTTTATAGCCCTCAAAATGATAAAAATATCACATATAACCCTTAATTATGAATCTAACTTCTCCTCCAAGTGCTACCATGATCTCCCATGAAAAATAAAGTAGATTACACCAATAGTGGTATAGAAATCCAATCCTCTTTAATCCACATAATGAATATCCAAGAACATCAAGTGAAATAATCACCTTGATATATTTTTTATTTATATAGATGGTTCTTAATTCCCACTATTATCTTCCATGATCCTCTATGCATCTTATTAGAGAAATATATATTTTCAGTCTGAATATAAATAAAAAATTTCCCCTTGAGTTTAATCTTTAAATTTTCTTGATTATGATGTGGAAATTCATCCAAAATTGATGTCAAAATTTGATTCAATATACATTAATTTTAAAATAAAAAATACCAAAAAATTAAAAACTTTTAATATAGGGAAAACTATTTGAATAAAATATGTTGAAACATAACCCATCCCATCACAATATAATTCCTTCATTCACTTAAAAATACACAATCAAGGATCTAGAAATTTTGGAATCCCCATGGTATGATGACTTAAGTTGTGGTGTAAACCCATTCATGTAAAATAATCATGAATCAAAACCTGAGTATCATTTTGTGGATATATTTTAAGAAAAGTTCTTTGAACAACCTTCCATATTGAAATCTAGTCTTCATGTCATATGATCCATCTTTGGGAGAACATGAGATATTAACATCTTCTACTTTATGACACAGTTTAAATTTTCATGGCATGAACTTCCTTACAGTATGAGGCAGTGTGGCCCTAAATTTTTATAGGGTACCTATTTTTTCAAAACCTATGTACACGTGCCTCACTTTTAATCATATTTAGATCTATTTTAACATGGATTCATTTTTCATAGAGAAAAATGATAAATATTTAAAAAAACTACTAAAATCCTACCATAAGCATGTTGTGGTATTACCCTCTTAATGTAGTGTGATTATTTTATTGATATTTTAACATAGAAATATTTTTTCATGGTATATTCCATCATAGTATATCTAACAAAATAATTTTACAATATCGAAGTCATGTGAAGTACTTGTTGCAGCATGAGAGATAAATTATGGTGTGATATTTTCCTTGTCTATAAATTTTAAATAGATTATTCCAAAAAAATTCCAATCAATATTAAAATATCTATCCATGGATTTTTAATGTAATATCACTATATTTTAAAATTAAATACTATTTTCGATAGCGTATAAGATACTCAACACCAAGCTTAAACAAACAACTAAATATTATTATTTAAACATGACTGTTATAACCTACCTATTAAATTGGTGGATATGAATATGAATAACTAATATATAAAATTAATATAAAATTCCAATTCAATATAAATTAATTGATAAATTCTTATAAAATAATCACATAATTTTTATTAAAGTCATTTTATTCTTAAAAAATACATTTTCTCCAAAAATGGGTTTTTTATGAGTGAATATTATAATTAATTTTTGAAATTTTCAGAAAATTTTGTTGATAAAATGAATTTAATTTTTAATTCATTATGTAAGAATTATATTAGAGTGATTTGTTTTAGAATTTTCTCAAATTAATTTTTTAATGAATAGTGAAAATAATTATTTTTATAAAACTTTCATTTTCTTTATATTAAAAAGTATCTTTATGATTTTAATTTAATCACAAATTAAATTAAGTAATATTTGGTCAGATATAATCTAATTAATTACATTATAATCATTCTTATACCTTATTTCGGTACAAGTACATTTTTTGGGCTTAAAAACACATTTTTCAAGAAAACTATTTTTCATTGCGTGAGATTAATTTTAAATTAAATTCTACCACTTCTATGTTTTAAATTTTTTAAAATGGATTCAATATTTGGAATAAGTGGTTATAAATTTATAAAATATTTTTCTTTTTTGGTCAATATAAATTATATCCTTATTAATTTTTTTTACCATGGTAAAGGGTAAATCAGGTGATTAATGTTAAAAATCAAATGACAAGGATTACAAAATGACCCAAATAGTTAACTTATTTTTTTGGATGATTATATTTCATCCATAGTCATACAATATTTAGTTATATGACATTTTTTTTCATTTGGATGAGATTATGACCTTTATGATATTTTATTCCCAGAGAATTTAACCCTGGAACACTCTTGTTTTTAATAAATATAAAATTTTTAATATTGGATTATTGAGAAGATATGTTCAACTATAAATAGTCTTTTGAAATCTAAAATATTTTTATTCATAATAGAAATTTATTTTTAATTTTTAGTGAAAAGATAATTACAATAAATGTATACAAAATGATGACACAATAATTATTTAATTAATAGAAAAAAATAAAATAAATGATATTAAATATATATAAAGTATTATAATTTGAGGTCAATAATGAAATACAAGAATTTTATAGATAAACTTGAAATTTTATAGATGTATTAAAATAATTGGTTTGAATTAAATGTGTTATCTTGACATTATTGAAGTCAAAACAATGAATAGTTATAAAAATTGACAATTAGGGATATTTTAAAATAAATAATATTTTATTAAATGAAATAAAATTCATAAAAATATTATATTGGGAAATGTGATTATTATATTTTTTATAATATCAACCATGGCCATTTATAGGATTTTTGTTAGATTTTATGTCTTTGGACCAACTGATTATACTTGGATTACATGTATATTCAATGTATTGAATAATAATTTAATGTATTATTATGCATTGTTAATTTTTTCTACATGGAGTTAATGTAATAATGTCCTAGCGTATTTTTCACATTGTTAAGTTCACAAAAGTTCCATTCTATAATTATAACCTTGAAGTGTTATGAAAATATTCCTAATATAGTTCTAAAGCTAGATAACATACTTTGATGGGACACATAGTATTTAGACCATCAGGTGTGAGTGCTAATAAGAAGATGAGACTTCTTCTCAGGAAGTTCACACTTGGTAATCTCCAAGATGGGATATTATGAGAACAGACATGCCAGTAGAAATTCCACATGTTTTGGTGTCATTGGGTCTTCCTATTTGTTAGCCAGTGTAATGGTCTTTAGAATTTAAGATTGTCATTAATTTATGTCATGACTCGCAAACTTATATTTACTAACCAAAATGGTCATGCCATATATTATTGGGAAGTATGGTAAGTTGAGTGTGTCATGATTGACATGTCATTAATGGATTTGTTAAGGAAGTATTTTCTCTTCTATCTTTGTGGAAGCTGATATCTCATCCCTTTGATTGGAATATAACCATCACATTAAATTCCATGTCCATGGTGTAACGACATGTTTATTTCATTTAGTCAAAGTAACATGTATTGAGTAAATAGGTTAATGAAACCATCATGCAACTTGATTGATGAGATATTGTGACAAAAGTATTATTTTACACAATGAGTGTTCATATGTGGTTGTCGATGTTGTGACATTAAGTTTTTTCTCTTTGGTGGCTTAACCCATTGTTAGATATTAATCTTGGACTTTAGGTAAGCCATCCTAATACCAATGAGAAATAATCCTAGAGGGTCACACACTAATATTTTTTATCTCAATTAAATTCTATTTGAGTTTAATTAATGGAATAAATATTATTCTCATGTCTGAGGAATAATATTATTCAAGTTATATTGAGCACATAAATTAAATAAATATTTACTCACTAACATGTGAATTAAAATATATTTTTTATTTTAATGAATATTTAATAAATATTTATTCGTCAGTATGTGAGTGAAATATTTATTGAAGAATAAATTTTTTATTTAGGTGTTAATAAATGCAAGAGGAGTTTGAACAGACCAAGACCATTTATAGTTAAAAATATCAATTAATAAGCAAATTAAATAATATTTTTCATTACGTAAGATGGAAGAAGCCACAAAATAAAATCAATGCTAATATTATTATGTGGAATGAGGATTATTAAAGGTAATAAATGTTATTTAATGCCTGACATACAATTAAATAATATTTTAACCCAAATCCTAACTATATAAATATACAGCTATATCTATTATATAGAGAATCCAAAAATTGAGAATAGAGAATTATTATACACAAGTAATTCTCTCTAAACTCTTCCTTTTATCTCCCTATCAAGAATGAGAAGCACAAGATAGATTTCTTCAAGACTGAATAATGAGTTGTCAAGAACGAAAAATGAAAGACATTCAACGTACCACACTAGAACCCCAATATTGAGTGGTGTAACTCGAAGATCATAGGAGAATGTTTGGATTATCTCTTGAGGGATTATATCCTTGGATCCTGACATCACAATGAAGGTAATCCTAAAGGTTCCTTTTGGACGATGAATATTCACCAGCAAAGAATGTTCCTAAGCCCAAGTGTGACCACCAAAATTTTTTATCAATGGAAATTCCCTTCTTATAATTATTTTATATAGCTTAATCACCTAAAATCACATCAAGAACACAATAAAATCTTCATAAATGAAGTATCAATGAAATAAGTGGTGTAACACCCCGAGCTTCCACGATACGCTTCTCATTCAATAATACAATAGCTTGCATTGTACGCAACTTCGAGTTCTAAAACATCGCGACAAATCAAAGTAGCCGTTATGAATAGTAATAACCACTTTTTAAAATTATAGAAATTTTATATTTCAAAATGGACTTCATTTTTGTATTCCTAATATTGAAATTAGCCTATGTTGAATTTTTTGTAATTTTCTGAGAACTTCAAAATTTTTATGAATAGTGAAAAATACTTAAAACAACTTTTTTAATCAAAATAATTCATAGTGATAAATTATACTATTGAGTGGTTTTAGAGTATAATTAGAATATATTTTTACCATTTTATCCAATGGTGGTCATTAGAATTAATTTGACATTGAAATTGGACATAAACAATTGTCAATCTTTTGATATAAATTGTTTCTTAAAAACACGCTATTTTTTGTGACAGCGGGAATTAATTATAAAATTAATTAATGCAACTAATATGTTTGGAATTTTGTAAAATAGACATCATTTTTCAATTCGGAATATCAATTATAGCTTAGGGTGAAATTTTGGCCTTATTCTGAAAAACTTCAATTTTTGATGAATAGTGAAACCACTAAGTGGTTGTTAAATAACTGATTTTTCGTTTAAATGAAATATTACCACTTCTGTGATTTGATTTTCAAAAATCCGACATACATGGTTGTCATAAAGAAGTAAAATGTGGTTCAATGGGATAAAAATAATTTTTTGGTGAATAGTAACTTATTAAGTTCTTAATCGCGATTAGTGGTAATTAGGGTAGTTTAAGGTATAAATAATACTTTAATAATATTAAATGACCTAGACACATGTCCCAACCTCATTGGTTGTGTCATGGCCGACCAAGACAAGCCATGGCCTAACTTGGGGACCCCATGGATCCACTTTTGTTGGGAAATAACATAAATTACTTTTTATTTAATGTTAAAGTGAAAATGACACTAACATAAAGTGTTTTACTAAAACAATTTTTAAGTAGGGTTACACAAGTCCAAATTTTGATTATAAATAGTCATTGGAAAGATAAAAAGATTTCCTATATCATAGTATTTTTTTTATAATTTTTAGACATTAAATAAATTTAATTATTTATGACATAATAATGATGCAGCGATGACATCATTATTTGACGATTTAAATAAAATGGAAAGGTAATATAAAATCTATGAACTACACATGGCCAAAACCAATTGGATGAGTGGATTTCGATGCCTTATCACATTATCCACGAATTCTATCAATGTGGGACCTTTTAAAACCGAAACACATTTTCAAATAATGTAATGTTCCTTTACTTTCCAAAAGTGCCCTTCCTCTCCTCTTATAAAAGGCCCCCACCTCTACCTCATTTCACACACTCTTCAAGCCATTGGCTCGGCCAACCCCTGCCCATTTGCTCTCTCCACATCCCTCTCCTCATCCTAGAGGATTCCCTTTGGGCAGAATCCTTTCAAAGGAAGCCTTTAGGCTCAACTCAAAAGGAGTTACACTTTTTAAGGTAATTCATTCTCTCATGTTCTTTTGTTTTATTTTGCTTCTCCAACCCCCTAAACTCTTTTTATTTACTTCTTTTGTAACAACACCAGTATCTTAAATATACTAGGATGTTGTTATAAGATTTATTTGAGCTACACTTCCACACAACTACATCAAATGGTTAAAGAACATAAGGTTTCCGTGGATGGCGAAATTCTGCCTCCCGAAACGATGATTGTTCAACACTCATTTAACACCTTCAAAGGTGGCCATTATGATGTCACTATTTTTATATATGATATATAATATGTTTATGTTTTCCTTAAGCTTCTGTTTTTTTCATTTTGGGCATACCTTTATGGTTTCCATTATGGGTAAAACACGATATCTTCATTTTAGGAAGCGCGGACTACCGCCCCCTGAAAGTGATTTGATTCGTTAATACCATATGTGGGATGTGTGAAGGATAAAGTTAATGATATTATATATGTTATTATACTGGAATTATAATATACTCTCATATCATTATGATTCCATTCCAGAAAATATGAAATAGAAATGGAAGTAGCGTTCATGCGTACGTACGGCTTACCGTCTCCATGAACGGTGCATTTCATTTCTTACCTCTAAATGTGATGTAATATTATAAATGAATGTATGTACTGGATATATATGACATATATGATATCTACATCATGAATACCATTCTGGATATAATGAACCTTTGACCAAATTAACAACATGTAAGTGTAAGAAGCCTATTTTTTAAGAACCAAATACCGACAAAATGAACATTATTAACTTAAATAATTACATAATGTTCATATCATTGTAATAAGTGATATAATAAGGATAATGAAGTTGAAAATGGTTCTTAATAAGGTATATATTAACTCTAGTTTATTATTCAGGAGGTTAAAGAACGGTTGAGTCAAGTCAGACACGAGGTAAGGGAACTTCTTAACCCAATTTCCATTCTTTGGGTTAATCTCCTACTTTCAAATTATGTCATGATATTATTATGTCATATCCTGTATTTGTACATTATTTATGTGTACTTGTAGTGAATACACATAATAGATCTATTTTATTTTAAAAATGCTCTTTGTAAGGGAACTTCTTAACCCAATTTCCATTCTTTGGGTTAATCTCCTACTTTCAAATTATGTCATGATATTATTATGTCTTATCTTGTATTTGTACTTTATTTATGTGTAATTATATTGAATACACATAATAGATCTATTTTATTTTAAAAATGATCTTTTTAAGGACTTCGTCTCAATCTCCTTTCATTGAGGCATATTTGGTTTTATACACAACCCTCTTTTATACGATGTATAAACCCCTTTGACTTTTAAGTTTATTCAAAAGGAATCTTTTTTATACGAAGCGTTTACTAAACGACAAAAGGGAATGTTTTTGTCGTACGTATGCGGCGACAACGACTTCTCCGCCGCCGTGACCATTATTTGAGTTTCGGCTTCCTCTACAAGCCATCATTTTTTTTAATGAAAAATAAATACAAAGTTTTAACATTCTTTTATTTTGGTATTGAAAATGGTTTTGAAAGAGTTTTTATTATATCAATATGTCTTATTGATATCTTGTGATTGAAATGTGGAAATGTTATGTTTCCTTTATGCATGTTTTATGTGATATGATTATGTTATGGTTTATGATATGTTTAAACCTATTCATATGAGGAATGTATTGGACTTAATAAGTGACGGGTGGAGCCCGCTATAGCTCCTCGATGCATCGGTAGGTCTCATGAGACAACTAGACATGGAATTGGCCGAGGCCCTTTCCCAATTTGATTTATGGTTTTGGCCGAGGCCTTAATCATTTTAGACGTCTTGGCCGAGGCCTTGACAAAGTGATTCAGAATGTCTGGCATTATACATTCCCTCATTATGAAAGTGGTTATTGATATTACATGTGATTATTCGACCAGTAGAATATCCATGTGAAGAAGTAAATGGCATTATCTCATTTTACTTTTGCCATATTATGTTGAAGTTCATGTTTAAGAGGCTTTTGTTTTAGTTATACATTGCCTTAAATGTTAATGTTTATTTATGAAAGCTTCCGCATTATTGTTATCCTTACTGAGCATTTGAGCTCACCCCTTTCAATGTTTAAAAATTTTCCAGGTTGTGAAGAAGTATTTTATGACTGACTTGCAAGAATAATCAGTGAAGATATGAGTGTGGACTATGAAGACCATGTTTTTTTGTAGTTTGTTTAATTTTGATGTAATGAAAGACTTATGAATGTATCTAGTGTTTCCAAGGCTACTAAACTAATCGGTCTTTCGAGACTTGATCTTTTGTGATCATGCCAATGTTACGAAGTAATGCACCGGCTCTGGGTAGCTGGGGTCGGGGCGTTACAGTTGGTATCAGAGGCAGTTTAGTACTAACCTTGGAAGCTAGATTTAGATAAACTCTGATTAGAGCACATAGCCCAAAGATAGACTTTGAGGATTAGTATAGAAGAACTTCCTAGAATTTTGGTATTATAGAGATGTTATGACTTTTCCGAGCAATACATCCCTGTCTGGATACGAGCAGGTAGAGGCGGCTCTGGCACAGATGTACCTAGGGGTAAAACCCGAAAACACCGCTTTGAGCTAGACTCGAATGGGAACTGGTGCACGACAACGGGCCTTGCTGCACTCTTGGTTACGACACTCCCGGGGGATATGCTTAGGATAATTCTCATTTTATATACAAACCACTATGAAGGGTTAGGAGTATATACTTCCTTAAAGAAAACATTTCTTTTTATGATTATGGATTATATCCATAAATAGTTCAATTTATGTAAAGTGTTTTACAAGTATGGAATTATGTATTTTGATTCATAAACTAATCTAGTTTATGCCATTGTTTAGAAATGGCGCCTAGTGGAAGGAATGGAAACCGTATCAATGCACGAACTCCGTGTAGGGATTGCCCTCCTGATCAAGATCATTATTGTGGATCTGGAGATACAACTCGTGCTGATCAACTTATTACCATACTTGGACAACTCACTCAGGTTATGAATAATAACCTTACTCGTATGGAGCACCCTGATCCGAAATGTGGAGGATCAATGTTAGACCGCTTCATGAGGCAACAACCACCAACCTTCAATGGGAGTACAAATCCCTTAGTAGCCGAGCAATGGATAAATTCCCTAGAGAAAATATTTCAGGCTTTGGGGAGCAGTGAAAGGGAAAAAGTTATCATGGCAGTTTACCGCCTCACTGGAGATGCCGATCAGTGGTGGTCGCTGATTCAAAACACAAAGGAAGATGATGAAGTATCGAATATGGAATGGAGGGAGTTCAAAGAGATTTTCTTAGAAAAATACTTACCTCGAGACCATCGAGCGGATATGGAAAGGCAATTTTTGAGTCTGAGACAAAAGGAGGATGAGAATGTCGCAAAGTATGAGGCTAACTTTACAAGGTTAGCGAGGCATGCTGCAGATTATATACGTAACCCAAGAAGTAAGATTGATCGTTTCTTTGATGGGTTAAAACCATTTCTCCGTCGAGCTCTAGTGTCACAATCTTTCTCAACATACGAAGATATAGTCTCATGTGCTATCAAGACAGAAAAGGAATTCTCTAAGTCTTATGACAACAAAGTAAAGCAAGAGAAGAAGAGAACGGTGGAACAAGAGACAGATAAAGGGAAAAAGGGAAAGAAGGATTTTCCATTATGTGATAATTGTGGGAAGAATCACCCTGGTACTTGCCTAAAAGGAATGGGAGTCTGTTATAAATGTGGAGAAAAAGGTCACCAGGCACGTGATTGCAAGGGAAAGAAAGAGGCTGTCAAAGTTGAATGCTACAATTGTAGAGAAATGGGTCATTATGCAAATGAATGTCCTAAGCGTCAAGGAAACTTACCTCAGAAAAGGACAAGGGATCAAGGACAATCTTATGCTATTACTACAGTTGAAGCAGAATAACTAATGTATTGGTGCTTTTGGACTCAAGGATTATATTCTGGTTATAAGAATAATGTAATATATATATATGGATTGTACTGCATTACTTTTTGATTTCAGTAAGGTTTTAATATGATTAAGGTAATCATATTTTTGGTATGTGACAATAAGAGAAACATTTCTTTGTTTGGGGAATCTGATAAATTGATTTTGGAATTAAGAGACCTTTTAGAGAAAGTCTGGACAGAGGTATTTTGGATAACTATAAAGGTTGGAGTGGATTAAGTTGATTTTTGGATAGTATGGTTTAAGGTTAAAAAATTTATGAAGATTATTTTTGGAGTATTATAATACTATAGTTTTAGGAAAAGGACAACCTGCAGGGTGGGGCATAAACCGTCACGTCAGACAAAGCTGTAGGAATCGAACCCACAATCAAAGTGCGACAAGCCTTTATTTCCTACCACTAGCCTACAGGAAGTCCCTGGTTATTACAAAATCGTTTTACTAATCTAAATGGTATGTGTTAACATTTGGAACCTTATACAATTAGGATAAATAGAATATTTTTGAGTTCCGTTACCATTTGGAGTAAAAGATGGGTTTGTGGCAAAAATTTATTAACGAATGATAGTATACATAACAAGTATGTATATTCCCTTACGTTCTTAGTAAATCTCCTAAATAAATTCCTCAACATTATAAAAGGTAACTTAAAACAAAAATGTTGTCGGTTAACTTTTCCAACTGGGGATTCAATGACCGTTTAACCAATCACAAGTTTGTGATTTTCTTGTGGTTAAACTTTCTCCTAATCCTGTTTTCTATAACTCCCCATCAGACCTTGATGGTTTGTTTCTCCTCCATATCCATATTTTCATAGAATCCTATAATGGGCTATATCGGGTGACCTTTGTACTTATCCTGCTTTCTTTTAATGTTATATATTTATTAACCTTATTTCCGATGTGGGTTTTCCTCAAAGGTATTTTCTCTTTTCAACCTTTTATTTTCCAAGAAAAATTTCAAATTGCGAGGACGCAATTTATTGAAGGAGGGGAGAATGTAACACCCCGAGCTTCCACGATACGCTTCTCATTCAATAATACAATAGCTTGCATTGTACGCAACTTCGAGTTCTAAAACATCGCGACAAATCAAAGTAGCCGTTATGAATAGTAATAACCACTTTTTAAAATTATAGAAATTTTATATTTCAAAATGGACTTCATTTTTGTATTCCTAATATTGAAATTAGCCTATGTTGAATTTTTTGTAATTTTCTGAGAACTTCAAAATTTTTATGAATAGTGAAAAATACTTAAAACAACTTTTTTAATCAAAATAATTCATAGTGATAAATTATACTATTGAGTGGTTTTAGAGTATAATTAGAATATATTTTTACCATTTTATCCAATGGTGGTCATTAGAATTAATTTGACATTGAAATTGGACATAAACAATTGTCAATCTTTTGATATAAATTGTTTCTTAAAAACACGCTATTTTTTGTGACAGCGGGAATTAATTATAAAATTAATTAATGCAACTAATATGTTTGGAATTTTGTAAAATAGACATCATTTTTCAATTCGGAATATCAATTATAGCTTAGGGTGAAATTTTGGCCTTATTCTGAAAAACTTCAATTTTTGATGAATAGTGAAACCACTAAGTGGTTGTTAAATAACTGATTTTTCGTTTAAATGAAATATTACCACTTCTGTGATTTGATTTTCAAAAATCCGACATACATGGTTGTCATAAAGAAGTAAAATGTGGTTCAATGGGATAAAAATAATTTTTTGGTGAATAGTAACTTATTAAGTTCTTAATCGCGATTAGTGGTAATTAGGGTAGTTTAAGGTATAAATAATACTTTAATAATATTAAATGACCTAGACACATGTCCCAACCTCATTGGTTGTGTCATGGCCGACCAAGACAAGCCATGGCCTAACTTGGGGACCCCATGGATCCACTTTTGTTGGGAAATAACATAAATTACTTTTTATTTAATGTTAAAGTGAAAATGACACTAACATAAAGTGTTTTACTAAAACAATTTTTAAGTAGGGTTACACAAGTCCAAATTTTGATTATAAATAGTCATTGGAAAGATAAAAAGATTTCCTATATCATAGTATTTTTTTTATAATTTTTAGACATTAAATAAATTTAATTATTTATGACATAATAATGATGCAGCGATGACATCATTATTTGACGATTTAAATAAAATGGAAAGGTAATATAAAATCTATGAACTACACATGGCCAAAACCAATTGGATGAGTGGATTTCGATGCCTTATCACATTATCCACGAATTCTATCAATGTGGGACCTTTTAAAACCGAAACACATTTTCAAATAATGTAATGTTCCTTTACTTTCCAAAAGTGCCCTTCCTCTCCTCTTATAAAAGGCCCCCACCTCTACCTCATTTCACACACTCTTCAAGCCATTGGCTCGGCCAACCCCTGCCCATTTGCTCTCTCCACATCCCTCTCCTCATCCTAGAGGATTCCCTTTGGGCAGAATCCTTTCAAAGGAAGCCTTTAGGCTCAACTCAAAAGGAGTTACACTTTTTAAGGTAATTCATTCTCTCATGTTCTTTTGTTTTATTTTGCTTCTCCAACCCCTTAAACTCTTTTTATTTACTTCTTTTGTAACAACACCAGTATCTTAAATATACTAGGATGTTGTTATAAGATTTATTTGAGCTACACTTCCACACAACTACATCAAATGGTTAAAGAACATAAGGTTTCCGTGGATGGCGAAATTCTGCCTCCCGAAACGATGATTGTTCAACACTCATTTAACACCTTCAAAGGTGGCCATTATGATGTCACTATTTTTATATATGATATATAATATGTTTATGTTTTCCTTAAGCTTATGTTTTTTTCATTTTGGGCATACCTTTATGGTTTCCATTATGGGTAAAACACGATATCTTCATTTTAGGAAGCGCGGACTACCGCCCCCTGAAAGTGATTTGATTCGTTAATACCATATGTGGGATGTGTGAAGGATAAAGTTAATGATATTATATATGTTATTATACTGGAATTATAATATACTCTCATATCATTATGATTCCATTCCAGAAAATATGAAATAGAAATGGAAGTAGCGTTCATGCGTACGTACGGCTTACCGTCTCCATGAACGGTGCATTTCATTTCTTACCTCTAAATGTGATGTAATATTATAAATGAATGTATGTACTGGATATATATGACATATATGATATCTACATCATGAATACCATTCTGGATATAATGAACCTTTGACCAAATTAACAACATGTAAGTGTAAGAAGCCTATTTTTTAAGAACCAAATACCGACAAAATGAACATTATTAACTTAAATAATTACATAATGTTCATATCATTGTAATAAGTGATATAATAAGGATAATGAAGTTGAAAATGGTTCTTAATAAGGTATATATTAACTCTAGTTTATTATTCAGGAGGTTAAAGAACGGTTGAGTCAAGTCAGACACGAGGTAAGGGAACTTCTTAACCCAATTTCCATTCTTTGGGTTAATCTCCTACTTTCAAATTATGTCATGATATTATTATGTCATATCCTGTATTTGTACATTATTTATGTGTACTTGTAGTGAATACACATAATAGATCTATTTTATTTTAAAAATGCTCTTTGTAAGGGAACTTCTTAACCCAATTTCCATTCTTTGGGTTAATCTCCTACTTTCAAATTATGTCATGATATTATTATGTCTTATCTTGTATTTGTACTTTATTTATGTGTAATTATATTGAATACACATAATAGATCTATTTTATTTTAAAAATGATCTTTTTAAGGACTTCGTCTCAATCTCCTTTCATTGAGGCATATTTGGTTTTATACACAACCCTCTTTTATACGATGTATAAACCCCTTTGACTTTTAAGTTTATTCAAAAGGAATCTTTTTTATACGAAGCGTTTACTAAACGACAAAAGGGAATGTTTTTGTCGTACGTATGCGGCGACAACGACTTCTCCGCCGCCGTGACCATTATTTGAGTTTCGGCTTCCTCTACAAGCCATCATTTTTTTTAATGAAAAATAAATACAAAGTTTTAACATTCTTTTATTTTGGTATTGAAAATGGTTTTGAAAGAGTTTTTATTATATCAATATGTCTTATTGATATCTTGTGATTGAAATGTGGAAATGTTATGTTTCCTTTATGCATGTTTTATGTGATATGATTATGTTATGGTTTATGATATGTTTAAACCTATTCATATGAGGAATGTATTGGACTTAATAAGTGACGGGTGGAGCCCGCTATAGCTCCTCGATGCATCGGTAGGTCTCATGAGACAACTAGACGTGGAATTGGCCGAGGCCCTTTCCCAATTTGATTTATGGTTTTGGCCGAGGCCTTAATCATTTTAGACGTCTTGGCCGAGGCCTTGACAAAGTGATTCAGAATGTCTGGCATTATACATTCCCTCATTATGAAAGTGGTTATTGATATTACATGTGATTATTCGACCAGTAGAATATCCATGTGAAGAAGTAAATGGCATTATCTCATTTTACTTTTGCCATATTATGTTGAAGTTCATGTTTAAGAGGCTTTTGTTTTAGTTATACATTGCCTTAAATGTTAATGTTTATTTATGAAAGCTTCCGCATTATTGTTATCCTTACTGAGCATTTGAGCTCACCCCTTTCAATGTTTAAAAATTTTCCAGGTTGTGAAGAAGTATTTTATGACTGACTTGCAAGAATAATCAGTGAAGATATGAGTGTGGACTATGAAGACCATGTTTTTTTGTAGTTTGTTTAATTTTGATGTAATGAAAGACTTATGAATGTATCTAGTGTTTCCAAGGCTACTAAACTAATCGGTCTTTCGAGACTTGATCTTTTGTGATCATGCCAATGTTACGAAGTAATGCACCGGCTCTGGGTAGCTGGGGTCGGGGCGTTACAGTTGGTATCAGAGGCAGTTTAGTACTAACCTTGGAAGCTAGATTTAGATAAACTCTGATTAGAGCACATAGCCCAAAGATAGACTTTGAGGATTAGTATAGAAGAACTTCCTAGAATTTTGGTATTATAGAGATGTTATGACTTTTCCGAGCAATACATCCCTGTCTGGATACGAGCAGGTAGAGGCGGCTCTGGCACAGATGTACCTAGGGGTAAAACCCGAAAACACCGCTTTGAGCTAGACTCGAATGGGAACTGGTGCACGACAACGGGCCTTGCTGCACTCTTGGTTACGACACTCCCGGGGGATATGCTTAGGATAATTCTCATTTTATATACAAACCACTATGAAGGGTTAGGAGTATATACTTCCTTAAAGAAAACATTTCTTTTTATGATTATGGATTATATCCATAAATAGTTCAATTTATGTAAAGTGTTTTACAAGTATGGAATTATGTATTTTGATTCATAAACTAATCTAGTTTATGCCATTGTTTAGAAATGGCGCCTAGTGGAAGGAATGGAAACCGTATCAATGCACGAACTCCGTGTAGGGATTGCCCTCCTGATCAAGATCATTATTGTGGATCTGGAGATACAACTCGTGCTGATCAACTTATTACCATACTTGGACAACTCACTCAGGTTATGAATAATAACCTTACTCGTATGGAGCACCCTGATCCGCAATGTGGAGGATCAATGTTAGACCGCTTCATGAGGCAACAACCACCAACCTTCAATGGGAGTACAAATCCCTTAGTAGCCGAGCAATGGATAAATTCCCTAGAGAAAATATTTCAGGCTTTGGGGAGCAGTGAAAGGGAAAAAGTTATCATGGCAGTTTACCGCCTCACTGGAGATGCCGATCAGTGGTGGTCGCTGATTCAAAACACAAAGGAAGATGATGAAGTATCGAATATGGAATGGAGGGAGTTCAAAGAGATTTTCTTAGAAAAATACTTACCTCGAGACCATCGAGCGGATATGGAAAGGCAATTTTTGAGTCTGAGACAAAAGGAGGATGAGAATGTCGCAAAGTATGAGGCTAACTTTACAAGGTTAGCGAGGCATGCTGCAGATTATATACGTAACCCAAGAAGTAAGATTGATCGTTTCTTTGATGGGTTAAAACCATTTCTCCGTCGAGCTCTAGTGTCACAATCTTTCTCAACATACGAAGATATAGTCTCATGTGCTATCAAGACAGAAAAGGAATTCTCTAAGTCTTATGACAACAAAGTAAAGCAAGAGAAGAAGAGAACGGTGGAACAAGAGACAGATAAAGGGAAAAAGGGAAAGAAGGATTTTCCATTATGTGATAATTGTGGGAAGAATCACCCTGGTACTTGCCTAAAAGGAATGGGAGTCTGTTATAAATGTGGAGAAAAAGGTCACCAGGCACGTGATTGCAAGGGAAAGAAAGAGGCTGTCAAAGTTGAATGCTACAATTGTAGAGAAATGGGTCATTATGCAAATGAATGTCCTAAGCGTCAAGGAAACTTACCTCAGAAAAGGACAAGGGATCAAGGACAATCTTATGCTATTACTACAGTTGAAGCAGAATAACTAATGTATTGGTGCTTTTGGACTCAAGGATTATATTCTGGTTATAAGAATAATGTAATATATATATATGGATTGTACTGCATTACTTTTTGATTTCAGTAAGGTTTTAATATGATTAAGGTAATCATATTTTTGGTATGTGACAATAAGAGAAACATTTCTTTGTTTGGGGAATCTGATAAATTGATTTTGGAATTAAGAGACCTTTTAGAGAAAGTCTGGACAGAGGTATTTTGGATAACTATAAAGGTTGGAGTGGATTAAGTTGATTTTTGGATAGTATGGTTTAAGGTTAAAAAATTTATGAAGATTATTTTTGGAGTATTATAATACTATAGTTTTAGGAAAAGGACAACCTGCAGGGTGGGGCATAAACCGTCACGTCAGACAAAGCTATAGGAATCGAACCCACAATCAAAGTGCGACAAGCCTTTATTTCCTACCACTAGCCTACAGGAAGTCCCTGGTTATTACAAAATCGTTTTACTAATCTAAATGGTATGTGTTAACATTTGGAACCTTATACAATTAGGATAAATAGAATATTTTTGAGTTCCGTTACCATTTGGAGTAAAAGATGGGTTTGTGGCAAAAATTTATTAACGAATGATAGTATACATAACAAGTATGTATATTCCCTTACGTTCTTAGTAAATCTCCTAAATAAATTCCTCAACATTATAAAAGGTAACTTAAAACAAAAATGTTGTCGGTTAACTTTTCCAACTGGGGATTCAATGACCGTTTAACCAATCACAAGTTTGTGATTTTCTTGTGGTTAAACTTTCTCCTAATCCTGTTTTCTATAACTCCCCATCAGACCTTGATGGTTTGTTTCTCCTCCATATCCATATTTTCATAGAATCCTATAATGGGCTATATCGGGTGACCTTTGTACTTATCCTGCTTTCTTTTAATGTTATATATTTATTAACCTTATTTCCGATGTGGGTTTTCCTCAAAGGTATTTTCTCTTTTCAACCTTTTATTTTCCAAGAAAAATTTCAAATTGCGAGGACGCAATTTATTGAAGGAGGGGAGAATGTAACACCCCGAGCTTCCACGATACGCTTCTCATTCAATAATACAATAGCTTGCATTGTACGCAACTTCGAGTTCTAAAACATCGCGACAAATCAAAGTAGCCGTTATGAATAGTAATAACCACTTTTTAAAATTATAGAAATTTTATATTTCAAAATGGACTTCATTTTTGTATTCCTAATATTGAAATTAGCCTATGTTGAATTTTTTGTAATTTTCTGAGAACTTCAAAATTTTTATGAATAGTGAAAAATACTTAAAACAACTTTTTTAATCAAAATAATTCATAGTGATAAATTATACTATTGAGTGGTTTTAGAGTATAATTAGAATATATTTTTACCATTTTATCCAATGGTGGTCATTAGAATTAATTTGACATTGAAATTGGACATAAACAATTGTCAATCTTTTGATATAAATTGTTTCTTAAAAACACGCTATTTTTTGTGACAGCGGGAATTAATTATAAAATTAATTAATGCAACTAATATGTTTGGAATTTTGTAAAATAGACATCATTTTTCAATTCGGAATATCAATTATAGCTTAGGGTGAAATTTTGGCCTTATTCTGAAAAACTTCAATTTTTGATGAATAGTGAAACCACTAAGTGGTTGTTAAATAACTGATTTTTCGTTTAAATGAAATATTACCACTTCTGTGATTTGATTTTCAAAAATCCGACATACATGGTTGTCATAAAGAAGTAAAATGTGGTTCAATGGGATAAAAATAATTTTTTGGTGAATAGTAACTTATTAAGTTCTTAATCGCGATTAGTGGTAATTAGGGTAGTTTAAGGTATAAATAATACTTTAATAATATTAAATGACCTAGACACATGTCCCAACCTCATTGGTTGTGTCATGGCCGACCAAGACAAGCCATGGCCTAACTTGGGGACCCCATGGATCCACTTTTGTTGGGAAATAACATAAATTACTTTTTATTTAATGTTAAAGTGAAAATGACACTAACATAAAGTGTTTTACTAAAACAATTTTTAAGTAGGGTTACACAAGTCCAAATTTTGATTATAAATAGTCATTGGAAAGATAAAAAGATTTCCTATATCATAGTATTTTTTTTATAATTTTTAGACATTAAATAAATTTAATTATTTATGACATAATAATGATGCAGCGATGACATCATTATTTGACGATTTAAATAAAATGGAAAGGTAATATAAAATCTATGAACTACACATGGCCAAAACCAATTGGATGAGTGGATTTCGATGCCTTATCACCTTATCCACGAATTCTATCAATGTGGGACCTTTTAAAACCGAAACACATTTTCAAATAATGTAATGTTCCTTTACTTTCCAAAAGTGCCCTTCCTCTCCTCTTATAAAAGGCCCCCACCTCTACCTCATTTCACACACTCTTCAAGCCATTGGCTCGGCCAACCCCTGCCCATTTGCTCTCTCCACATCCCTCTCCTCATCCTAGAGGATTCCCTTTGGGCAGAATCCTTTCAAAGGAAGCCTTTAGGCTCAACTCAAAAGGAGTTACACTTTTTAAGGTAATTCATTCTCTCATGTTCTTTTGTTTTATTTTGCTTCTCCAACCCCCTAAACTCTTTTTATTTACTTCTTTTGTAACAACACCAGTATCTTAAATATACTAGGATGTTGTTATAAGATTTATTTGAGCTACACTTCCACACAACTACATCAAATGGTTAAAGAACATAAGGTTTCCGTGGATGGCGAAATTCTGCCTCCCGAAACGATGATTGTTCAACACTCATTTAACACCTTCAAAGGTGGCCATTATGATGTCACTATTTTTATATATGATATATAATATGTTTATGTTTTCCTTAAGCTTCTGTTTTTTTCATTTTGGGCATACCTTTATGGTTTCCATTATGGGTAAAACACGATATCTTCATTTTAGGAAGCGCGGACTACCGCCCCCTGAAAGTGATTTGATTCGTTAATACCATATGTGGGATGTGTGAAGGATAAAGTTAATGATATTATATATGTTATTATACTGGAATTATAATATACTCTCATATCATTATGATTCCATTCCAGAAAATATGAAATAGAAATGGAAGTAGCGTTCATGCGTACGTACGGCTTACCGTCTCCATGAACGGTGCATTTCATTTCTTACCTCTAAATGTGATGTAATATTATAAATGAATGTATGTACTGGATATATATGACATATATGATATCTACATCATGAATACCATTCTGGATATAATGAACCTTTGACCAAATTAACAACATGTAAGTGTAAGAAGCCTATTTTTTAAGAACCAAATACCGACAAAATGAACATTATTAACTTAAATAATTACATAATGTTCATATCATTGTAATAAGTGATATAATAAGGATAATGAAGTTGAAAATGGTTCTTAATAAGGTATATATTAACTCTAGTTTATTATTCAGGAGGTTAAAGAACGGTTGAGTCAAGTCAGACACGAGGTAAGGGAACTTCTTAACCCAATTTCCATTCTTTGGGTTAATCTCCTACTTTCAAATTATGTCATGATATTATTATGTCATATCCTGTATTTGTACATTATTTATGTGTACTTGTAGTGAATACACATAATAGATCTATTTTATTTTAAAAATGCTCTTTGTAAGGGAACTTCTTAACCCAATTTCCATTCTTTGGGTTAATCTCCTACTTTCAAATTATGTCATGATATTATTATGTCTTATCTTGTATTTGTACTTTATTTATGTGTAATTATATTGAATACACATAATAGATCTATTTTATTTTAAAAATGATCTTTTTAAGGACTTCGTCTCAATCTCCTTTCATTGAGGCATATTTGGTTTTATACACAACCCTCTTTTATACGATGTATAAACCCCTTTGACTTTTAAGTTTATTCAAAAGGAATCTTTTTTATACGAAGCGTTTACTAAACGACAAAAGGGAATGTTTTTGTCGTACGTATGCGGCGACAACGACTTCTCCGCCGCCGTGACCATTATTTGAGTTTCGGCTTCCTCTACAAGCCATCATTTTTTTTAATGAAAAATAAATACAAAGTTTTAACATTCTTTTATTTTGGTATTGAAAATGGTTTTGAAAGAGTTTTTATTATATCAATATGTCTTATTGATATCTTGTGATTGAAGTGTGGAAATGTTATGTTTCCTTTATGCATGTTTTATGTGATATGATTATGTTATGGTTTATGATATGTTTAAACCTATTCATATGAGGAATGTATTGGACTTAATAAGTGACGGGTGGAGCCCGCTATAGCTCCTCGATGCATCGGTAGGTCTCATGAGACAACTAGACGTGGAATTGGCCGAGGCCCTTTCCCAATTTGATTTATGGTTTTGGCCGAGGCCTTAATCATTTTAGACGTCTTGGCCGAGGCCTTGACAAAGTGATTCAGAATGTCTGGCATTATACATTCCCTCATTATGAAAGTGGTTATTGATATTACATGTGATTATTCGACCAGTAGAATATCCATGTGAAGAAGTAAATGGCATTATCTCATTTTACTTTTGCCATATTATGTTGAAGTTCATGTTTAAGAGGCTTTTGTTTTAGTTATACATTGCCTTAAATGTTAATGTTTATTTATGAAAGCTTCCGCATTATTGTTATCCTTACTGAGCATTTGAGCTCACCCCTTTCAATGTTTAAAAATTTTCCAGGTTGTGAAGAAGTATTTTATGACTGACTTGCAAGAATAATCAGTGAAGATATGAGTGTGGACTATGAAGACCATGTTTTTTTGTAGTTTGTTTAATTTTGATGTAATGAAAGACTTATGAATGTATCTAGTGTTTCCAAGGCTACTAAACTAATCGGTCTTTCGAGACTTGATCTTTTGTGATCATGCCAATGTTACGAAGTAATGCACCGGCTCTGGGTAGCTGGGGTCGGGGCGTTACAAGTGGTATTTCTATAAGTTAGGGAACCTATACCGATGAAATAGTAACTTGACCTTTGGAATAGTAATGTGAACCTTATGAATAGTAAACCAGAAAATAGAATATTAACCTCACCTAAGAAGGTATAAATAAAATATATTCATCTTATAAATGAAAATAGGATATAATTATATCATAGTATAAGTATATAAATTTTTAAGAAATTATTAATTAAGAGTTAATATTTTTAAAAAATATAAGTGTTTATTTTCCATTTTATAATTAATATAATATTTTTTTAAAAAATATTTTAATAAAATGTATTAATAAATTAATATTTTTTATCTTATTATTATAATATAATTTTATGAGACATTAATTAATTTATCAAAGTGTATTAAAATTAGTTATAATTTTAAAATAGGTATTTTCCAAGTAAATGATGATTTTAATTAAAAGTTAAAAATTTCATTTTTATAAAATTATTTTCATAAAATTGAGTTCATTTTTGAATTATACTTGTTGAAAAATTATTAGGGTGCATTTTTCGGATTTTTCTAAAATACTTGAATTTTTGTTGGAAAGTAAAATATTATAATTTTAAGGTATAAGTTAAATACTTGATTTATTAATTCATAGATGATTTGAGGATGATTTAAGCCCATAATATCGAATTATACATGATTATTTTAATATATTTAGTGAAAATTCCCAAAATATTCATAGTCTTGAGGCAAAACAATATACTAATGAATAAAATAATGAGAAAACACCCCTCTCCCCCTATAAATACGACCCCTCACCACCTATTCCCATCATACATATCAATATTTTATACCTATAAAAATTATGCTCAAATATATTCCCAAACCCCCAACACAAGTCCTAGAGCCTTTGGTATCAAAAAAATACCAAAACCAATCCCCCTGAGGAGGTTCTCAAGAAAAAGGATTAAAGAGGTTAAATCCTCTTTCTTTTCTTTTAATTTATTTTCAAGTTATTTTCTTTTATTATTTTATCCTCACCTACCCTAATAAAAATGGTATTATAACTCTAGTAACTTACATATACTGTAATTTTATTATGATAATTGAAAAATCCATCATAATTTCATTCCCCTCTTCTTTTGTACTAAAAATGAAAACATCATCCATGATGTGTTAATTTATCACATTCAAGGATGACGATGTTTTTAATTTCCATTACCTCCTTTAAGAATTATTATAAAACCATTTTTAGGCTAAAAAAATATTATAATATATTTATTAAATCCTATTTAATGTTTTGGAACCATTATATATTCATGATATTAATTAATAAAATAAATGTAGTTTGTGATGATTGAAAAACCGCTAAAATAATCTAAATGATTATCAATAACATCTTATATAATGATTCATCCTCACCCCAAATTAATAAATGATTAATAAAAATATTTAATATTATTTATGTTAATAAATAACATATAACTTGAATTCTGTACAACCATTCTAATTTTACATTATTTTCCATACTTTTATACAAGTAACAGATTAGGAAAACCAAGGAAACGAACGCTCCCAAATAACGAAATTCAATCTCATAACCCATAAAAAAGGCTATAAATGAAATTAATAAAATTATAGTAAATATAATACATGTATAAAATATTATTAATTAATTAATTTATGTATTTAATTTGATTATCCTAGACCTTAAGATCAAGTGCAGAAATGTTTCCCACACAAGCTATGGGATTCTACCCGAACCTCCATTTTTTCTTTCGAGTCACTTTTTATCTCTATTTACTTCAATGCAATGATAATTTATTTTTGTTTAATTATTATAAATTCTATATATATGTTTCAAAATCATATATATATATATATATCATATAATTATTATTTTATGGGTAAATACATATTTTAAAATGGTTCCATTATGAAATATTCCCAATAAGTAAACCAGATTCAAGGGAGCTTCCTGATTTCTTACCCATTTTGAAATAAAATAAATAATCAATTTTAAGCCACCATATTTTTTTATAAAATATCTCATTTTATCATGAAAAATAACTTGGTTCAATTATTATTTTATATAAAATATCATTCATTTTTTCTATTTAAATTATCTCTAATATTTTCCTTAAACCGCACTAAAATGTGTTAATGCTAAAGTTTCTTAAATAAATTTTTATATTTTTTCACTATAATTTGAAATAAATTATCATTATCTAAGACTATTTTTTCTTATAAATGTCTATGTATGATTTAAATCCATTCTTTTATAGACACCATTATGATATTCCCTTTTGATATGCCTTTTGACATGGTTATGATACCCAATTCTTTCCATGGGTAACCCTTATGTTTACTTTTGATTAGTTATGTATGATTATTCATGTGGAAAACATATTTATGAAAATGTTATTATGGGTGAGACCATATATCACTACAATTAATTGGTTAATGTTTAGTCTCATGAGATTCCATGTTGGGATAGGGAGTGAACCTGATTCCTTTATGGGACTTTGTCAACCATGTCTTGGATGCTAGTCTTGAATCAAGTTTATGTCATGTCAAATATTGTTTCCACATTCCTATTATTCTATGATTATATGTTCCCATGTTATAATTTTTATTATTATTTATGTTTATTCATGTTCCATTCCTTTATTTCATCATGTTATTCCTTCTAAAAAATGGGATTTGTTTTATTCTTATGCTTATTCCCTTTATAAGCTTTTCACATCATCCATTTTGTTAAAGTATTGACTAGGTTATCCTATGAATATATAAAGCCTAAAATGGAATTATGAGATCATTATAAAAATTAAATAAAATATGTTTTTATTTTGGTTTCATGATGTTTAATTATGCACCTAATCTTCCAAGTCACTAGAAATTATGATCCTTGCCTTGTAATTTGATGGTTAATTATGCTTAAAATCATGTATTAATATTTTTAAAAGGTTAGGTTAATTTTAGTTGGTATCATATAAATGTATAGTTATTTTTGGATATTAGGACTAGAGAACATTATTAAGAACCCTTGGGGTAATTCTATCACCACAGATAACCAAGACTAAAACATAGGGAATCACAAGTTAGGATATACTTTTCATTTACAATTTTATCCTTCTATGTTCAATGTTTTATTTTTTACATGATTATTAGCTAAGTATTCAAGCCCCATAATAGTAATTTATTTTTCTTATTTAATGGATTGAAAAATAATAACTTATTATAATAATCAATGTGATAGAAAATATGATGATTTTCCTAATGATATGGAAAATATGATGAGAATGGGTGCTCAAAAATTTATGACAATACTTTCTGAGCTACCTCAGGTTATGAATAATAACTTGAATCATGTGGAATGACCTCCTTATCTTAATAAATACCAATTTTCCATCAAATCATTCATAAAAAAAGGCCTCCCATGTTTAGTGGATCTTGAAATCCCATCCTTGTAGAACACTGGATTAAATTAATTGAGAAGATATTATCTATCCTTCGGTTCTTAGAAGAATAGAAAGTTGTGTTGATGGTATATACTTTTTATGGGGAAGCTGATTAGTGGTGGACACTAATCAAGAACACAAATTTCAAAGGGAAAATTGATTCCATGGATTGATATGAATTCAAGAATATATTTTTCAATAAATATTTTCTAATAACCCTGTATCCCAATATAGAAAAATAATTCCTCTAATTGAAGAAGAAAGAAGAAAATTCTATCAGGGAATATGAGGAAAACATCACAAGGATTACAAGATACACGTAGAAATTTTTCATGAACACCAAAATAATGGTGGATCACTTGTTTAGTAGACTAAATCCATGTATATGAAAGGAGTTGGTGATTTGAGACTTTGAATGTTATGAGGAGATTGTCCATTGTGCCCTTAAGGTTGAAATGGAGATTAGAGACCCTCAGTGGTCTTATGGGACCAATGACAAAAAAGGAAAATGGAGTTTAATATGGATGGATTGATAGATAAATCCTATGATGGAAATAAGAACCAACATTTGACATGTCAAAAGTGTGGGAAGAATCATCCTCGAAACTTCTTAAATGGAACCAAGAGATGCTTCAAATGTGGAAGAGAGGGGCATATGGAAAATAAATGCAAAAGGGATGTGAATAATCCCACTAATGTGGAAGAAGAAAGGATGTTTTAGATCAACACTCATTATATATTGTAGGGTTTCAATTGCAATGAAAATGGTAATTATGAAAGACATTTCCCTAAGCCAAGGGTTGCTAGAGGAAATCAACAACAACAAACTCCAAGGAAACATGGAAGGGTGAATTCTACCACTACTACCAAGGTGGAGCCCAAAAATGACGTGGTGATAGGTATAATGGTTATTAATTTAAGAGTAGGGAACATACTATTTGATTCTATATCTACACATTATTTTATATCTTTTAAGTTTAGTAGAACTATCCAATAACCACCTCAAAATTTGGAGGTTGAGTTATCTAGGAGAATAGAAAATGGGGTAATTATTGAATCTAAAGTTTATAACTCCTACAAGGTTAATTTTTGTGGACTGAAAATCCTATAAAATCTTGTCTTACTCCCTTGGGTAAAGTTTGATGCTATATTGGGCATGTATTGGCTATCTTTACAAAAATCCAATGCTAATTTTCAGGAAAGGGAGATCACTCTTCACATCCTAAAGCATCCTCCAATTCTCTACAGTGCAAGGAGGAAGATGAATCTTCTTCAAAATCATCATCTCAATTATGGATATTGTTGAATTATGAGAAATCATATCTATCTCAAATTCTTTAGGAAAATGAGAGAATAATTCTTGAAGACATGCCCATTGTGAGGGATTATACAGATGTATTCCCTGAAGAATTTCCTGGTCTTACTCCTGATCGAGAGGTAGAGTTCTCAATTGAAATTATTCCTAGATCTCAACCTATATCAAAGACACCATGTATAATGGACACAGTTTATCTGGAAGAACTAAATAAACAATTAAAAATGAATTTGGATAAGGTTTTTATATGCCTGAATGCTTCTCCATGAGGTGCTCCAATCCTCTTCATCAAGAAGAAAGATGGATCAATGCACCTATGAATTGATTATCATGATAAAAAAGATATCACAATAAAGAAAAAGTATACCCTTCCATGGATAGATGAATTGTTTGATTATCTATGTGGGTACATTTATTTATCTAAGGCACACCTTTGGTCATGATATCACTAATCAAAGGCGAGGAAGAAATATATTCCCAAGACTTACTTTTGAACAAGGTATAGAATCTATGACTTTTTTATGATTCCCTTCAGACTCACTAATACTCCAAAAAGTTTCATGTACTTCATTAAAAGAGGATTGGGAGATTACCTTGACTAATTTTATGTATTCTTTATTGATGATATTCTTATATACTCCAAGATCAAAGAAGAATATGAGGATCATTTGAATACTATGCTAAAAACTTTATGAATGGTGAAAATATATGAAAAATATAGAAAATTTGAGTTTTTGATGAAGGAAGTATCATTCCCAGGGCATGTAATTACTAGAAAAGGGATATCTATAGACCCTTCCAAGATAAAGTCAATCAAAGAGTGGCCTAGGACAACATCTGTAATAGAGACTTGTAGTTTCCTTTGTCCAATTGGGTATTATTGGTGATTTTTAAAGAAATTATCAAGATTGTAGAACCCACTAACTAAGTTGAGTTATAAGGGAGAAAGGTTTTTTTGGACCTATGAATGTGAAGACTGATTTAAAGAGTTGAAAAGAGGCTTATCACTACACCAGTGCTCACACTACCAACAATTGGGGAACTATTTTTTGTGTACAATGAGGTTTGAAAGAAGGTCTTAGGATGTGTACTAATGAAAAATTATAAATTGATAGTCTAAACCTCAAAGATGTTTAAAATTCATGAGAAAAACTATCCCATACATGATCTAGAGTTGACAGTTTTGATCTTTACGTTGAAAATCTGGAGACATTATCTCTATGGGAGGAAGTGTGAAATATATACTGATCATAAGATCCTAAAATATATAGTCACATAGAAGGAAATTAATATGTTCCATTGAATATGGTTAGATATCATCAAAGTTTACGACTGCTCAATACACTACCATCCTAATAAAGAAAATAAGGTGGAAAATTCTTTAAGTAGAAAGGATCCTGTATCTTGATCAATGATGAGAATTGAAAAGGATCTAATATTATTAGACCTTTAAAGGATAGACATGTGAATAATTAAGGAAGGAAAATCATCAATCCTTTCTCAAATGATTGCTCAAGAATCTCTTATGGAGAAAATAAATGATTCTCAAAGGAATGATGCGTAAATTCAGAAAAAGTTAGAATCTATAATGAATTAGAAATCCTAAGAGTTCTAAATGGACGAGGAATGAGTCATGAGATTTGGGTTATGACAATGTGTACCATCTAATTTAGAGATAATAAATATCTTTTGGATGATGCACATAGCTCAACCTTCTCTATTATCCCAAGGAGGAGCAAGATGTATCAAGATATCTAAGAAAACTATTGTTGGGATAGTATGAAGAAGTAAATAATTGAATATAAATCCAAGTTACTAGTATTTCATCAAGTGAATGCTGAAAGGAAAGAATCTAAGGGGATGATATAGCCATTACTGACACCATCATGGAAATGAGAAAACATCACCATGGATTTTGTCACTGTACTTTAGAAGGCATCTAGAGGAAACATTTCTATATGGGTTGTTGTGGATCATCTTACAAAGATAGCTCACTTTATCACAATTCGAGAGGACTTCTACATGGATCAATTTTTATGGATATACATCAGATAAGTGGTATGACTATATGGATTACCACTATCGATTGTATTCGATCAAGATCCAAGATTTACCTCTAAGTTCAGGAAAAGTCTCCAACATTATCTAAACACAATGATGAAATTCAGTACGTCCTATCATCCTCAAACTGATGGCCAATCCAAGTGAACTATTTAGACACTAAAAGAAATGTTGAGATTGTGTTATATAAACTTCAAAGGAGTATGGGACCAACATTCACCATTGGTCTAATTCTTATAAAAAAATAGTTTCTACTAGAGCATCCAAATGGCTCCTTATGAAGCCCTTTATGAGAAAAGATATAGAACACTATCTTGCTGGGATGAAGTCTGTAAAGGTAAGCTAATATGACCTAAAATGGTCGAAGAAATAGTGGAGAAGGTGAAAACCATTCAGTAGCACATCAAGGCAGCCCGAAGTCAAAAAAATATTTTGGTAAACAATCATCGACGAGACCTTGAGTTTAAGGGTGTAGATATGTTTTTCCTCTACATATCTCAATGAAAGAGGATTAGGTGATTTTGGAAGAAAGGAAAGCTTAGTCCTAGGTACATCACCCCCTGATCATGTAAGATCTGTAACCTATTGACTAGAACTTACAACTACCATGTCTCAAGTAAATTATATATTCTACATATACCTCTTGAGGAATTACATACTAGATCCATCACATGTACTGAATTCAGAAGTGGTACACTTGGAAAATGATATCTCATATGAGAATCATCCGGTGAAGATATTGGATCACATAGATAATGTTATACTCAATTAGACTACTCACTAGGTCAAAGTACTTTGAGGAAACCATAAGTACAAAGAGGCACCATGGGAACCTGGGGAATTGATGAAGGATAATTATCCACACCAGTTTTCAACTTTGAATTAAAAAAGAAAATTTGAGGGAGAAATTTCATAAGGGGAGAAGAATGTAATGACCCTGAATTTTTTATCAATGAAAACTACCTTCTTATAATTAGGTCATATAGTATAATCACATAAAATCACAATAAGAAACCAAAAAAAACATTATAAATGAATAATGTATTAAATAATAGGTATTTCTAGAAGTTAAGAAACCTATACCGATGAAATAATAACTTGACATTTGGAATAGTAATGTGACACTTTTGAATAGTAAGATGAACAATAGATTAATAACCTCACCTATGAAGGTATAGATAAAATTTATCCATCTTATAAATTAAAATATGATATAATTATATCATTGTATAAGCAAATAAATGTTTTGAAAATTATTAATTAAGCATTGATATTTTTATAAAACATAAGTGTTTATTTTCAATTTTATAATTAATATAATTTTTTTTAAAATTATTTATATAAAATTTATTAATAAATTAATATTTTGTTATCTTATGATTATAAGATAATTTTATGATGCCCTAATTAAATATTTAAAGCATTATAAAATCAAGAATAATTTTAAAATCAGTATTTTCCATCTAAATGATGATTTTAATTAAAAATTAAATTTATCATATTAAGAAAATAAATTTAATAAAATAGAGTTCATTTTTTAAATTATACACTTCAAAAAATGGTTAGTGGGGTATTTTTGTGATTTTTTGTGAATTCTAAAATACAGTAATTTACGGTATAAGCTAAATAATTGATTCATTGAGTCAAATATGATGTGTGGATGATTTAAGCCCATAGTCTCAAACTATTATTAATTATTATAATATATTTGGTGATAATACTCAAACTATTCACAGTCTTGAGGCATAATAATAAATTAATGAATAAAATAATGAGAAAACACCCCTCTCCTCACCTATAAATACCATCCTAACCACCTCTTCTCCTCACACCTATAAAGCTTTGAGACTTGTACAAATTCTACTCAAATATATTACCAAGACCCTCCCCCAAGTAAAATATCCTTTGGTCTCCATAAAAGACCAAAACCAATCTCCCTAAGGAGGTTATGAAGAAGAAGGATTAAAGGGGAAAAATCCTCTTTCTTTTCTTTTAATTTATTTTCCTGTTCTTTTCTTTTCTTATTTTCTCCTCACCTTCCATCACCCAAATGGTATGATAGATACAATACCTTATATATAATAAATTTTTATTATTCAAATATAATAATAAATCATCATTTCTTTCTCCTCTTCTTTTTACTAAAAATGAAAACATCCTCCGTGATGTGTTAATTTATCACATTCAAGGACGATAAAGTTTTAAATTTACATTACCTCATTCAATATTGATCATAAAATCTTTTTTATAGTAAATTTTTTATAATATATTTATTAAAGACTATTTAATATTCTATAATCATTATATATAAATGATATTAATTAATAAAACAAAACTTGTTCTTAGTGATTGAAAACCGCCAAAATAATCTAAACGATTATCACTAACATCTTATGTAATGATTCATATTCACCCCAATTACCAAATGATTTATATAAAAAGTTAATATTATAGATTTTAATTAATAATATATAAATTAAATGATAGAAATAAATTCTGATTTTACATTATTTTTTATACATGTATACAAGTAACTCATCATGAAAACTAATGAAACTAATGCTCCCAAACAACGAAATTGAATCTCATAACCCACCAAAAAGGCCATAAATAAACTTAATAAAATCATAATTAATAAAATAAATGTATAAAATGTTCTTAATTAATCAATTAATGGATTTAATTTTATTATATAGGACATTCAGATCAAGTGAATAACCGTTTCAGACATAAGGTAATGGATTCTACCTGAACCTCCATTTTTTATTCGGGCTACTCTTTCCCTCTCTTTACTTTAATATAATGCTTGTTTATTTCTCTGTAATTATTATTAATTTTTTTATTTGTTACAAAATACTATATCTATATTAGATTATTTTTATGGGGAAATACATGTTTTAAAAAGCTTCCCTTCTCAATTCTCCCTAATAAGTAAGACCGATTCAAGGGAACTTCCTGATTTCTTATCCATTTTAAAGTGCACTCCATAATCTGTTTTAAGACACAATTAATTTTCAAAAATCAATAATTTTATCATGAAAAAATATCATGGTTAAATTTTGGTTTTATATAAAATATTATTCCTTTCCTCTTTAAATTCTCTTTAATATTTTCCTTAAACCTCACTAAAATGTTTTAATTCTAAAGTTTCTTAAACACTTATTTTACATTTTTTCACTCTAGTTTGATATAAATTATAATGATATATTGTTATTTTCACTTATAAATGTCCATGTATGATTTAAATCCCTTATTTCATAGACCCAATTATGATATTCCCTTTTTCCATGCCTTTTGACATGGTTATGATACCCAATTCTTTCCATGGGTATCCTTTATGTTTATCTTTGATTCCACAGGTATGATTATCCATATAGAAAACATATTCATGAAAATTTTATGATGGGTACAGTCAAATTGTGATCCAATGAATTGGATAATGTTTTTTATCATGAGATGTCATGTTGGGGTTAGGATTGAACCTGATTCCTTTATGGGACTTTATCCACTATGTCTTAGCAATTGGTCTTGACTCTTGTTTATGTCATGTTATATGTTGTTTACAAATTCATATGATTCTATGATTATATTTTTCTATGTTATACATGTTATTATTACTTATGTTTATTAATGTTCCATTACTTTATGTAATCATGTTATACCTTCTAACCCATGTGCTATGTTTTATTTCTATGCTTGTCCCCTTATTGGGATTTTTAGCTCATCAATTTTTTTCATGTATTCCTTAGGTTATCCTATGAAGATATAAAGTATAAAATGTAGTTATGATATCATTGTGATGATTAAATAAAATATGTTTTTATTTTGGGTTCATGATGTTTAATTATATACATAATCTTCCAAGATACAAGACTTTACAATCCTTGGATTGAAATTTGTTGTTTAATTATGGTTAACTAATGTAATAATATTTGTAAAAGACTAGGGTTGTTTTACCAAGTATTTATCACTTCAAATATTAAATAAATTAATTATAAATTTGACGTGAAGGATCCTATCTATTGGTTTCTAGAAATGATTATTAAACTAAATTTTAATATATTTCCCACCTCTATATGGTTCAGCTACCCCCAGAACCTACAAGTGGTATCAGAGTGGTCACATTTAAATTTATAATTATTTATTTTACTATTGATATATAAAAAATTATGGTTAAATTTCCATTTTATGTTATTCATTCATTAATATGATTTGAATTAACCTGTTATTTACATAATAATAATGTTTGTTCAGTGTTTAATTTTCGTAAAGTATTAAGAACAAATAAATAAATATTAGGGATGCCATTGGAAAGTTCCAAATATTTGGATGGTAAAACTAGGTTACACATTTTGCAGCTGAATAATAAGTCATATATCCATATAAATTATATATGGATGAAACTAGGTAATTACACGCTGTGCATTTATTTCACACCGTGTGTTAACCGGGCCAAACTAGAACACCTCAAGAAGATACATGGCTTGTAGCTGGCCTGTAAAAACCGTGTAGTTTGGCCAAGTTAACATGACGAATCCCTAGGTGTGTAACTTAAATACATGACAACTAACATAAAAAGCTTGTAGCTATATTGTACACACCATGTAGTCTCCCATTAAATACAATAATTAAAAATTACATTAAATTAAAAAAATTAGCATTAAAACCTTATTTTATTGATTTTCACACCAATGCATGTTTAAAAATTTAATAATGGTTTTAGGGAATATTAAATGATCAATTAATTTATTTTAATTAATATTTTATTATTGGTTCTACTATTTATTTTCCATGAATGCAATAAATGATGGGTATATCCAATTAAGTTTAGATGATCATTAATAAGAAATAGAATTAATTAATTAATTAATTAATTAATTCAAGTGAATTTATCTTAATAATGAAGAACAATTAACGAAATGAATGAAAACCGATTAATTTTATGTATTCGTTGCATGTATTACTATTCATGAGCTTGACCAAGACTTATGTATGTATTGGATGTTTTAATTTAATTATTTAATTGATTTTAAATTATTTATTATTAAATTAAATGATGGACTACTTGTTATCCATCCCTCCATTATTTTATAGGACCCATATGTCCAAGGACATTTATTTCATCCCCTTTTAACCAATCCTTTGGTTCCTCTCACCTACTTGTGAGTCATAAAATCATGTAATTAATGGAGTATCCCAAGGCACGTGGAGGCGGTTCAAGATGGATCCATAAAGATGCCAACTTAGGTGATACACTGGTGTACATGTGGAATATTATAAATCATGCCAAAACTAAAAAAACGATTGATTTCCCCTAGGTTATAGGTTGATTTAATGTCTTCACATTAAATCAACTATTAGATAAATCCCATACGAGTCATTTATTTATTTATTTATATCTATTCAATTATTTATTTTATGGAAGCAAGGCTTCATTCATATAAATAAATGAATTAATGTAAAAAGATGGATTTTAAATAAATTTATTATGAAAACATGCTTTATCCAGCATGATTAATTAATTAAATAACATCCAAAAAATATTAACAAGACATGTAAAGGAGAAAACAAGATAAAATTTATGCATAATAAATTAAATAAATTAATTATGCATAATTTTTTTATCCAACATGATTAATTAATTATGTAACATAAACTTAATATTAATAAGACATGTAAATATTAAAATAAGATAAATTTTATGCATAATTAATTAAAATACCTCAACCAAATATTAATTCAAACTTGGACTTCCATTACTTAATTAGGAATGAAACTCAATACAATTAAGTGTTTGAAAAAACCTTGTTGGTAAAATTTTATAAAAAGAGTTATTATAAAGTTTTTGGGTTTAATTAAACATTTTACATCAAGAGGAGTAACCATTTCTAGACTTTGTGCAATTTTTAAGAAAGTGTTGAGGAAATCAAAGTTAGGATCTCAGGATTAGGGAGTATACTCAATAGTTCATGGAGTTTCAAGACCATAGTTGGTAAAGACCTGCCTAAGTAAAAACCGTTAAGTAACTTGACCAATCCTTGTTGGGATTATGGAAAGGGGAATATGGATCCTTTAAACTAGAATATCCTAAAAACATTAATTTTTGAGTCCAATGGTGGGGGACATTAGAACATTATAAAATAATTAGAGATTTAATAAAATCAATTAATTTATTATTTCTCACATAATTTGTAATCAAGAAAAAGTGAAAATAATATAATATTTTAATTGTAGAATAAAATGGAATGCTACTCATCCAAATTATCCCTATGAACAATATTGGAGAAAGAAAAACCTTTAACTGGAAGTAAATTCTAGGAGTGGTTTAGACACCTTTGGGTTGTTCTATTCCATTAATGAAAATATTACTTGCTTGAATATTCAATGCCTGATCTTTCTACTAAAAAGGTGAGTGATGAAGAGTTCCTTTTCTATGAAAAACATGTGAGAGATGTAGTAAATTTCCAATGATTGATGATTTTATAAATTTCTAGTTAACTCATGAATTCTTATGAAATCATGGATGCATCTAGCATGCTTGAGCACCTACATGGTCTTTACCTGAAGAGATCTAGATATGAAAAATTTGAAATTTCCAAGGCATTATTTCAGAGAAATATTGGATATGATGCACTAGATAGAACTCATGTATTCAAGGACATTAGATACATTTAGGGCCCAGAAATTATAGGGTTTAAACTCCCTATAGAATTAGGAAATCACCTCATTCTGGCATCACACCATCATAGATTCTCCACTTTTGTTGTGAATTCTAATATGAACAAAATTGAGAATTCTATGCCCGATCTGTTCACTCTTCTACACCAAGTAGATATAGATAATAAGTGTGAAAAGACTTTCATCATTATATGAAAAAACAGAAAGGGAAAGAAAATATTTTTAATCCAAAATCTTCTTCATTATTCTCAAAAAATAGGAAGATCAAGGGGAAAGAAATTGAACATGATGTTGTCTGTTTCCCATGTTGAAAGAAGGGACATTGGAAGAAAAACTAAACCCATCCAAAGAAGAAAGGTGAAGCTTTAGGTGAATTTTTGATCATGTGAAATTTATCTAATTCTAAAAATTGGGTATTAGATATAGGTTTTGGTTCCCACATATGTATTCAAATACAAGTACCAAGTAGATTCATAAATATTGACCAAGTGATGGCAGATCTATTAGTTTCCAATAGAGTTAAACTCATTGCTATAGCTATTAGGGACTACCAACTCACGTTGTCAACCATAATTATCTTAGTTTGAAAGGTTTTTATTCTATTCAATCTGTTACCATATATATTATATATGTATCCAGACTTAATAGAGATGTATTTTTTTCAAAATTGGAAATAAATGTTTCTTATTTTATAAAGATATAAATTTTTTATGGTAAGGAACATTTAAATAATGGTCTTTATGTGTTGTATTACACAAACCAATTAATTTAAATAGAAAAAAAATATTTATTTACATGATTCATACCACACCCAACTTTTTCATCACAGATTAGGACCTATAAACAAAAAACGATTGACTAAATTACATCAAGATGAATATTTAGATTATTTGAACTAAAACCACTTGGTGTATGTCATGCATGTTTACAAGGAAAAGTGACCAAATTACCATTTAGTAGGAAAGATGAAAGGGCTAATGATCTTCTTTAATTAGTTCATACCAATGTGTGTGGATCATTTCTTATTAAAGCAAGGTATGTGTACTCAAAATTCATAACTTTTACTAATTATTTTAGTAGATATGAATATGTCTACTTAATGAGGTAGAAGTCAAATTATTTTGATAAATTCAAGAAATTAAAGAATAAAGTTGAGAACCATATTGGTAAGAAGATTAAGAAACTCCACTCAGAACGTGGTGGAGAATATATTAATAAAGACTTCATTGATTACTTATGAGAGTTTGGGATCCTATCCCAAATAACTACTCCTTAAAAAATTCAGTGGGATGGTGTAATAGAAAGGAGGAGCCACACCTTGTTGGACATGGTGAGATCAATGATGATTCATAAAAGTATTTCATTACCCTTTTGGGGATACATGTTACAAACAATAGCATATATACTAAACTAATTACCAAACAAAGTGATAAATGGTATTACATATGAATTTTGGAGTGGAATAAAAGCTATGTCATAGAATTTACATGTGTGGGGAAGTGAAGAATTTGTGAAGGCCTCTTTAGGTAAGAAACTTGCACCCTAAGGGAAAAAGTATACCTTTATAGGATACCTTAAGGAAAAAAGGAGATATTACATATACAATCCCTTAGACAAAAATCATATAGTGGAAAGACATGCCATATTCTTTGATATGGAGAAAATCTCTAAAAGATATATTGGGATTGAGATATACTTTGACGAATTCGAGGCTCAAGGTATATAAGATTTTGTACATGAATAGATTATACAAAGACCCATGGAAGATGAATCTATTTCAGAGACACAATTACAACATTTGATTATAAGAGAGGTTATAGAACCAAAACATTATGGTTTTATAGTCACTGAGTATGGTGACTCATTATTAGTTGATAATAATTATCCTATAACCTAAAAGGAATTAGTAAGTGGCACAAAAGTTTCCATGTGGAAAGATACCATGAATTCTGAAATGTATTCCATGTAGAAAAACCAAGTCTAGATTTTGGTAGACCCTCTAGTAGATGTAAATTCTGTTGGTTGCAAGTGGTTATTCAAGAAAAAACTAGACATGGAAGGATAAGTTAGTAATTATAAGGCATGAATAGTTGAAAAAGGGTTTAAAAAACATCAAGGCATCGGCTAAGATGAAACATTTTCACTAGTTTCAATGAAAAAGACATCAGAATTATACTTTCAATTATAGCTTACCATAACTACGAGATTTGGAAAATGGATGTCAAAACATCCTTCCTTAATGGGAACCTTCAAGAAGATGTCTATATGACACAACCCAAAAGGTTTATGACTCCAAAGGATTCTAATAAGATATGAAAATTAAAAAAAATACATTTATGGATTAAACTAAGCATCTCAGTCAGGGAAAATTCATTTTTATGAATCCATATTAGAATTTGGTTTCATAAATAATGTGTTTGATCCTTGTTTCTAAAAATGGTTTATTGGGAGTGAAATCATTTTCATAATAGTATATGTTGATGAAATATTACTCATAGGAAACAAAATATCAGTCTTACAATCTATTAAGGCATGATTGAATAAATGCTTATCTATGAAGGAATCATGCAAGGAAGAATATATTTTTGAGATCCAGATCCATCATGATATATCAAAGAGGTCACTTGAACTAAGTCAAAGTACATACATTGACATGATATTGATAAAATTATGTACAAAAAAATATAAGAGGGGATTATTTCTAGTGTCATATGGAATTCATATTTCTAAAAAATATTTTCCCCAGACACATGAGGAAAGAAATTGAATAGAAAGGATACCATACACATCAGAGATTGGGTCAGTCATGTATTCTATAATATGTACTAGTATAGATGTCACCTATACATTAAGTGAACTAGGATGATATCAAGATGATCTAGGTTACCTCCATTTAATGGTAGTCCAGACTATCCTTAAGTATCTTAGATGTGCTAAAGATATGTTCCTATTTTTTAGAGGAGATGAGGAACTAGTCATTAGAGGATATGAAGATGATAGTTTAAAAAATGATCAAGATGACATCAATTTATAAATGGGATAAATCTTCACTTTGATTGGAGGTGCTGTGAGCTAGAAAAGATCAAATAAGGATGTGATCGTAGATTCTACAATAGCGACCGGGTATATTATAGCTTCTGAGGTATCTAAGGAAGCGGTATGGAAGTTAATCTTCATATAAGAGCTTGAATTGGTAATTAGAAGTAAATATCATATAATAATCTATTGTGACAATACTACAGTAGTGGATGTCACAAGGAGAGAAGGTCACATCAATGGAAAAAGCACATTCCTTAGAATTATCATATTTAGAGAGATTTTTCTCAGAGGGGTGTGATTGTAGTGAGAAGTATTTCCCTGAAATACAACACGATTGACCCCTTGACTAAATAATTATGTTATAAAAAAAATATGATTAACATGTTATGTCTAACAGATTGAAAGTCATAGGATTTTGGCTCTAGTCTATGTGATATTTTGTTAGAGTTAGTGTCCTAGGACCAACTGATTATACATTGATTACATATATATTTCATTTATTGAATATTAATTTAACATATTATTATATATTCTTCATTACTTATGAATGTTTTAAATGTACTAATTACCTTGAGTATTTATCTCATTGATAAGGACACACCAATCTCTTCCATGATGAGAACCTTGAAGTGCTATTAAAACATTCTTAATATATTTTTGTAGTTGGATAATATACAATGATGGGATACATAGTATTTAGACCATCAGGTGAGAGTGCTCGTTAGTGGATGAGGTTTTTTCTCATGAATTTCACACTTGGTAATATTAAAGTAGGGGGATTATGAAAATGAACCTATGAGTAGGAATTCCACATTTTTTTGGTTTCATCAGATATTCCTATTTGTGATTTTGTGTAATGGTCCTTAGACTTTAATATTATCATTAACATCTTTCATTACTTGACCAATTAGATTTACTGACCAAAACTATAATTCCATAAGTTTGAGGGAAGTAGGGTACATTGGGTGCATCATAATTGACATGTAATTAATAGATAAGTCGAGGAAGGATTTTCCCTTCAATATTTATGGAATCTGATATCTCATCACTTTGATTCGAATAGAACCATCATATTAAATTCCATGACCATGGTGTAACGAATTATTTATTTTAGATAATAGGAGAACAATGTATCGAGTAAATAGGTTGATGAAACCTTCATGATGAGATATTGAGACAAAAGGATTATATTACAAATTGAGCATTCATATGTGGTTATTGACAATGCAACATTAAGTTATTTCTCTTGGGTTCCTTGACCCATTTCTAGATAGTAATATTGGAATTTAGGCAAGGCCTCCTAATGTGAATGAGAAATAATAATAGAGGGTTACACACTAAGTTTTTCTATTGATCTCCATTAAATTATATTTGAGTTCAATTAATGGAATAAATATTATTCTCAAGTTAGAGTAATAATTTTATTCAAGTTAAATTGATTGCATAAATTAAATAAATACTTATTCACTGAGATGTGAATAAAAATATATTTATTTATTTTATTTAATATTTAATAAATATTTATTCTCTATTAGGTGATTGAAATATTTATTTATAAATAAAATTTTTATTAAGCTGTTCAATAAATGAAAGAGGATTTTGAATGGACCAAGACCATGTCCGATGACAAATGTTAATTTAAAATCCCATTAAATAATATTTTTTATCATGGTTGGTGTGAACCACAAAATAATAATTATAATATTATTATTATGTATCATGGGGTTTATTAATGGCAATAAATTTTATTTAATGTCCGACATGTAATTAAATAATATTTTGACTAAATGTACCAAATTCATAAATTTTTATTCATTTTTGGATAAACCCCCTTTTAAGGGTAAAGGGGGGAAACCTCACAAACTTCAAAGATAGTGTGGAAAAAAACCAGAAGGTCAAAAGGGCTCAATCATCCAAGAACAAGACTACTAAGGAATAACCCTCCCCAGCATCACGATCATTATGAAAGGCCTCCACCATTGTATGACTGCTCAGCAAGATGTTCCGTGCAGTAATGATAGAGCCTGGTACCGATAGAAACACCATACCCTCTCAAACTTCTAAATCCGAATTTCCATAGATGGTGAACGCTACCTATTCTGATCCTCTTCCGAAGAATTACCTTGTAGAATTTCTAAAATAATAAACCCCTAATCCTTCTTCTGCCGAATTCAATGTGCGATTATTTCTCGAAACCCTAAAATGATACCATTCTGAAAACCATTCCATAAGATCAAAGTTAAACCATATATCAAGACCCACTTCACCAAAGCACCTTCATTTCCTTATCCACCAAAGAAAATACACTAAAACAGAACTATCACACATTTCACTACAACACATAAATGCAGAATCACCCAATACCAAAGCAGAATCATCCAAAACAGATCACGAATAGCAGACTCTACGTAGACAAGGACTATCACAAGAATAGAAGTCGGCACATCCAAAATCAAACAATGAAGGCAACAATTAAAGACCAAAATTCCATCACCACATTGATGATGCTTTCTCCTTTACACACCTCTATCGATCCACAAACCGCAAATCCTCACTTAAAGACCAGAAACACACAGTAGAACTCAACCAAACCAAAAAATAAAAATAAAAATCAAGGAATGAAAAACATCACTGGAAAGCCAGCTACTCGAACATGCACCAGAACAATGTTCCTGCCACAAGCCATAACCACTCCCATCTCCGCCTTCAAGAAATCACTCAAGACCACAACGAACCTCCCAATCACACCCACAACCGATGCAGAAACGAGTCTACGACCCTCAAACTACAGTAGGAGAACTCAACCCCTATACCTTAACTACACTACCATGGGAAACCTAGAAAATTCAGAGGATAAGGAATGAATATGGAAGAAATGATGAAACATTATTCAACCCAAAAAGCTGCGACATCGCCACTGGATGAGGACACACACACTGAAAGCACGATGAGCATAAGTGCTGAGAGAGAAGACACTGCCGATCTAAGGTGGAGAATAGAAAGGTGGTGACAGGGGGTAACTAAGAAATCAGAGCACTTTACGGGTGCATTCTCCTTAATTAAATAATATTTTAATTTATGATTATGTCTATTCTATGGAGCATCCAAAAATTTAGAATAGAGAACTACTTTTCACAAATAATTCTATCTCGACTCATCCTTCTCTTTCCATATGAATGGAGATAACCACAAGAGATATTTCTATAAGACCGAATGATGGATATCAAGAGAAAATAATGCAAGACATTTGACTCAATACACTAGAACCTAGAGATCAAGTTGTGTTACTTGGAGATCATAGGAGAATGTGTAGATCATTGCTAGAGGAATTTTATCCTTATACCCTCATAGTGAAATGAATATAATCCAAAAGGGTCTTTTTAGATGTTGAATATTCATCAACAAATAAATTCCTAATCCCAAGTATTTATTTCTTCAAATATTAATTAAATTAATTATAAATTATACATGAAAGATCCTCTCTCTTGGTTTTGGGAAATGATTATTCAAAGAAATTTTAATATATATCCATCCTCCTCATGATTTTAATTTTCCGGAAACCTATATTCTTTCAATTTATAGTAACTATATTGACCTCCAAAGAGGAAAAATCCTTGTTTTCATGGTAAGTTTAAAAAGGGTTAACAAAGGGTTAAAACCAAAAGATAAGGGTAAAAACTAGAGAAAATAATATAATTTTTATTGAATGAAATTTTTTATACCCATAATCATGATATATTCTAAATAATTAAGCTTGGATCCATTTTTAATTAAAAAATAATTTAACTTAAATTAATATTTTGAGAAATTCCAAGAGCGCCCCTCCCCTCTCTTATAAAAGGGAACCTCTTATTCTCATTAATTCCAGATTAAAAACCCATTTTATTTTTCCAATACCTACCCAAATATAATCCTATAATCCCTAATAAAATTATGGATTCCATATTTTAGCTATAACACTAACCTAATATGTATTAAGTTGTTAATCAAAGGAGGTTTTCCAAAGAAGATGTATAATTTCTTTCCACCTATTTTGGTTTTGTTTTCTTATTAAATATCTTTAAACTTTTATTAAAACATGAAAAAATAATAAAAAAATTATTTTATATATAATTACGATTTTTTATTTTAATCTTATAATCTATATCAATCTCCTCTTTCATCAAATGGGAAATGAAACCATCATTCGTGTGTATGACGGACTACCACCTCACAAACCAATGTAATTCATTTTCCATCACCGTATTTCATGGATGGATTATAATAATGGAAATAATTTTTATATATAATATTCATGAAATATTTATCATTATAAAATTATAATATATTATTTACCTTCTTACCTTTCCATGCACTGAAAAATGATAACGTCGTTTCTGCGTACTTGTGGACTACCACATGTACGTTGCGATTTGATTTTTTTTTCATTACCAAATAAAATGGATGATATATATAAGTATATTTAATGAAATAATATGAAATATATTATATTATGATAATTCTAGAAACATAAAATAATATTTACCTTATTTCCATAATGATCGTTGAAAAATAGAAACGTTACTCATGCGTACATATGATCAACCGTCTCCTTGATTATAACATAGTTCATTTTTCATAACCATATTTAATAGATGGATTTAAAAGTATAATTTAAGTATAAAATTTAAAATTTTTTCATGATTATTATTCTATATATGATTAAATTATGACCTTCATAACCATAGTTGACTTATCAAATCCATTTTTGACTTAAGGTACAAATATTGACAAAACATCCAACTTGAATTTAATTAATTAAGTAATTAAATATAGAATGGTAAGTGATATAATAAAAGGAATAATAAACTTGAAAGGGGTTATTAATAATTCAAATAGTTAACCTATGTTTATCATTCATGAAGATAAGGAATGTATATGATGAGTCAGACTCAAGGTAAGAGACTTTTTTTTAAGAATCATCTTTTAAAGTTTCCCTTTAAAAATATCTTTTTCTTCCATTTATATATTTTATAAAAATGTTTTATAAAAGGTTTTTATTATTACTATATTATTTTTTAAATTCATTTTTACCCTTTTTTGAATTTTTAAATAACATTATAAAAGGATACATTTTACCATTTTCCAAATGAGGTACTTTGTGACTTTTCCAAAAAAAAGTATGGAAGGAATGTTTTTGAACTTATATGGAATGAGAATATTTTCCTGACTTCATGAATAATATTTTCTTTTAATTTTTCTTTACAATATTAAATAATTATTTTCAAATAAACTATTTTAGTTTGTATGTGGATAATTTTCTTAAAAAAAGTAATTTTCCCCAAGGAATGTTTTTATAAAGCAAGAATTCATGTTTTATGATTATTTTACAGTTCTTTGGAATTATTTATGATGATGGGTGGTTCCATTATAAAACAAAGTTATGTGGTCCCATGATATACCTATAATTCATTGGGTATGTTTATATTAGAATTTGACAGTGATGTAGGATCAAAATATGAATATAGATGCTCAATTACAAGAGGGGTGAATTGTAAGTTTAAAAAATTTCATTTGTAAACTTAAGGAAAACTATATTTAACAAGGTTAAACAAGGTAAATTCAAAAGACCTATTTTAGTTCTAAAAACATGATAGGTTCCAGAAATGTGGTTCCAGAAATGAAATTTAATGAATGTTTACAAAGAAAATATTTTTAGAGACCCAAAGCGTGACATACATAGATATTACATTACTTTTGCGGAATACTTAATACATAAAAAAAACATACACACAAGGACCGTAATAGTTTAGTGTCTTTGCAAACTTGGAACGTAATCTTCTAATCGTGGTGAAATATCTTCAACATCTCCCATAAAGATCTTCTACTTTTTGTTTCCTTACCTAAAACCTTTCTTTTAATCCTGGGGGAAAATAAAACATAAAAAGGGTGAGCTCAAATTCTCAGTAAGGGTAAGCATGGATAAGATAAAACATACCATATACATTTGAACTTAAAAACATGAACATAAAGTTTAAAAATCAAAATCTTGAGCAACGACATAAAACATGGAAGTACATAAGGCATAGATCATAATTGAATATAAATCATGATAAAATAGCATGGTAATAAAACATGTAATTGTGGCATACATCAAGCACATGTAATGATTTCCATAGTAGACAAGGCATTGCTGCCAAGACCATCTTAGTGGACAAAGTCCCTTTCTGAATCGAGTTCACTCCTCGTTCCAGTGCTGTAATACTGAAACAGATTAACTTACCGTTCCAGCCATGTCTATCTCATGAGATATAAAATCTTTACCCAATGCATTGGAGGGAGATATAGGTCCCACCCATCTCATAATGAAATCATTCTTACTTGTTCCACAAACGAAACATACATCATTCATAATAACCCAACGAAGAAAATGAGTTTCATAAACATCATCCCATCATCACATAATCCATATAAAAGAAATCGATATTTCATCATAAGAAAAGTTAAACCATGTAAATCATATAGACATTATACTTGAGACATACACATATGAAATAATGTTATCTTAGATGAAAAATGGTTTTGATAAAACACTGGAAATGAATTCTTGAGGAAAATATCCTTTCTTCTTCAAAATCATTTTCTTTTCACAAAATGCCATGTAATTTTAAAAGAATAGGATTTTGTTTAAAATAGTAATGAAATCTTTTGGAGAAAGCTTCATGAAAATAAGTCTTTATAAAACCATAAAAATCCTTTCTTTCCGTATAAGTTAAAAAAATATTCTTCTCGTACTTTTGCCGAAAAAGTCAAGAAAGTTCTTCGTAACGTAAACAAAAGAAAGATTCCTTACATACCATGTAGTAAAAGTAAAAAATGGGTAAAAAGAACTTCAAAAATACAAGAAACCATTATTATAAATCAGGTAAATTGATGATAAATATAACCCCAGTAAATACTTACGAATAAACAGTCTCAGATAAGAATGAGATTGTAAGAATTATCCCTTACCTTAGGTCCGATATGCTTCGTACGTATCTAAACCTCCTGTATAATGATTTAAATAATGTCATTGACTTATTATAGAATCATATTAATTGTTATGATATCATATATTTTTCACTTATGACTTTATATTACCCGTTATTTTGTAAATTCCATGTTAAAGCAGCGTTTTGGGTAAAATCATTTCATTTATCATATGTGTTTCGACTTGTCGTTCCTAATATTAATACTTATATCCTGATTTAAATAATTCCAGAATGTAAAACATGAATTATATATAATATATATTTTTCATATACATATATATATATATATTATAGATCTATAAAAGGAATGAAATACACCGTTCATGGAGACAGTAGGCCGTACGTATGCATGAACGCTGTTTTCGTTTCCTTATTGAATTGAATGAAACTAAATAGATGACATACATATATATATATATATACATAAATATAGTAGAATTATTATTTCATATATTTCATTATTATTCATTATATAAACTTTATGATCATTCATTTATGGTTAACATGGAGAATGAATCTCATCGCGTCGTGGAGACGGTAGTCCGTATGTACGCACGAGCGATGATATCGTTCCCATGATTATTGAATAGAATTGGAGTGGATTGTATAATATATCAGAATCAGTATGATGTTATAAAAACCATATATATTTATTCTTTACACCATTATACCCATCTATGTAAGGTGTTGGTGGAAAAATAGATTTCACCACAGCGCGGAGACGGTATTCCGTACGTATGCACGCGTGGTGATTTCATTTTCCGTAGGATGTATAGATGGTGAAATAGGGTAGTTTCATACTTATAATAACATATAATTATATTAGTTATACTGATGTTATTACTTCATAATGAAACAAAAAAATAAGAATAAGTGGAAGAAGAAATAAAGTTGAAAGAATCGGTAACAGACATCACCTCTTCTTTGAAGTTCCTCTTTGAGACCTCCTCTTAGGGCACTAAAATTGGTATTTGAAGAATACCAGAACCTCTAGGATGTTTCTATGGATGTGGATAAGAGAATTTGGCAGGGTTTGGATGATCTTGAAGGCTCAAAGTGGTGTGAGGAAGAGAGGGAGGAGGTGCCCTTTTATAAGGGAGGAGAGGGGCACCTTTTGAAAAACTAAAAATATTATTTTATTATAAAGTCATATTCAGTTTTTAATAGCTCCAAATTCAGTTATTTAGAAGATAAGGTGGGTATGGGTCTAAATATACTCATCTAGTATAATTTATACAAGTTTAGGTTTCTATTTTAACCTTATCATTTAGATTTAACCTTAAGTTAAATAATTTTACTTTTACCGTGTCTTCTTGTTTTCTTACACTATAAGGTTAATAAAATTACGATAACAAGCCAAACGAACCCCAAGTTGTTTATTATTAATATATATAACCTTATCTAAGTCATTTTTCCGAACCTTAGATTTTGAGGAATAAAATAACAATTAATAATATAATATTTTTTTAAAAACTATTTTATGTCAATTTTGACACTATTTGGTATTTGATTTTTTTTAAAATAATAACAGAATGATTAGTTCAAAATAAGTTAACTAAATCAATAATAACATGTCATATTAACCAATAAAATTATTGGAATTCATAAAAAGTCTCAAATTACATTTATTAGGGTATTTATAACATCAATTATGTCAATATTTCATTAATAAGATAATTATTGCATCATCATTGTGTCATAAATAAAGTAAATTATTTAATCTTTAAAAATTATAAATAAAATACCATTATGTATGAAATCTTTTTGTATTTCTAATTAATATTTATAGTCGAATATATCCTATGTATAACCCTATATTAAAAATTAATTAGTTATTAAACTTTGATTTTAACTATTTTAACCCTTCTTTAATAAATTAATAATAAATGTCCTAATCCTATCCAAGTGGGACTAAATGGTCATATTTTATTTCTAAGGTTGTTTTTGGTCGAATTAAACTTATCCAATAGAATTAGGACATGTTTTAGGGTAATAATAATATCATTTTTACCCTTAATTACCCTATTTACTTTTAACCGTGGTAAAAAAAAGTAAAAAGTTACTATTCACAAAAAATATTTTCATCTCATTGAACCACATTTTAGTCCTTGATATTAACCGTGTCTCTCGGATTTTTGAAATTCCACTCACATTAGTGGTAAAATTTCATTTAAATGAAAAAGTCAGTTTTTTAACTACCACTAAGTGGTTTCACTATTCATAAAAAATTGAAGTTTTTCAGAAAAATACCAAAAATTCAGCCTAAGAATTATTTGAAATTATGAATTCAAAATTGATGTCTATTTTTCCAAATTCAAAACATAGAAGTGACATTAATTAATTTTAAAATTAATTCCCGTTATCAAAACAAATAGCGAGTTTTTAAGTAACAATAACTATCAAAAGATCGATACTTATTTATATCAAATTTCAAAGTGAAACTAATTCCAATGACCAACATTGGATTAAATGGTAAAAATATATTCTAATTACACTTTAAAACCATTTAAAATGATAATCTAACCATATAAATTATTTCTATGAAAAAGTTGTTTTTAATTAAAATATAGCATGATTTTACTATTCATTAAAATATGAAAGTTAATGAGAATAATATGAAAAATTTATCCAAAGTAAATTTTTATATCCTGATTCCAAAGAAGAATTTTATTTTGTCAAATTTAACTTATAGAGATTTCAAAAATAATATTTAAAGTGGGTGTGCCATCAAAAGGCGGCAAAACTACATTTTTTGAAAATTACTTATTTTACTCAAAAAATTGATTTTGTTCTCATACCATGTTCTAGAAAATGTGTAAGATGAATAATAATGTTATAAAATTAAAAATTTAGTTGATACTATTCATAACGGGTAGTTCATATAACATATAATTGTTTAGCAAAACTCAGTATTGCGTACAACACACGCTATTGTTAAAGGTCACGACTGCGTGTAATGCAAGCCAAGTCAGAGATGCGTGTTGTGCAATCTCCTTTTGTTGTAGCATTCAACAAAAGAAATTAATTAATTTAAAAAGAATATTTTTCATAAAATCTCATGGTGTTACATTCTACCCCCCTTAAAATGAATTTCGCCCTCGAAATTTGTCAGGGTTATAAATGGTTTACTACTCAAAAGTCTCTTTAATAGAACCCACATCGTAAAAAGGAATACCAAAACCAGTCTTTAAAAACTAAATTATGAAATGTAATAGTTACCAAAATTAACTAATCACTGGGTTTCTACATAGGTGAAAATATGGATATGGAAGAGAAATCTAACCATCATGTTCTGATGGAGAGTGGTAGAGAACATGGCTATGCAAAAGCCATCAATCACAAAGCCATAGATTTGTGATGATCTAAGGTACCATCTGATTCATTGGATATAAGGGCACTAGGACAACATTTTTGGTTTTCAAGATCATTTCCCTAAAGTTGATGAAATTGGAATTAGAAGAAATACTTTCTTGATTTTGGTACAATTTCACCGTTGGTCGTTTCCTTAGACAATTTACACTTCACCTCTTAAAGAAATGAAGTTGAATTTGTCATTCGTGAAGTGTTAGCAGATCATGTGATAGAATGATGGGTCATTCCATCTGTCTCAAACAAAAGTTTAGAAAAAGTTATCAAAAATACATAAGTCCATCTATAGTGATATTAATCATATATGGTTCCTAAAATGGACTTATCCTTCATATATCATACTGCTTAATATAATAAAACAAGTTTCTACTAAATAGGGACTTCCTACAAGCCAGTGGTAGGCGAAAAAGGCATGTCGCACTTCAGTTGTGGGTTCGATTCCCACAGCCTTGTCCGACGCGATGGGCTGTCGCCCATCCTGCAGGTTGTCCTTTTTCTAAAACTACATTACTATAACATCCCATCAATAATATTGAAAAACTTATATCCTTAAACAATACTAAATTATGTCCAACATAATCCATTACAATATTTAGGCTTATCCATAATACTGCAGTCCACTCTCATATTATAGTAAAAACGATTACCAAAGAGTTCACATAACAAGCATGTTAATACCATCGTTGATCCCCATATATCATAAGATATGTCTTGTTGGTCACATTCCAAACATTCGAAGGCCTTAATCATGTATTCTATTGAAAAATTAATACCCATTGAATCTTAGTGAAAACATGAGTGCTGTCAAAAGTTAACTCTTTCCACATACCAAAATCCCAAAATTCTGTATACTCAAACCATGATATCACTTAGTCCTTACAAAAATCATGAGCTCATGAATACTGTCGAACATTTCATTTTCTTCTTATCCCTTCATTATGCGCATATCATCTTCTTTCCAAAATATTTGAATCACTTTTCATGGTTACCGGTACCATCAAATTATTGAAAACCACAATAGACTAATACAAAAATATTCTAATACACCATAAAAGTACCTCAACAACATCATTATTGAATACCAATACATAAACACTTCAATCCATCCTCTTCAATGATTGTCCTGGAATAAGTCCTTCCTTGATTTAGAAGTAACTTTTTAGATCAGGGCATTGAGTTGGGTAACGCCCATGTTCTCCACAAATAAGACATTGAACTCCATAACAGTGTGTCACTCTATGACCCTTTTCTCCACACAGATAACATCTTCCACTACATTCGAGGTATTCCTCAAGGTTCTTTTTCCCTTCTCTAGAAATACCAATCTTCCTTTCTTTATGATCCTCAACATGCGAACTTTCATAAAAGTATACCTTCTTTATATATGATGAATTAGGCATACCACTAAATTTCACCTTGTTAATCATATATCACGATGACTGATTCGGCATAATCACAATATCTTTCTCTCTAGGAATTACACAATTTTGTTGCTTATAGTCACCAATTTGTCCATTGGATTCAATGTTAACCGAATTCCTTCTGGTTCCCTCAATTGACTAAAACAAAAAAAGAATTCTGTGAGAGGCAAAAATCATGCTAGGGAAAACAACATAGTAAAGGGGGAGTACCCTCAATATCTAACATCTTAGGTTAAATTCTAAGATAGTTACCATAGTTCTAGGACTATAACCTATACTTATACTTAACCTTTGGTACATCCCAAGACATACTTTAGAAATATCTTTAGGGATCTCACTAACGTTTTCACATCCTAGTTTCCAAAGGTTAACTAAACCTTTCCTCTGATACCAACTGTAGAGACCCGAAGCTTGACGTACATAGATATTACATTACTTTTGCAGAATAATTAATACATAACAAAAACAGAAACACAAGGACCGTAATAGTTTAGTGTCTTTGGAAACTTGGAACGTAATCTTCTAATCGTGGTGAAAGATCTTCAACATCTCCCATAAAGATCTTCCACTTTTTGATTCCTTACCTAAAACCTTTCTTTTAATCCTGGGGGAAAATAAAACATAAAAAGGGTGAGCTTAAATGATCAGTAAGGGTAAGCATGGATAAGATAAAACATACCATATACATTTGAACCTAAAAACATGAACATAATGTTTAAACATCAAAATCTTGAGCAACGACATAAAACTTGGAAGTATATAAGGCATAGATCATAATGGAACATAAATCATGATAAAATAGAATTGGAATAAAACATGTAATTGTGACATCCATTAAGCACATGTAATGATTTCCATAGTAGCCAAGGCATTGCTACCAAGACCATCTTAGTGGACAAAGTCCCTTTCTGAATCGAGTTCACTCCTCGTTCCAGTGCTGTAATACTGAAACAGATTAACTTACCGTTCCAGCCATGTCTATCTCATGAGATATAAAATCTTTACCCAATGCATTGGAGGGAGATATAGGTCCCACCCATCTCATAATGAAATCATTCTTACTTGTTCCACAAACGAAACATACATCATTCATAATAACCCAACGAAGAAAATGAGTTTCATAAACATCATCCCATCATCACATAATCCATATAAAAGAAATCGATATTTCATCATAAGAAAAGTTAAACCATGTAAATCATATAGACATTATACTTGAAACATACACATATGAAATAATGTTATCTTAGATGAAAAATGGTTTTGATAAAACACTTGAAATGAATTCTTGAGGAAAATATCCTTTCTTCTTCAAAATCATTTTCTTTTCACAAAATACCATGCAATTTTAAAAGAATAGGATTTTTTTTAAAACAGTCATGAAATATTTTGGAGGAAGATTCATGAAAATAAGGCTTTATAAAACTGTAAAAATACTTTCATGCAGTATAAGTTAAAAAAACATTCTTCTCGTACTTTTTCCGGAAAAGTCAAAAAACTTCCTCGTAACATAAACAAAAGAAAGATTCCTTACATACCATATAGTAAAAGTCAAAAATGGGTAAAAAGGGCTTTAAAAATACAATAAATCATTCTTATGAATCAGGTACATTGATGATAAATATAACCCCAGTAAATACTTATGAATAAACAATCTCAGATAATAATGAGATTGTGATAATTATCCCTTACCTTAGGTCCGATATGCTTCGTACGTATCCAAACCTCCTGTATAATGATTTAAATAATGTCATTGACTTATTAAAGAATCATATTCATTGTTATGATATCATATATGTTTCACTTATGACTTTATATTACCCGTTCTTTTGTAAATTCCATGTTAAAGCAGCGTTTTGGGTAAAATCATTTCATTTATCGTATGTGTTTCGACTTGTCGTTCCTGATATTAATACTTATATCATGATTTAAATAATTACATAATTTAAAAAATGATTTTTATATAATATATATTCATCATATAAATATATATATTATAGATCGATAAAAGGAATGAAATACACCGTTCATGGAGACAGTAGGCCGTACGTACGCATGAACGCTGTTTTTGTTTCCTTATTGAATTGAATGAAACTAAATAGATGAAATATATATATATATATAAATAAATCCTATAGAATTATTATTTCATATATTTCATTATTATTCATTATATAAACTTTATGATCATTCTTGTATGGTTAACATGGAGAATGAATCTCCTCGCGTCGTGGAGACGGTAGTCCGTACGTACGCACAAGCGATGATATCGTTCCCATAATTATTGAATAGAATTGGAGTGGGTGGTATAATATATCATAATCATTATGATATTATAATAAACATATATAGTTATTATTTACACCATTATACCCATCCATGTAAGGTGTTGGTGGAAAAACAGATTTCACCACGGCGTGGAGACGGTATTCCGTACGTACGCACGCGTGGTGATTTCATTTTCCGTAGGATGGATAGATGGTGAAATAGGGTTGTTCCATACTTATAATAACTTATAATTATATGAGTTATACTTATGTTATTACTTAATAATGAAACAACTAAATAAGAAGAAGTGGAAGAAGAAATAAAGTTGAAAGAATCGGTAACGAACATTACCTCTTCTTTGAAGCACCTCTTTGAGAACTCCTCTTAGGGCACTAAAATTGGTCTTTGAAGAAGACCAGAACCTATTTGATGTTTCTATGGAAGTTGATAAGAGAATTTGGAAGGGTTTGGCCGAGCTTGAAGGCTCAAAGTTGTGTGAGGAAGAGAGGGAGGAGGTTCCCTTTTATAAGGGAGGAGAGGGGAACCTTTGGAAAAACTAAAAATATTATTTTATTATAAAGTCATATTCGGTTTTCAATAGCTCCAAATTGAGTTAATTTGAAGATAAGGTGGGGAGGGGTCTAAATATACTCATAAAATAGAATTTAGACAAGTTTAGGTCTCTATTTTAACCTTATCATTTAGATTTAACCATAAGTTAAATAATTTTACTTTTACCGTGTCTTCTGGTTTTCTTACACTATAAGGTTAATAAAATTACTATAACAAGCCAAAAGAACCCCAAGTTGTTTATTATTAATATATATAAACTTATCTAAGTCATTTGGCCGAACCTTATATTTTTAGGAATAAAATAACAATTAATAATATAATATTTGTTTTAAAAACTATTTTATGTGAATTTTGAAACTATTCGGTAATTGATTTTTGTAAAAATCATAAAATAATTATTAGTTCAAAAAAAGTTAACTAAATCAATACTTACATGTAATATTAACCTATAAAATTAGTTTAATTCTTAAAAAGTCTCAAATTACATTTATTTGGGTATTTATAACATCAATTTTGTCAATATTTCATTAATAAGATAATTACTGCATCATCTTTGTGTCATAAATAAAGTAAATTATTTAATGTCTAAAAATTATAAATAAAATACCATTATGTAGGAAATATTTTTAGATTTCTATGGAATATTTATAGTCGAATTTATCTTATCTATAACTCTATATTAAAAATTAATTATTTATTTAACTCTGATTTTAACTATTTTAACCCTTCTTTAATTAAATTAATAATAAATGTCCTAATCTAATCCAAGTGGGCCTAAATGGTCATATTTTATTCATAAGGTTGTTTTTGGTCGAATTAAACTTATCCAATATAATTAGGACATGTGTTAGGGTAATAATAATATCATTTTTACCCTTAATTACCCTTTTTACTTTTAACCGTGGTAAAAAAAATTAAAAAGTTACTATTCACCAAAAATATTTTAATCTCATTGAACCAAATTTTAGTCCTTGATATTAACCGTGTGTCTCGGATTTTCAAAATTCCACTCACAGAAGTGGTAAAATTTCATTTAAATGAAAAAGTCAGTTTTTTAACTACCACTAAGTGGTTAAACTATTCATCAAAAATTGAAGTTTTTCATAAAAATACCCAAATTCATCCTAAGAATTATTTGATATTACGAATTCAAAATTGATGTATATTTTTCCAAATTAAAAACATATAATTGGAATTAATTAATTTTAAAATTAATTCTCGTTATCAAAACAAATAGAGTGTTTTAAAGAAACAATAACTATCAAAAGATTGATACTTATTTATATCCAATTTCAAAGTGAAATTAATTCCAATGACCAACATTGGATTAAATGGTAAAAATATAATCTAATTACACTTTAAAACCATTTAAAATGATAATTTAATAGTATAAATTATTTCTATGAAAAAATTTGTTTTCAATTAAAATATAGTGTGTTTTTACTATTCATTAAAATATGAAAGTTATCAGAATAATATGAAAAATTTATCCAAAGTAAATTTTTATATCCTGATTCCAAATAAGAATTTTATTTTGTCAAATTTAACTTATAGACATGTCAAAAACAAGATTTAAAGTGGGTGCGCCATCAAAAGGCGGCAAAACTACATTTTTTGAAAAATACTTATTTTACTCGAAAAATTGATTTTGTTCTCATACCATGTTCTAGAAAATGTGTAAGATGAATAATAATGTTATAAAATTCAAAATGTAGTTGATACTATTCATAACGGGTAGTTCATATAACATATCGTTGTTTAGCGAAACTCAGTATTGCATACAACACACGCTATCGTGAAAGGTCGCGATTGCGTGTAATGCAAGCCAAGTCAGGGATGCGTGTTGTGAAAGCTCATTTTGGTGTAGCGTACAACACAAGATATTAATGAAATTAAAAAAATATTTTTCATAAAATCTCGAGGTGTTACAATATTCTACCTTAAAGTGTAAAGAATCTTACTTATCAGAGTATACAAAAGAATATGAAAGTATAAGAAGGTTATACTTTCTTCCTTTATCAAAATAAAACAGAAATATACTTTCAAAAAATATAAAATCTTTTAACCCAAATATTAGGGTATCCAACAAACTTGGATAAAGGTCCCTTGATTTATACTTTCAAGAATGTCTGTATTACCCACACCAGGGTAAGCCCTCGATAGGAATATCGGAACCTGTCTTGCTATACTCGCAAGCCCTCTAACTTTAAGGTATTTGGTACCACTGTCTTCCTATCCATATAAGTCCTTGAACATTAAGGTAGTCGACACCTCTATCTTCCTATCCCTAGAATTCCTCAATTGTACACAATAACAATCAGAGTCACACGACGCAAGATGAACAAGATGTTCTGTACGGACAAGGCATGAGAGTCTCTCTCTAGAAATCACTTAAGCAGCATGAAATCTCTAGAGTGATGGATCTATTCTTAGTTATTGTGAGCTCATTCAAATGAGCTCTTATTTATAGGAATTTCTCCAATGGTCGGATTCCTTCTCCAATAGTCATTTTTTTCCTTGAATCTCGGAGGGACCTATATACTTGTCACTCAAACAACAGTTAGTTAGAAACAGATTGTATGAAATCATTTCATAACTATAACAAGTATAAGAAAAATATGGTTGCTTAACTAAATCTAATTTTCTAGATTCTAAGGAAAAATAAAGTTATGATTCTATACAAATAAACACTTGAAGACTATAAATCATGGGTATTTGGATTCTATATTTCATGGAATTCAGAATCATAATTTTATAGACTTCGGAGTATGAATTCCAATGAATTCAGAATCAAAATTATAAAGAATTCCAAATCTGAATTTTGAGGAATTCAGATTCTGAATTATGAAGAATTCGGAATCTAAATTCTGAGGAATTCAGAATCTAAATTCTCAGGAATTCAGAATCTGAATTCTTAGGAATTTGGAGTTCAAATTATAAGGAATTGGGAGTCCGATTTTTGAGAAATTCAGAGTCCAAATTATTGAGAATTTGGAGTCTAAATTTCAGAGAATTCAAAGTCTGAAAATAGAATACTCTATAACCAAGGATTTATAGGATTCTGAGGTTTTATATGGGAAACTGAATTTTATAATTAGGAATAAAATGAGTTAGATTTTTAGAAATTATAATATGAATAATGAAAACATAGGTAAGAATATATTTTCCTTTAGGAAAGAAAATTTTCCTTAATAATATAAATTTTAGGGAAAATAAAATTTGTCTTAAGATAGGGTGTTTGTTATTTTTAAAACATGAAGGAATGGAAAAGTCAGAAGGAAAAATTATTGACTCAATAGGTGATGGCTATTCCAAGTGGGACTATGATGGTTACTACAAGTATAACCAGGAGGGTTATTCCATGTGTAACTTCAAGGGTTACTCTTATTGTATATGTGATGATTTCTCCATGTGTATGTGTTATTAGAGAATTATTTCCAATGTTACCTATACTATTTATTTATTCTTTCCATGGGTTTTTACAGAAATTTATTTTATTCACAAGGTATGTCATTGAGCATATATTTAAAGTAAAGTATACACTACTTCATAAGATTGAAATGTATAAATTTGTGAAAAATTTATTATGAGTTTTCCTTATTTCAAATAAACATTTATGAGTTTTATTTTTCCTTTAATAGTTTTAATAAAATGTTTTATAAAAATATTTTGGAATAGAAGGTGATTTCTTAGGTGAGAAAATATTGATTCTAAGGCCAAATTTTACTTTGAAAAATTATTTATTTATATATTCAGGGACTAATGTTTATCTCTTTGTTTTTTTGTGCACCTTACTAATAATTTTGTGCTTATCCCATGCTATTAAAATATTTTTTTACTAGGTTTTAAGAATATTACATACACGTATGAGATGAAGATAATTTTTTTGAATATATTCCAATAAAGGAAAACTTTTTATATACTAAAATTTTTGTTTTACTGAAAAAATCAATATTGAGTAGAAGTTCCGACTTGTAATTTATGGGTATTATATATAAAGATAATGAACTAATTATCTAAAACTCTAAAACTAAATTATATTTAAGAATAAAATAATGTGTACTATATTCTAAACACACTATATTATGTGATGTTCAAGGTCGAGTCCTTATAGTTAGCATTAGAGTAGGATTTAGATTACATCAGAGGTTTGGTTGTTATTTAAGAATAATTTTAAATTCTTAAATGACGAAAATGGTTAGTATGTTAGGGAGAATCATAGTTATTTTGGATAAATCAAAATAATTTTAGATAAAATTAATATTTATATCTTAGTGTTTATCCTTCTCATAAGATGGTATATTATGATTTTATTAATAGGCTCACACTAACCATTTGGTTTTTGTGAAAGACTAGATCTAGTAAAAACCTGAGTAAAAATGAATATGAAGGAAAATAAGGTGGTCTTATAAAAAAGAAACTAAAAAAAATGGGATTTATTATGATAACTATTACGGTTATTATTAATAAACTATTATAAGTAATTATTACCAACTTGAACCTTGGAGAATTTCCTAATATGATAAAAGTTAATCCCTATGGAAGTTTAGGTGATAATGGTCATAAAGGTAAACATATTATGTGACCTCTATGTAAATAATGTGGAAGAAATCACAAAAAAATGTCTTAAAAGAACAAGAAGATGTTTTTATGTGATAAAGGAGGTCATTAAGCAATAATATACTAAGTAAAAAGAAATAATTTAGTTAACTCCATGAAGGTGAATGAATATTTTCCTAAGGTATCAATTGAATGTTTTAAATATGGATATAATAATCATTATGAAAATAAATTTCCTAGGGGTAAGGCTCATGAGTGGGATCAATAGGACAATACAAATATATTTTTTAGAAATACCTATTTCCACTAGATTTTAAGATGAGAAAATTTAAAATGACATATGAATGTTATGGATTATTTCATGGATAATGTTTTGACATTGTTGAATCTTAAGACATGATTCATATTTTTGTTTTTGGGAAAGAAGTATTATGAAATAATATTTAAATAGCATTGCTAATGGATTATAAAGAAATTTGAATGATTAATACGTCTACGTATAAGGGATTCATGATTTTTGGTAGATTTAAGGATGATTATAAGTTTAAAATCATTAATATTCTTTTGATAATGGGAGTACTTTGGGATATTTTTATCGAGTTTTGATATATGATTGAGATATATATAACCCTTGACTTTATCATGTGAAAAATTTATTTCATAATTTATTATATTGTCATTTTATATACATAAGTATAAAGGTATGGATAAACTTTAAGGTTTATAAGATATTTTATTTTATGGTAAATGGGTTATTACATTTTTGGGGATGTAAAATGAAAGGCATGAGATAATATTTTAGGATAAAACATTTATTTAATGTTGAATATATTAATTTTATTGTTGACCTTGTTTATCCCATTTCTAGGAATGTTATAAGGATTATATTAATATAGTTTTAGTAAAAGGAAAACCCTCATGTTAGGAGAAAACTCATCGCAACCGTCAAGGCTGTGATGTTTGGATCCACAATCCATGGGTGATAAGGATGCATCACCTAACACTACCCTACATGATGTATTGGTTATTATGAAATTGTTTTTATTTATTTAAATGATTTTAAATATAAAGGAAAAGTTAATTTTTGGAACCTATATTTAATTTTATAGATATCCAAGAGATTGGAAATTATTTTGGTGATTAAGTGATTAGTGTTATTTCATAAGAAGTTCACAATTATTTTGGGGATAAATATATGATTAAGGTAAATAAAATATTATACAATTTTATTTGACAAATAAAGGTTGAATTATCTTTTTTAAGAATATATTATTTTATTGTGTTTTTATATTGATTTAGGTTATAGAAATTACTGTCATATCTTATAGATTATGTGATTAGGGAAATTAAATTTTGATATGAGACTTTAAGATTCATTGATGTGATTTGGAGATAAATTCTAAATTTATATTGGTAGATTATGTGATCAAATAATTATAATTTTTTGGGTTTCAACATTATACAGAAATATTTTTAGGAATTTTAAGGATATTTATTTATTGAATGATCTAAGTTGAACTTTGTGTATTACTATTTAAATTTGAAGATTAAAGTATTTTTCTTCATATGATGGTTTATTATTTTTTTGAATTATCTTAACTTTTTATAATAATTTTTGTTTTTGTTAATTAATAAATATAGGGAGAATATATATTTATTCTTTTATGGATTTTTAATCTATATAATTTTATTCTGATGCTTCAGTCATGAAATAATTCATCTTAAATACTCACAATTTTGGAGAAAAAGATGAGTTTGTGATGAAAATTTATTAAAGGATGAAACTCTACTTTTCAACTAAGAATATTTCCTTAGTATTTTAGTATATATTATAAATGAATTCCTCAACCATTGGAAATGGATCATGAAACAAAAACATTATCCATTTACTTTTATTACTAAGAAATTAATGGACTTTTAGCCAATCACATATTTACGGTTTTAGGATGGTTAACTTTCTCCTAAACACATTCTCTATCACTCTCTATCAGTCCATGAGAATTATTTTTCTCTTTAATGTATAAGTTATCAATTATAACCAATTTTTTCTTATATATAAACCTAATATGTGTTATTCCATACGACTTTCATACTTCCCTTTTCTCTCTTATCAAGTGGAAGTTTTATTGACCCTTCTTATATTGTAGGATTTCAAAAAAGGTATTTTGAGAATTCAAACCCTGGTTACCAAGCCCAGTTTAAAATTTTTAGCGTGTAATTTCTTAAGGTGGGTGGGTGGGGGGGGGGGTGTTATAGAATGTAATATTCTAATATTTTAAAAGGAAAGACTATGATTGATAGCATAAAATATACACAACCCTGAGTTGTGACCGTTATAACATAGCCATTAAATTAGAGGGTATGAATAGGGATAAATGATTTATTAGATTAAAATATAGGTCCAAATCTATATAAATTTTTGAAAAAATTATTAAAAAATAATTATACATTTTTTTAGTATGGACATTTTATTCTTTAAAAATATTTTTTCTTCAAAAAATAGTTTTCTTTCTTTTTGTGAGTGAATATTATAATTAATTTTTGGAAGTTTTAGAAAATTTATTTTAAAAAATGAATTTAATTTTATAATTCATCATGAAAAAATTATTTTATGATTAATTTTTGATAATTTTATGAAAAGATTAATTTTTTTACTGAATATTGAAAATACCGATTTTTATAAAATTGTCATTTCATTTTATTAAAAAGTACCTCTATGATTTAAATTTGATCTAAAATGAAATTAAGTAATATTTAGTTATATATAACATAATTAATTACATTTTAATAATTATTATACCTTATTTTGGTATAAGTATATTTTTGGTCTTGAGAACAATTTTTTCAAGAAAACTGTTTTCATTGTGTTTTGAAGAATTAATTTTAAAATAATTTATAACAATTATTTTTTTTAAAGTATAAAAAATATTTTCAATATTTTGAAACATTGTTCCAAAATTTAATAAATATAACCATTTTATTTTGTGGTCAATATGAATATTAACCTTTGAAATTTTTTCTACCATGGTAAAGGGTAAATCAAATAATTATATTTAAAAATAATATGATATGGATTATAAAATGACCATAAAACTTACCTTAATTTTATTTTATGATTAACTTTCATAAATATCCATCCAATATTATATTATATGGAATTTTTTGGCCATTATAAGATTAGGAACTTTATAATATTTTATTTCAAGAAAATTGAAACATGTCACACTCTTGTTTTTAATAACTATAATATTTTTAATATAGGGTCATCTAGAAAATATGTTTGAATATAAATAGCATTTTGAAATATAAAAGTTTTATCTTAATCATGTAAATTTATTTTTAATTTTTATTGAATAAATAATTACCTTAAATCCTTACACAATGATGACTCAACAATTATTTAATAAATAGAAAAACAAAATAAATGATATTAAATTTTTTTATAAGTATTATAATTTGAAATAAATAATATATTACAAGAATTTTAAAAATTAAATTGTAATATTAGTCATATAATAAAATAATTTATTTTAATTCTTTGTGTTATGTTGATATTATTAAAGTCAACGTAATGAATAGTTCTAAAAATGGACAATTATGGACATTTTAAAAATAAATAATATTTTATTAAATGATATAAAAATAATAAAAATATTAGATTCATAAAATTTATTAGGATATTATTTATAATATCTACCATTATCCATTTATGTGTTTTTTCCATTTATATTAACTATATTGGCCCTCAAAGAGTAAAAATCCTTATTGTCACAATATGTTTAAAAAGGGTCAACAAGGAGTTAAAACCAAAAGATAAGGGTAAAAAAAGTCAAAACGTGCCTAATATTTACTGGATAAGATTATTTCAACCTATAATCATCATATATTCTAAATAAATATGTTTTTTCCATATGAAATTAAAAATAAATTTACAATAATTTAATATTTTGAGAAATTTCAATAGTGCCCCTCCCATCTCTTATAAAGGGCACCTCTTCTTATCATTAATCAACACTAAAAAACCCATTTGGTTTAGAAAATAACTTAAAATATACCTTAATATAATCCATAAACTAATTCTACATGCTTTAGTTTGAGAAGAACATCAACCTTAGTAGACTTAATGTTTAATCAAATGAGGTTTTCCAAAGAAGATGTATAGTTTTTATCCGCTTGTTTTTGTTTTGTTTCTTCTTACAACTCATTAAAATATTATTAAACCATTATAAAATAATAAAACCTGTATAATACATATAATTAGGATTTTTTATGTTAATGTAACAACCTATATCAATATCCTCTTCCATAAAATGAGAAATGAAACCGTCATTCATGTGTACGACGAACTACTACATAAAAAACTGATGTAAATTTTTTTCTATCACCATCTGTCATAGATGTATTATAATGATTTAATTAATGTTTATATATTACATTAATGAAATATTTATCATTAGGAAATAATAATATATCATTTACCTTCTTACATTTCCATGCACTGAAAAATGATAACGTTGTTCGTGCGTACATGCTGACTTCCACCTCTATAAAGTGATGTGATTCATTTTTCATCACCAAATCAGATGGATGATATATATAAGTATATTTAAATAAATAATACGATATATATGATATTATTATCATTATATAAAGATAAAATAATTTTTTTCTTCTTTCCATAATGATCATTGAAAAATGGAAACGTTACTCATGAGTACGTACGACCTACCGTCTCCATGATTGTAACATAGTTTATTTTTCATAACTATATTTAATGTATGGATTTAAAAGTATAATTTATGTATGAATTTATAATTATTTCATGATTAGTATTCTGGAGATGATGGAATTTTGACCTTTTTGACCACAATCGACTTTCTGAATCCATTTTGGACTTATGAAATGAAATCATCACAACATATAATGTGAATATAATTAATTAAATAATTTAATATTTCTTGGTAAGTGATAAAATAATAGGGATAATAAAATTGAAAAGGGTTATTATTAAATTAAATAATTAACCTAATTTTATTATTTATGAAGATAAATTATGTATGTGATGAGTCGGACTCAAGGTAAGGGACTTTCTTTTAAAAATATTCTTTTAAAGATTCCATTAAAACCCACTTTTTCTTCTATATCCATATTTTATAAAAAATGTTTAATAAAAGGTTTTTATTACTACTCTATCATTTTTTGAAGTAATATTTACACATTTTTGATTTCTTATTAAATGTTTTAAAATTATTTTTTTATAACTTTCCAAATGAGGTACTTTTTTAATTTTACAAAAAATTTATAGTAGGAATGTTTTTTTACTTATAAAGAAAGAAACTTTTTTACCACCTTCATGAATAATATTTTCTATGAATAATCCTTTGTAATATTATACATGGTTATTTTGAAACAAAATATTTTCCTATTTATTTTCACAATTTTCTTTTTAAATAAGTAATTTTCCTCTAGGAATGTTTTTATGATAGAAGCATTCATGTTTTATGATTATGTTATGGTTCTTGGGAATTGTTTATAATGATGGTTGGTTCTATTATAAACCAAATTCAGGTGGGTCCATGATACCTACAATGCATTGGGTATGATTATGTTATAAGTTTACCATGATGGTTATTCTAATTGTAACTGCTATTGTTACTCCAAGTATAACCATGAGGGTTATTCATTGTGTAACCATAAAGATTACTCCAATTATAACCATGATGGTTACTTGATGTTTAAGAATTATTATAAAATAATTCCATATGTACCAATATTATTTATTTATTCTTGGTATGGGTTTTTACAAAAAAATATTGTATTGATAAGGTATGTTATCGAGCTTATGTTCGAATAAAAGTATATGCTACTTCATATATTTGAAATGTGTAACTCTGTGAAAAATTTATTATGAGTTTTAATGATTTTAAATATACCCTTATGAGTTTTATTTTTCCTTTAATATTTCTTATGAAATTTTTTATAAACATATTTTTTTGAAGTAGGTGATTTATTGGGTAATAAAATGTTTATTTTGTGCCAAATGTTAATTTTGACAAAGGATTTTTTTATATGTATTCATAGAATAATGGTTTCTTTTGTTCCTTCTATGTAACTTATTGATATTTTTGTGACCATAACACATTTTTAAAATATTTTTCATAGGTATTAAGGAAGACTAGGGATAAGGATGATGTCAAGATGAAAATTGTTGATATGTGCCAGACTAATAAATCTTATTATATCTTAACTGTTTTGTTTTATGGGAAAAATAGATACTGAGTAGAAAAGATCTACGATTATTGGGTTATGTTATTTGGGAAATTATGGATAGAAATGATCTTTTATTATTGGATTTTAGGTTTTGGTTATAAGTGTGGTGTCTGGAAAACACACCTCATGAAAATCCTTGGGGACCACCATGAGATGATTAGGATTTTGTTGACTCCTCCTTTTGGTGTAATGCATGGGCTGTAGACTAGGCATGGACACTAAGGTGGGTTGAGTTGATTTAAGTTGTTTCTTTTTTTTGTTGCTTTTATTCTTATTCATTTGGGTGTTTAAATTATGTTATGGTTGATTCACTATGGGATGATGTATTGACAGTTTCTTTCGAGTTTATTGGATTGTGTAACATCATTCCACTATAAAGACCTCCTTTACAACCATGAGAGGAGTTATAAAATAGTTATCCCTCACCATTTGATCAAATATTAGTAGATGTAGTTGATCAAGCTCTCCAAGATCTGTATGAAGGAGTGAAATATGGTTCTATTTAGGCCATGGATGTTGAACTGTGTTCAAATAATGATTTATCTTATGAGTGTATCAAGAATTATCCCCCTTTATTTTGTAAAATCATAGATACCCATGAATAATAATATTGGATGGAGAATATTTTGATGATATTTGGGTTCCTTGGGACTACAAAATTAGTCAAGGTAAAGTTTTCTACGTTGATATTGGAATTCTCCTATCACAGGAGGTGGGAGTTAGTGGTTTAAGATGGGAAACATGAGAAAATGGGTTGTAATTACTTCAAGGTCATATTTAATGAGAAATAATTCCCTAATAACTTGTCCCTCACTAAGTCCTAGGAGTTTATGGACCTACAACAGTGGAAGTAGATATCATTGGAATATGGCACATAATTCACAAAGTTGATCCATTTTCCTTATAAGGTAGTTTCTAATGAAAAGTAGAAACCAAAATGTTTTAAGATGAGGTTGTAGTTGGAAATTAGGTGTAAATAATTCTTGTTCAAATTGAATATATTTTATGAGGTAGTTAATAAATATTGGATGGAAGAGACTGACTAGGGAGGTATATAAGGCTTGTTTGGGATGATTCCATCACTGAGATAGAGTGGGATTGGTTCATCTGAAAGGAAGAGGAAGTGTGAATACCTAAGAAAGAGGGGTGGAAGTATCTCTGGGTTTCCACCTCGACGTCCTTTGTTAGAAGTTACAGGTAGTGGATCTGTCATGTCCCATCATTGTATGAAGTTTGAGAACATGTGGTCTATGTGCCTGGTTCTACCCAAACTTTTCCATTATCATGGAAACTTGGGTCACTTTTAGATGTTCTATATGGTTATCCCCCCTTCTCAAAGTGATTTAGGCTCCAAAGAACCTAGGGAATCAATGGATTAGTTTGATTTATCCAAGAATATGGGGTTAAATTTTTGTGTATGTAGTGTAAAGTATGGATCATTCTACTGGTAGAGTTAGTTTAAGGTAGATCCATAGGTTAGTAGTCAACCACAGGCATATGAAGAGGTGAAGCACCTTCATTTTATGGATTATCCACCAGTGGAATCAGATTATGGTCCTATGATAGTTCAAGGTACCTTTCTTATTGTATCATCCATATAAATTACCTTGTTTTATATGGGTGCTTCAAATTCATTCATTTATTCTCACCTTATGGATATGTTAAGACTCCTGACTTATCTTATTCCATATTTCATGGAGTTGGTTACACTCCTCAGTAAGATAAAGAATAAAGGTTTTAGATTCTAGTATTGTATAGTATCCTTGTAAAATATTGAGATAAAATGATATTTTTTTCAATGGAGATGGGAATATTTGAAGTTATCCTAGGAATGGACTAAATGACACGATTCAAGGATTTTATCAATTTCTACCATCATTAGGTGACATTTATGACCCCTAATAGAAGCACTTGAGTTTTTCAAGGTGAATATGATCCATGGGTAGAAATATATGGACCTCCGCACCCAGAGTTGGATAGAATTTCTTTTCATGTATCTTCCCTTTAGATAGAGAATGATGGGAAAGTATCATATAATGTTTTTCCTCCCATAATAGATGAGTTTCCTAAGGTGTTTCTAAAGGATTTATCAGGCTTACCTCTAGAATGGGATATAGAGTTAACCATTGATTTGGAACCAGGGACACAACCAATATCTCTTCCTCATATCGTATAATCATCAATGAATCGAGGTAATTAAATATGAAACTTTATGATTTGGAATCCAAAGGGTTCATTCACCTGAGAGTCTCTCCTTAGTATGGTATAGTGTTTTTTCTAATAAGTCTAATGTATCTCTATGGTTATGTATCAACTAATGAAATCTAAATTAGTTTATGATCAAGAAAAAACCCCATGTCCCATATCGATGATCTCTTTGACTATCTCAATGGAGAAAAGTGGTTTTTTAAAATCGAGATCCATTCAGGGTATCACCTGGTCAGAGTAAGTGAAGAAGAAGATCCCTTGATAGCTTTCCAAAGCAGACATAACCACTTTGAGTATTTGGTTATTCTATCCAGATTGATGAATTGTACCATATTTTTTATGGATATAATGAACTAGGTGTTCCATAGATACCATGATTCAATTGTCACGGTGTTTGTGGGTGACATTATAGTATACTCAAGGATGAAATAGGAGCTCATTTATCACATGAGAATTGTTTTCGGTATGCTTTGAGACCATCACATTTATACCAAGATATAAAAAGTTCATTTTTTGGATCTAAGAAGTTATGTTCCTCAGGCATGTGATTTCATAACATGGGGTTTTAGTTGATCAGGATTAATTAAATGCTATTTTCATGGGAAGATATAATAAATTTATTTGATATTATAAGTTTTTTTGGGTTTGTCATAGTATTATATATGGTTCATTAATTATTTCTCTGATATTTCTTCACCCATGCAATCCCTCACCAGGAAAGAAGTGAAGTTCATTTAGAGTCTATAATGCTAAGTGTCCTTTGATAATTTCAAGAGATGGTTGAAAACCTAACCTATATTGATTTTACCTATGACTACATAGGGTCATTTGGTTTAATATTATGCTTTAGGTATGGGCTTGGGTTGCATACTTATGTAGGGTGACCATTTAGTGGCTTATGGATCCTAGTAAATCTATCTGCATTAGAAGAATTACCCAACCCATGACCTCGAGTTAGAGACAGTGATATATGCCATCAAATCCTTGCATCACTATATCTTTGGCGGAGAAGTTCATGGTCTATTCAGACAACAAAATCTTGAGTTAAAACTTCTCCTAGAATTATATGAACCTAAGGTAGTGAAGATGGATCAAGTACCTTCATGGGTTAAACATCGATATCATATACACAACAAGTAATGGAAATGTGGTTGTAGATTATTTAATTAGGAAAATTCCAACCAAGGCTTTGAAGGAGTCAAATGTTGAATAGGTCTTTTTAGTGATTTTCAACCAGATGCACTTGGAATAAAATGAATAGATGAATGATATGTTATTTTCTAAAGTGCAGTTGACACCCTCACTTATTGAACGAATTCTTAATGAGTAGTCTAATTATGAGCTATGTTTGTGATCTACCTAGATTCTAAATAGTGGGGAGGTGTCTAGTAATTGGTTGTTGTCTACTAAGTTTGTTCTTTTATTAAAGAATGTTCTATTGTGCCATATTCTATAAGGAAATTTGTGATACATGACTATCATCAATATCAATTGGATATCTATCTTAGTACCACCAATATGTTTTTTGATATACGACACCAGTTATGGGGGATAGGTATGAAATGTGATATATATGATTTTTAATCTTGATGCTATAATTTTCCATAGGTTAAATCCAAGAACCAAAACCCTTAGGATTTCTTCAGTCCCTTACCACCCCAACATAGAAGTGGGATAAGGTAGCCATGAATTTCATCACTGGGTTACCCTATACACCCCTGGGGAGGAATGTGATTTGGATTGTATTATGTTTTAGACCAAGTTCCCCCATTTCATTCTGATCAAGGATTCATAAAAAGTAGAGGATTTATATAGGGTGTATGTCCAAAAGATTGTGAGGATGTATGGTGTTCTATCTATAATTATTTCCTGAAGGGATTCTTTTCTAGCTCTCAGTTATGGTATGGCCTTCTTATGGAAAAGGGGTTGTAAGTCAATATTATCATAACATACTATCCCCAAATAGATGGTCAAACATAATTGGAAAACTAGATCATGGAAGACATGCTTTGTGCCTGCATCTTGGAATTTGGAGGATCATGGGATAAATATCTTGGATTGGTGGAATTTTATTACAATAATAGTTACCAATGGTTCATCAAGATGTCTTTCTTCAAATAATTGTATGGTTGACCATATAAGTATCCTCTATGTTGGGAAAAAGTGGGTTATAATTTCTTACTAAGACCGAGCCTCATTCAAGAAAATATTAGAAATATTTAGATGATCAAGAAATGTATATTGAAATATTAATGTCATCATAAGTCCTATACTAATCAGTGATTATGCGATTTTTGATTTCTCTATGGGTGATCGAGTGTTTTTGAAAGTATCATCTCACTTGGGTCATCGCCATCTTGGTAAGTAGAGGAATATTACCCCAAGATATATGTGACTTTTTGAGGTCACTAAAAGGATTAGTAAGGTGGTGAACCATTTGTAATTTCCTTCTTAGTTGACATCGATCCATGATTTTTTCCAAGTTTCATAGTTGAAAAGGTATAATCCTGACCCTCCCCACATGCTAAATTGAGAAGATATTGAGTTGGAACCTGATATTTCATTGAATGAGAAACTAGTATGAATTATGGATTCCCAAGTAAAAGTCATTGAATGAGCATGATACATGGGATTTGTAGTCTTTTGTAGAAGATAAGTACCCTCACTTGTTCTTTGATATGGCTATAGTTTGACTTTCTGGGGGAGGAAGTTTTACATGGTGGGAAGAATTATCACATGAATAATTTTTTTTTAGGTATTTATCATTTATTTTTGGTCTTTATTTTTTACATAGTTTTTATGGGGTTTTTCAATAAAAATGGTGGCTTTCGGATCGAAAGAGGTTCCTGCACAATTGAAAAATAGTTAGTAGAAACTGTGTGCTAGCCTCTGCAAACTATTTATCCCTTGAATAAGGCTCAGAGCAGCTAACATGATTAAGAGAAAGACTATGAACTATCCCCAACAACCCCTGTATCTTTGTAAGTGGAACTGGAGTGCCCACATAGTTATGCACACATTTAACCAAACCGTGCAACCCATATTGTGAAGCGTATATCTATTGGGATAAAAGGACCTATATGGTTGGCACAAGGTTTGGAAGACTGTGTGACCAAACCATGTGGCCTATCCAGACATTTTTTTTGAAATTCCAAATTTTCTTCTCCTCTATTTTAACCATCATAACTCCATTTATTCTCCCATTATACACCCACATATTTATGTGCACCCTCCTCTCTTCTCCCATTCATATTGGCTCAAATCCTTAGGTGATTCAAGATTGGATATTCAGTATTTATTCAAGTAATTCCCTTATCTCCTCTTGTCTCATTAATTTCTCCATTACTTATTAGGTTTTCTCTTCTTCAAATACTGTAGTCACCTAGAGTGGGTTCAATCCCATTGTTTGGTTTGGGTTTTTTTGGTTATGGTGTGTTTTCACTTATGTAGGTTCGCCACTCTCTTTAGATTTTAGGTTTCAACTGAATTGTTGTGATTTAAAAATAAAAGGTATGTGGTTTAGTGTTTAGGTATTATTTTATGATTTAAATATTCTTTCTCTTATTTCTAAATGCGTTATAAATTATATGTGAGTTATAATGGGTTGGCTTAATGGTTTTTGTGTGTGTAAGGATTGAAATGGTTAATCCCCCATGTAAATACTATTATTTAGTATGTGATGAATTTTTTTCTGAAAATGGGATTTACATGGTTGAAAAATGGGGTGCCGTACATGGGAATCCTAGGTATCAAGGTGGGTATACTAGGATAATTATGCTAGACATAACCTTCCCTACCTAGATAGATTATGATAAATCACTAACTAAAATATGATGATGAGGATTGGATGGATCAAGAAGGATACATACCTTCACATCTAGGATTGATCAATGAGAGTACAAGGATACAAGGACCCACCTTACCCTATCTAGTTAGGTATTTTCCATGGTGATTATTTTGTGTTTATCTACCTTCATTTATTCTTGAAACTTTATTTATCTTTTAAAATAAAAAAAATTTAAAATTAAATTATTTTCCTTGTTTTTAAAATAATCATGCTTATTTGTATTATAATGGATATGCATGGAACATCTAGTGGGATCCTACTGGGAAAGTGATCTCACACACTACAAACACCCTTTGGTGTATGGGGACCTTGTTATGTCGGAATCAGGAAAAGAAAGGCCTTCAATGGAGGCGGCGGTGGATGCTCTTGTAAATGAAATTTCTTTTTTCCAGGTGTAAATGGTTCTGGCATAGTGGGTGTCAAACCTCATTTCACATGGAGGATTTCATTTATTTATATAGTTACCCCCCTTTTGGTTATTCTAGTTTCTTGGTTATGAATGTAAATTAAAACTTACTTAGACCTTATACATCACCCTTTTTTTAATACTTGTTATAGATGATGAATTTGATGTTATGTTGATCTTGTATTTATGTTGGTTATTGTTCTTGCTGGACTTTAAACCACCCTGATAGGGGGGGGGGGTAAATCAGGGTGTCAAATTTTTATCTACTTTATTGCATCTTGTTCCCACATTGGTAGGTACTTGTTTAAACCTGTATGATGGATAAGTGAAGTACTTAAAACATTCACATGCAGAAGGTCAACACAACACTTTTTACATAGTTCATCACTAAGGTCTATGTCCAAGGAGAATATGCTGACAGGTTTTTAGTCGTACCTAATTACACTATTCTTCAATAGTTGTGGATTACAAAGGTTCAGACACAATCACTCTGTCCCAAGCTCACTGCCTAACTATTCATGGATAGCACACTACTTCCCTCGGGTCACTCCCATTGACTCACCCTGGATCACTGCCATGGGTGATGTCCCACTCTGTTTATAGATGTGAATGTCTCTTCAACAAATAATCATGGAAATCTTTGTCTCCTATTCGGAATGAGACATTTCTTGCATCAGTGTCTTTAATTGATGCTCTTTTGAATCCAATCTTCTCCTTTAGTGCAATAACCAAATACAGTACATCTCCTTCTTCTCTTCTTGGAAAAAATCACAAAATCATATGTGATTTTTAAAGAAATGAATATCATCTCAAAAAATCATCACCACAATTTTACTGCCCCGAATAATTCACAATCTTCAGTTGGGAACACTATGTTCTTCTTCTTCTTCTTCTCTTCCATTAATTCCCAATACCAACACCTAAGTGTATCAGTATACTTTCTTATTCTTATGAATATCTGATTTTAGTTGCACATATTGTTCTTCTTCTCTTCGCAATGCATAATGAGGGTGTTAAACACCAATCGTGTGTGTGTGGTATTACTTCTCTTCATAAAAATAGACGGTTCACCATACTTCCTTCTTTGTGATGTCTCTTCGAGAGTGCTAAGCACCTATCAAAGGCCGACAGGACACCCAAATTGTTACTTCCCCTTCTAGGTGTCTTGTGCATAAAATTTAAACCTTGTGCGTAAAAAGCCCTTTTGGAACAAAAAAATACTTTTCGCGCCACTCTTCTTTTTCGCACAAAACTACCCTTTTTTGCGCAACACTTCTACTTTTAGTGCACCACTCTATACTTCAATTTTTACACATGTCAGAGATCAGTATTTTTCTAAGTGTTGAGCCTACCCAATGAGAGGGGGACACCTCATATTTATATGAATTTTTTACCTTTCACAAAAAACACTAATCCAAGCGTAAAAACCACTTCATGAGCTTTTTCAGTTTTTCACGTACTTCATTCATTTTTTATTTCTATCTGTGCTTCTCTCAAAACACACCTTTCACACAAAATTGTAAAAACCATCCATATTTCACGCAAAACCAATCTTTCTTGCAACCACATTTTTCGAGCACTTTGCCCAATTTTTCATGCACTCTATTCCTTTGCCAAATTTAGATGTTCTGATCCCGAAACATAAATTGTGTTCAACTATTAAAACCCCCTTGAATTTATCACACAAATTTCTCTACCCAAAAATCATGTCTTCATCTTTTATTTTTTAGGCCCAAAAAATTGAAAACACTAGAGAACATCACCTACTTAAATATATTCTTTGTCCATACCCTTCATGCTTCTTTTCTATGATTTGGATTCTTCAAAAAATATTCTTCTTTCATAAAAAACTCCACCATCATGATATATATCCTTCGATAGATTAACTTTAGCTTCATCAGAGTTTCCATGGAAAGTACTATAACATCCTTGTCTTTCAATAGTATCTTTCCTTCAAATCAAAATTTTATTTGATTGGAAACACCTTTAATCCCCCTTTACTTTATAAGTATGTCATCACAAGTTCTTTGAAATTATAATTAGTTCAAAAATCTTCTGAATTACGACTCTAAAAAACATTGTATTTCTTCTTCACCTCCTTCTTCATTTTGATATTCATTAACAAATGTTGAAAAAAATTACAACCATATACAAAAATTTGTATGACCAATCCCCCCCATTGTATTTTTTTGTCAATACCATAAAGTTCCCCTCAAATTAATGAGTCAATATCAAAATGAGAATCTTTTCTCTCCCCTTACTTCTTTCTCTCCTCCAATATTTCATTTCACTTCCCTCCCCCTTATTGAAAATAAATACAAAGTTCATCGGGAAGGGTATCATTCCATACTTGAGCAATGTGTCGTCAATCATTTCACTCTAAGTCTATTTGAGAAATGCTCTATGTAGAAAACAAGAGGATTTTATTTAGACAAAAAATATGTCGATTATCCACTGATCATGATACCTCATGAGATGAGAAATCATGTACTTTGTCTTCAAGGGTTTTCAATATCATTATAGGCAGAAGATATTGATTGTGATAGGGAATAATCCACCCAAAACTCTTGTACTCACTTCAAAAAACAGATAAAAAACATTCAAGATCAATTTGAAGGATAAGTGGCCTTAAGGAACTTCCATTATTCTTATGCCAATGATTAAATCAGTTACTCCCACTTTGTAAAATGATATTCATTCTGATTAACAAAGGATGAGAGATTGAAAAATGACATACCTTTTCCAATGACATGTTCTTCATGAAATTTCTAGAGTAATTGAATTTAATACCAACTGAAGGTGATACTAATTGAAATAATAATTCTGGATGCTTCTCCATTTGTATCCCCCTCAAGGGAAACACTCCTCATCATCTTCATCAAGGGTGATCCTTCATCATTTTAATATTTGAATATTATTTGGAGAATTTACAGAGATGGAAACTTCTTCAGCTTAGCTATCAAGAATTGAAAACATTAACTACTTTTCAGGTTCTCCTCCTAAGATCATGATTCACCTTCAATTCCATATATTATCAGAACAAATAGAAAACAAAAATGATTTAGGGAATAAGGCGGTTACTCCTTGTTCATCAATATGAGCTGCATGGTTGAGATTCTTTTCTCAACCGAGTTCCTCCATTTACTCCTGTCTTAATGCTTGCACATCAGAACAAATGTTCTAATCTGTGTTGATTGGGCATGGATCTCCTCACATTCTCTTATGCTTTATGAGGATAATTTTTCTTCTTAACATCCATCATGAATTATACATTCTTACTCTTTTTAAGGACTGCTTCTTTATCTGGTATTAAGGTTAGAAAAACTTTTCAAATGTGACCATATTCTATACATATCTCACATAGAACTTCTTTAACACATGTTTTTATTTTGGTTTGAACTCTCTCATGCACTTTATCTTCATCATGTGAAAGTTTTCCTTTTTCTTTTTCACCAGACTTGGAATTTTCATCTTCATGTTTCCTCATTCTTTTCAAATCTTCTGTCCAGATGACCAATATGTCATTTGGAACTGTTGTAGTTGGTTTGGATCTTTCACATGGGTTCATCTGATTTTTATCCCTCTTAGTTTCTATTTTTTATGAATTTACCTTCAATTTTAGAGACCTAAAATCCAGGTTCTTCTCAGCTTCCCCACTAGAGATCTTATTGGGGAAATTTGTGTTCACAATATTCTTCTGATTTCATGCCAAGGCAGATTCTTCATACTTAGCTGGAATTGAATGTCATCTTTTCTTATCAATGATGAATATATATTGATATGGGAGTGTACCTACCTTGTGAACACTACCATTGAATATATAACAGATGTTATTAAGCAGTCCAAATCTGTTTACGGTAAAAAAATGCTTCTAGACCTAAAGATGCTGCTTCTTCTTCTCTGGATTTCTCCCCCTTAAGGTTGGATTCCTTTGAGATTTTAAATTATAAGGACTGTACTAACAATTTAATGAACGGTTCCCAGATCTGTTGCAGCACCAACATTGACCCAATAATCTTTATTTCTTTGTATTCTGTTGTTGGTCCTTCTTCTTGACTTGTTTTGATCTTTATGAAGAACCACCTTCCACAATCTTCATCCTATTCACCCCAGATATGGTGATAGGTAACTCTTCACCTATCCTCATCCATACTTGTTTTGAATTTCTCTTCCAGCCTGAAATTCTCATGGGAACATATATAGAAACATGAGTACAAGATGTTTTGGATGGTACCTTATTTCTCTTCACTCCTTGTGGTATATCATCGAAATATTCCATGACCTTCTTATCACATGTTGAAGGCCTTTCAACTTTCAGTTCCTTCAGTGAGCATTGTGTATAAACATACATTGTTTCTTGAGATATACCATCAATAGGTGTTGTGATATTATTATCACATTTTGAAGGTCTTTCATCTTTAGAATCCCCCAGTGGACACTGAGTACCAATAGAAACTGTTTCCTTCTTTTTTAAAGACTCAATATGTGTCTTCTCAATATTGGTCAATTGAGTTTCCAGTTCTAGACATTTCATATTGAAGATGACTTTATGATCTTCAATCATAATCATCTTCTCTTCATAGGCATTCTTCATTCTTTCAATTTCATCTTCATGGAACTTGACTTTGGTTTGTAACAAAGAGTCAAGTTCCTTGAATTTCATGGAAGTTTCTTCCAAATATAAACTCTTGACTTTAATGATCTTATTCATCTAATATTCAAGTTAAATGGATCTTTTCTTATAGAGTCTTATTTAACCCTTCTTTCTTTTCAAATACTTCAATTTGTCTGGAGAGATTTAAACATTCTGAAATTTTGCCTACTAAGATATTTTCCACATTATCCTCTTTTCTTTCTAGTCGAGTGATATCAACATGAATGAATTGAAATATTCTATAAGTAGAAACAACTCTTTAATCAGAAATATCTTGAAGATAGGTTCTTAATTTCACTTGATCACTTGAAAACAAGATAGAAGTGTCTTCTTTTTCTTGGGTAGAAACCTGATTCACCTACTCTATACTTACCAAGCATGATATTTCTTCATTATTGGAAGGGCATAGAGAACTATAAAATTCATATTTTTTGGACATGAGAAACTTCTTCAAATGTCTCTTCTCTTTATTTTTTCAATTTTTCATGGTCTTGGTGGATGTAGAATTCTGCTCAGAGGAAACTAAATGTTCATCAAGACTGCACTTCATTGTTGTCTTTAGGAAAGAAACTCAAATCCTCTTTGGAGTAGAATTACTTAAGAATATCCAACATATGTAAACATTTCTCTGATACCAATTGAAGGACCATAGACCACCCTTGAGGGGGGGGGAATCAGGGTGTCGAATTTTTATCTACTTTATTGGATCTTGTTCCCACGTTAGTAGGAACTTGTTTAAACCTATATGATGGGTAAGTGTAGTAATTAAAACATTCACTTACAGAAGGTCAACATAAAACTTTTTACTTGGTTCACCACTAAGGGCTATGTCCAAAGAGTATACACTGACAGGTTGTCGGTCGTACCTAATTCCACTATTCTTAACTAGATGTGGATTATAAAGGTTTGGGCATAGTCACTCTATCCCAGGCTCACTACGTAACTTTTCAGGGATAGCTCACTACTTCTATTGGGTCACTCCCATTGACTCCCCCTAGCTCTATACCTTGGGTGATGTCCCACTCAGTTTATAGATGCGAAGATCTCTTCAACAGATAATAATGGTAGTCTTTGTCTCCTATTCAGCATGAGACATTGCTTTTATCAGTGTTCTGAATTGATGCTCTTTTGTATTCAATTTTCTCCTTTAGTGCAATAACAGAATGCACTAAATCTCCTTCTTCTCTTCTTGTCCAGAATCAAAAAATCCTATGTGATTGTTCAAGAAAGGAAGATCATCTCATCAATGCATCATCACAATTGTACTGCCTCGAATAATTCATAATATTCAGCTGGGCACACTCTGTTCTTCTTCTTATTCTCTTCCATTAATTCCCAATATCAACACCTAAGTGTATCAGTATACATTCTTATTTCTGTGCAGATCTGTGTTTAGTTGCACGTATTGTTCTTATTCTCTTCTCAATGCACAACGAGAGTGCTAGACACTAGTCATGTGTGTGCGGTACTACTTCTCTTCGTAAAACCGAATGGTTCACGATACTTCCTTCTTCGTGAAGTCTCTTCAAGAGTGCTAAGCACCTATCAAAGGCCTGTGGGACTCCAAAATTTTTCACGCACCCTTCTAGGTGTCTTGCACATAAAATTTAAACCTTGTGCATAAAAAAACCTTTTGGAATAACAAATTATTTCAATTCAACTCTTCTTTTTTCGCGCATAACTACCCTTTTTTACACAACACTTTCTTTTTCACACAACACTTCTTCTTTTCACGTACTACTCTATACTTCAATTTTTCTGCACATCAGAGCTCAGGATTTTTCAAAGTGTCGAGTCTTCCCAATGAGAGGGTGTCGCCTCATATTTTTAGGCATTTTTTACCCTATGAAAAAATCACTAATCCACGGGTAAAACCCTATCCATGCGCTTAAAATATCTTTCACGCAAAATCATATTTTGTGCACTTTTTTGAGTTTTTCATGCACTTTAATCCTTTTCCATTTTTATCTGTTCTGATCTCAAAACACCCCTTACATAAAAAATTGTAAACAATGTTCCATTTTGCACACAAAACCAATCTTTCACACATCCTCATTTTTCACACACTTTTCCCAATTTTCAACACACTCTATGCCCTTGCCAATTTTCGATGTTCTGATCCTCAAACATAAATTGTGCACAACTATTTGAACCCCCTTGAATTTATCATGAAACTTTCTCTACCAAAAACACATGTCTTCATTTTCTGATTTTCAGGACCAAATTTTTTTGCAAACAGTGGAGAACAGCGCCCCCTTCAATATATGATTCGGCCATACCCTTCATGCTTCTTTTATGTGATTTTGATTCTTCAAAAACTCTTCTTCTATCATCACAAACTCCACCATCGTGATATATATTCTTCGATATATTAGCTTTAGAATCGTTAGAGTTTCCATGGAAAGTACTATAACTTCCCTATCTTCCACCAGTATCTTTCCTTCCAATAAAAACTGTATTTGACTGGAAACAACTTTACACCCCCTATCCTTTATAAGTATGTCATCACAAGTTCATTGAACTTATGATCAGTTCAACAATCATCTGAATTATGACTCTCAATAACTTGGGATTTCTTATTCATCTCCTTCTTCATTTTGATCTTCATTGACAATTATTGACAACAAATACAAATTTATACTCAAAGTTGTCCCAACAATACCCCCCTTTGTATTTTTTTGGAAATACCTTAAATTTACCCATAAATGAATGAGTCAATATCAAAATGAGAATTTTTTCTCTCCCCTTAATTCTTTCTATCTTCCAATATTTAATTTCACTTCTCTCCCCCTTATTGATAATAAAAACAAATTTCATTGGAGAAGGGTATCATTCTTTACTTGAGAAATGTGTCATCAATCATTTCACTCTAAGTATACGTGAGAAATGATCAATGTAGAAAATAAGAGGATTTGATTTAGACAATAGAGATGACCATTATCCACTGATCATGATACCTCATGAGATGAGAACCCATGTACTTTTTCTTCAAGGGTTTTTTGGTTTCATTCTAGGCTGAAGAAATTGAATGTAATAGGGAATAATCTACATGAAACTCTTGCACTCACTTCAAAAAACATATCAAAAACCTTAAAGTAGAAGTTGTAGGATAAGTGGACTTAGGGAACATCCATTCTTCTTATTCCACTGATTAATTTAGTTACCCCCCCTTTGTAAAATGATATTCATTCTGAGGAACCAAGGAAGAGAGAATAAAAAATGGCATACCTTTTCCAATGATATGTTCCTCAAGAAATTTCTAGAGTAATTGAATTTAATACCAACTAATAGTGATACTGATTGAAATAATAATTCAGGAAGCTTCTTCATTTATCTTCGCCTCAAGGTAAACACTCCTCATAATCTTCATCAAGGGTTATCCTTCATCATTTTAATCTTGGAATATTAATTAAAGAATCTTCCAAGGATGAAAAATTATTCATCTTAGATATCAAGAGTTGACAACATTCACTACTTCTCAGGTTCTCCCCCTGAGAGCATACTTCACCTTCAAATCCTTGTATTATTATTACAAATTGAATACAATAAGGATTTCGGGAATAAGGAGGTTCCTCCTTACTTCACCAATATGAGATGCATGGTTGAGATTCTTTTCTCAACCATGTTACTCCATTTTCTTCAGTCTTTATGCATGCTTATCTGAACATATGTTCCGATATGTGTTGATTTGGTATGGATCTCCCCACATTCTCTTATACTTTGTGTGTAGAATTTTTATTCTTAATATCCATAATGAATGATAAATTCTTACTCATTTTAAGGACTTCTTCTTGATATGGTATTAAGGTTAGGAAACCTTTTTCTGTATGACTATATTTGATACATTTCTCACATAGAACTTCTTTAACACATGTTTTTCTTTTGGTTTGAACTCTCTAATGCACTTTATCTTCATCACGTGAAAGTTTTCTTTTTTGATTTATCACTATCCTTATACTTTTCATATTCATGTTTCCTCATTCTTTTCAAATATTATGGCTAGATGACTAAAAAGTTATTTGGAACTATTGCAGCTAGTTTGGATCTTCTACACAGGTTCATCTGACTATCATCCCTCTTAGTTTCTCTTTTTGATGAATTTCCTTTCAATTTCACAAATCTAAAATCCAGAGTCTTCTCATTTTCCCCACTTGAGATCTTCTTGGGGAATTTTTTTTTCACAATATTCTTTTGATTTCTTCCTAAGGTAGCTGCTTCATACATAGCTCTCATTGGAGTTCTTATTTTCTTATCAATAATGAATACATGTTGAGATGGGTGTGTACCAGCCTTCTGACCACTACCATTGAATATATCATAGATGTTATCAAGCACTCCAAATCTGTTTACAGTAAAAAAATGCTTATGGACTGGATGATGTTTCTTCTTCTTCTCTGGATTTATCCCCCTTGAAGTAGGCTTCCTTTGTGATTTTAAATTATGAGGATTGTACCAAATTTTAATTAACAGTTCCCAAATCTGTTTCAACACCAACATAGACACAAAAATCATGATTTCTTTGTATTCAGTTATTGGGCCTTCTTCTTTTCTTTTTGTTCTTTTTGTGAAGAACCAGCTTCCACATTATTTATCCTATTCACCCCAGATTTGGTGATAGGTAACTTCTCACCTATCCTTATCCATACTTTTTTTAGTTTCACTTCTAACCTCCACTACTTGTGAGAACATATTTAGAAACATGAGTACAAGATGGTTTGGATGGTACCTTATTCCTCTTCACTACTTGTGGTATATCATCGAAATATGAAATTATCTTCTTATGACATATTAGAGGACATTCAACTTCATGTTCCACTAGTGAGAATTGTGTAGCAACATACATTGTTTCTTGAGATAGATCATCAACAGATTTCATGATATTCTTGTCACATGTTGAAGGTCTTTCTGCTTTAGAATCCTCTAGTGGAAACAGAGTAATCGTAGGAGTTGTTTCCTTCTTTTTTAGAAACTCAATATGTGTCTTATCAATGTTGGTCAACTGAGTTTCCAGTTCAAGACATTTCATATTGAGGATGACATTCTAATCATCAATCATAATCATCTTCTCATCATAGGCATTCTTCATTCTTCCAACTTAAACATCATGAAACTTGAATTTGGTTTGTAATAAAGAGTCAAGTTCCTTGAATTTCTTGGAAGTTTCATACAAATATAAACTATTGACTTTAGTTATCTTCTTCCGATCAGATTCAAGTTTATGGATCTTTTCTTCCAGAGTCTTATTGATCCCTTCTTTCTTTTCAAAGACTTCAATCTGTCTGGAGAGCTTTAAACATTCTGAATTTTTTTCCTAATAAGCCGCTTTCCCACATTATCATATTCTCTTTCTAGTCAGGTGATCTCAGTCTACATGAATTGAAATATTCAATAGACAGAAAAAACTCTTTCTTCAGGAATATCATGGAGATAAGTTCTTCATATCTCTTGATCACTTGAAAATGAGATAGAAGTGTCTTCCTTTCCTCAGGTAGAAACCTGATTCACCTGCTCTATACCTTCCAAGCATGATATTTATTCATTATTAGATTGTCATGGATAACCAGAAACTACATATTCTTTAGACATGAGGGATTTATTCAAATGTATCTTCTCTTTCTTTTTATTGTTTGTCATGGTCTTGCTGGATGTAGACTTCTTCTCAGAGATGACTAAATCTTCATCAAGACTGCAATTCATTGTTGAATTTAGGAAAGAAACTCAAATCCTCTTCTAAATATAATTATTGAATAATATCAAACATACATAAACTTTACTTTGATACCAATTGAAGGACCCTATACCACCCTGAGGGGGGGGGGAGGTGGAATCAGGGTGTCAACCTTTTATCAACTTTATTGGATCTTGTTCTCACGTTGGTAGGAACTTGTTTAAACCGGTATGATGGATATGCAAAGTAATTAAAAGATTCACATACAAAAGGTCAGCACAACACTTATTTTACTTTTTTCACTACTAAGGTATATGACCAAGGATCATATGTTGACAGGTTTTTAGTTGCACATAATTTCACTATTCTTTACTAGTTGTGGATTATAAAGGTTCGGGCATAGTCACTCTATCCCAGGATCACTGCCTAACTGTTCAGAGATAGCTCACTGCTTCCTTCGGGTCACTCCCATTGACTCTCCCGAGCTCACTGCCTTGGTTGATGTCCCACTCAATTTATAAACGTGAAGGTATCTTCAATAGATAAGCATGGAAGTCTTTGTCTCTTGTCTAGCATGAGACATTACTTTCATTAGTGTCCTGAATTGATTCTCTTTTTTTATTCAATATTCTCCTTTAGTGTAATAACTAAATGCACTAAATCTACTTCTTCTCTTATTGTTTGAAATCAAACAATCCTATGTGATTGTTCAAGTAATGAATATCATCTCAGAAAAACATCATCACAATTGTACTTCTGTGAATAATTCACAATCTTTAGTTGGGCACACTCTGTTCTTCTTATTCTTCTTATCTTCCTTTAATTCCTAATACCAACACCTAAGTGTATTGGTATACTTCCTTATTCTTGTGAAAATATAAGTTTAGTTTCACGTATTGTTATTCTTCTCTACTCAAAGCACAACGAGGGTGTTAAACACCAATTGTGTGTTTGTGGTACTACTTCTCTTCATAAAACTGAATGGATCACAGTACTTCCTTCTTGGTGAAGCCTCTTTGAGAGTGGTAAGAACCTATCAAAGGCCTGCAGGACCCCTAAATTTCTCATGCACACTTCTAGGTGTATTGCACATAAAATTTAAACCTTGTGTATAAAAACACTTTTTGTCATGAAAAATCCTTTTTATGCAACTCTTTTTTTTTGGTGTTGGAATTCCTTTTTTTCGCGCAACACTTTCTTTTTCACGAAACACTTATTATTTTAGTGAACCACTCTATACTTCAGTTTTTACATGCATTAAAGCTTGGGATTTTTCTAAATGTCAAGCCTATCCAATGAGAGGGGGTCACCTCATATTTATAGGAATTTCTGACCCTACACGAAAAAACTACTCCATGTGTAAAACCCTTTTCATGAGTGTAAAAACTCTTTCATGCAACATCATAATTTGCGCACTTTTTTGAGTTTTTCGTGCAATTCATTCCTTTTAAATTTTTCTCCATTATGATATCAAAACACCCCTTGGGAAAAAAATAATAAACAACATTCCATATTTCATGTAAAACCAATCTTTCGCGTAACTTCACTTTGTACGCACATTGCCCAATTTTTTACACACTCCATGCCTTTTCCAATTTTCGATATTCTGATCCTGAAACATCAATTGCACATAACTATTCAGACCCCCTTGAATTTATCACGTAAATTTATATACCCAAAACACATGTCTTCATCTTCTGATTTTTAGGGCGCAAAAAATGGAAAACACTGGAGAACAACACAACCTTAAATATATGCTTTAGCCATACCCTTTATGATATTTTTGTGATTTGGATTCTTAAAAAACTATTTTCTTTCATCCCAAAATCCATAGTTGGGATATATATCCTCCGATAGACCAGCTTTATCATCTTCATAGTTTCCATGGAAAATAATATAACTTCCCTATCTTTCACCAGTATCTTTCCTTACAATCAAAACTGTATTTGACTGGAAGCACCTTTACTCTCCCTTTACTTTATAATTATTTCATCACAAGTTCTTCGAACTTATGATCAGTTCAAAAATACTTTGAATTATGACTCTCAAAAACTTTGTATTTCTTATTTATCTCCTTCTTCATAATCTTCATTAACAACTTTTGAAAACAAATACAACCTTATACACAAAGTGGTCCAAACAGTTCTCTTGAGAAAATAATTACAAAATGAGTTCTTTGATTCCTAAACACTAGTTTACAACCCATGGGGATCTAGAATTTATTTTGATCCTTTCCCAAAGTTGGGTTGAGTGTCTAGTTGGATGGAATCTCGAGCTGGTTTGTGAGACCTTTCTAGAACCACTTATTAATGATACCATGTGTTTTACATAATATTGGAATGAAAAACACTTTAGGGGAGTGGGGGTCTCTTCTCTTGAACATCTAGGATGATAGATATGGTTAGACTAAAATATCTAACCCATATTTCTTAAAACCATCCTTGGGTAATGAAATCGTTATGATATCTATAACTTGATTTTTTATAGACACATAGTCCAAATTTACTAGCACTGGCCAGACCTTCTCCTTTATGAAGTGATATTTGATCTCATTATGCTTTATCCTTTAGTGAAGAAAATTATTTTTTGTTAAGATTAATAGAACTTGAGTTATCACACTTGATTGAAACAAGAGGTTTTAAATTTATTATGATATCCACAATATGTTACTTTATCTATAAAAATTTGGTATAATATTGGGTGGGTTTAATGTACTTAGACTTTTTATCGATCAGTGAAATAAAATATTACTACTTGATTACCCATGAAACACAAAAAATTTCCATGATAAAATACACCAGCTGATATAGAATTTTTATCATTTGATGAATGAGACCAATCCATATATATAAATACTAATTGTTCATATCGTGATATATCATGATAAAATAGAATAAAATCTATTATGCATTTGACACAGAAAAATATTATCTCCACTTTTTGAAAGTGGATTTATTTGGGATTTCATTACTACCATGTTCCTTGAAAAGTGAAAAAACAAAATGTTGGGTCTTATCACTATAAGTTATGATATTATTATTGTGATTTTCCTATATTATATCATATTCAATTCCTTTCCATCTTCATCCCTTAACAACTCCACCTGATAAAAAATATATTCTGTTATCACCTTGGAATCCTCCATTCCCAAAATTTTTAGGAACTTATTGGAATATTTAGATTGGGAAATAAATCAGTTCTCTAATCATAGTTATTTCAAACTCACACCTCAAGAACTTTAAAAACTTATTACATTGTAATTTTTTTATTCTCTAAATATTATTTCATCAATATAAATAAGAACCACCATTATTTAATTATTATTATTTTTTAGGTAAAGATTATAATCAAATCCACCTGGTTGGAATCTCTATTTTCTCAAGTGTTGATCCAGTATAGAGTAATAAAATCTTGGTGATTTATTCCACCCATAGAATTACATTTTCAATCAGATTTTTTGATAATAAAGAATAATAAATCCATCCATTTGTTTGATTTAAACCTCCTCCTCATGGAATTCATTAATAAAATCTTATTTTACATCCAATTTCAACTACTTGAGTAGCCTTTGAAAATTTATGTCAAAGAAAAGTCAAATCATCTCCAATAGAGCTATTGGAGAAAATTTATTGACTATATCAATTCATTTAATATGAGAATACTCATTGAACACAACTCATGCCTTTTTCTTAACCACCTTACCTTCTTCAAGTAGTTTATTACAGATAAGCCAATTGTTTATAATAACACTATTATTCAAAACAATTGAAGAAAAATTCCCCAAGTCCTGTTCTTATCAATTTGGTCAAGCTCTTCATGGATCGAATTGACCCAATTCTCATCCTTAATATCCTATTTAGAATTATTTATCTCAACATGTGATAGGAATAATACTTGATGTTTAGACTTCAAACTTTTTATTTTTATTGGAGCTATATAGTCACCAATGATGTTTTATTCATTGCTCTCAATCCTTATCATAGATTTATTTATAGTTTTTAATCTTTCTTCATCAACCTCATCATCAATTTCCTTTTCAGAATCATTCATACCCACTTATTATCCCCATAAGCTACTCAATTCAGCATAATATTTCTCCAAACTCTCTTCATTAGTTTGTTGATATTTATGCTCATTTTTAAAAATAGTGACATCTTGAATTTGGATTATTTTTCCAAGACATATGTTGAAACATATATATGCCTTGATTTTGGATTAATAACCAAGAAAAATTAATTTAACCCCATTGGATTTAAAATTTATTTTCTCATCCCCTTATTGAGAAAAAAGAAATTACTTCCAAAGATTTGAAATTATTTCAACATTTTATTTTTCTCATACAATATCTCATTGGAAATATTTTCTTCACATAGTCATAACAAATATTTATTGGTTATATAGACCTATGTCAACATAATTTCCAACCAATATTTCTCTAGTAGGTATTTCTCAATAAGATTCATTGTATACATGTTGTTAATGATCTGGTTACTCTTCTAAACAACACCATTTTGTTAGGAACACATACCATTAAAACTTGGTACCTTATCCTATGTTTATTAAGATGATATTTTACATGGTTATTTGTAAATTATATGACATTACTAATCTAGAATATCTATATTTTTAACATGATATTATTCTAAAAAAATCTCCAGTATCATATAATGTAATTTAATGCTTTATATTTGTGATTAATCACCATAAATCATTCCAAGATACTATAATTGACAATGAATAAAACATATTACCTCTTTATATTAGTGGATATAGGTGATTTTGTCTTGAAATCTTAAATATTAACCAAATAAAGAAACATTGTTAAATCATTTTCCTTTATCTTTTTAATCTTATGAATTTTTTCCTCTAAAAAAGTATATGATGTATGAGTATGAGTGTGTGAATGTGTAGGGATATAACAAGCTCCTTAATTCTTCACTAATTATTTAAACAAATTCTGGTTCAAGTGGATAAGACTTTTACACTATAGATTTTCATCATCTTCCTTAGACATAAAATAGGTGCATTATTCTATATTAATGAGGTTGAGATTCCACTAATTTCACTTCCCTTGAATGAAAATTATTCCATATGTTCCCTTTAAATTGAAATTCTTCTTAGTAAAATTTATTTCATTCCTTGAGTTGCACAATTGACTTACACATAGAAATTTTTGTCCAAGACATTTAACTACCAAAACATTTGTAAACCTCATATTTTCCCCCAATTTTTAATTTCCTAGATACTATTATATTTAATCCTACATTGTATTAAAATCACATAACACCTTTTTTATTTTACTTAATGTAGATGATAAGACCCTCATTTCTTGTAATATGGGAATTTAGTTTAAAATCAAGGATACAAAATCCATAGTAATCCATTAATTTTTAAGAAATGTTTTTTTTATTAAATTTTTAGATATTCCCTTATCGATACTTGTTTATTTACCTATTTTGGTGGAAAATATGCATGTTCCTCAACCATATATGATGTCAAAAATTCATCTTTCAAAGACAAAAATTAATTTTTTTCTTTTTATCCCAATCAATGATGATTTTTTCTATTGAGAACCTTTGTGTCAGGTCACCTTTAACTCACTCCTTTGTATCCTTGATAAGAGATTTTGGGATTTGTGCCCATAACCTTCACCCAAGAAATAATAAGTGTTAAAAAAATTATGAGTATATGAAAATTCTCTTTCCAGTCTTTATTAATCTTATTATTTAAAGTTACATTTAGTTATAAAACATAAATATTATGTATTCCCTATCTTTATGCAACAATAACACCTTGTTTTTGGTGTATTATTATGTGTCTTTTCCTCTCCCCAAGTTGGATTTTTTTTAGAGTTACCCAAATTAATCATCTTTTGAGGAATGGGATCTTGTGTCCTAGAATACACCATCACTACATTTTTCTTTCAATCGACACCAACCCTATATTTTATTTTAATATTGAATTATTTATTTTTTAGGAAGCAATGTTAACTCCTCTATTTGATATCAATGCTTCTTTATTATTTTTTCCAAAACTCATATGACCCACCTTTCCGATGTCATTTTTATAGTCAAGATACTTTCTTGATTTTCATCCTTTCATCATAGATCAATTTTTTCACCTTAAATATCTTCAAAATTCTTGAAAAAATATTTTAATATGATTATTATGTTATCGATAATCCAAATCTGATATTCAATTTTAACTTTATAACCAACAACCTCCTCTAAGTTTTTTGGATTTTTAGATTTAAGATTTCCAATTTACTCATTCAAATAAGCTTTATCCTCTTCATACTACTATATATATATATATCTTGGATACAAGAACCACACTATTATATTTCTTTTTTTCATCCATTCAGACATATCTTTATTTGAGTGTAGCTTATAACTCCACATTGAGGTATACTATTCTATCAAATTCAGAATCTTCACCGTATCTATCCTCTATTTATGGGATTTCCATGAAAACAGTAAGAAATTCTTCATTGAGGTCTTTAAAATATCCAATTAAATAAAAATCTTTATCTTATGTGATAACATCCTCATTGAGGCAGGCACAACGTCGAATAAACCCAAACCTCCTAGATGTTGTTAAAAAGGAGGTTACAAAATTACTGGCTATTGGAATCATTTACCCCATCTTTGACAGCCAATGGGCCAGTCCATTGAAAGTTGTTCCTAAAAAACTATTCTAACAATAATTAAAAATAAAAACAATGAATTAGTTCCAAACTATGTATATAATAGTTTGTGTGTCTATATAGACTATTTTTGATTAAACCAACACACTAGGAAGGACCATTTCCCATTTCCATTCATTGAACGAATGCTAGAGAGGCTAGCGGTGATGTCCCAATACTGTTTCCTGGATGGGGATTGTAGATATTCTGAGATACATATTGATCCCAAGGATTAGAAAAAGACAAAATTTACTTTCCCCTTTGGCACATTTTCCTATAGGAGGATTCCATTTTATCTCTGCAATGCTTAGGGTACTTTCCAATGAGGCATATTTAGTATTTTTTCATATTACCTAGAGAATTGCATGGATGTTTTCAAGGATGATTTCACTGTATATGGTTTCTATATTGATGAATGTTTGAGTAGTATTGGTTCTATCCTATGCCACTATATTGAAAATAATCTTGTATTAAATTATGAGAAATTACATTTCATGGAATGAAAAGGTATAGTTTTGGGATATATCATTTATAGGGATGGTATCTAAGTAAATAAATCAAAAGTGTATGTCATTGCTTCCCTAACATTCCCCATAAATGTGTGGTATGTGAGATATTTCTTAGGTCACACTGAATTTTACATCAATTTTTTGTGAGTTTAGTAAGGTTGCACTCCCCCTCTCCTGATTACTCAAAAAAAAAAACAAAAAGAATTTTTTTTTGATAAAGATCACGAGGAAGATTTTAGTAAATTAAAATGGAGTCTCTCATTACCCCTGATAATCCAACCACCTCAGTAGGATATAATATTTTGAGCTCATATGTGATGCCTCAAACTATGGAGTTGGGGCTGTCTTATTACAATGGGTTGTCCAGTCTCTACATGTCATTTTTCCTCACACACACTGGACCATGCCCAAGAAAACTACACAACAACTAAAATATAATTCCTTGCCATTGTTTTTTACTTGGATAAATTCTGGTCATAACATTTACTGTCCAAAGTAATTTTCTTCTCAGAACATGCATCCCTCTAGTATCTCCTCAAGAAAACCAAAGCAAAACCACATCTCATTCATGGGATGCTCCCCCTTTAGGAATTTAACCTATAAATTAAGGATAAAAAAGGATCAAAAAATGTGGTGGCTAACCATATTATTAAGATCCTCCCATCCTTGGATATTGAATCACCCCTGTATTTCCATAAATGACATGTTTCATAACGATAAATTGTTTATAGTTAAATATTATCCCTTCGTATGCCAAAATTTTAAATTATTTTGTATTATCATGAATTCATACTGATTTAAAAAACCAAGTTGACTATCTAAAACATGAGTCTCATTGGTAAATTTGGGATGAACCGTACATTTAGAACACATGTTGTGTTAAAGAACTTTGGAATTGTGTTTCTAATGGAGAGTTTCTGTCTATCCTTAGGTTCTACCACACTTTTTCTTATGGGGTCCACTTTGGTCCCCAATGGACTGCTCGCAAGGTCCTCGATTCTAGTCTATTTTTGGAAAATAGTATTTCAATATGACCATGATTTTGGTAAATATTTTACTCTTTTTGAAATAATGGGGGATTTATCAAAATGAAATTAAATTCAACAACAACCCTTGATCTTTCATGTTTTTTTATGTTTCGGTCTTTTAATTTATGGGAACATTTCACGATTCCTTTGGAAACGTGTAATTTTTTTGGGAAGTAGATTATATGTCAAAATGGGTAGAGGAACAATACAAAAGGATAGATGATTCCAAGATAATTGTGTAGTTTTTGAGAACCCAAATCTTTTATAGGTTTGGATTCCATAGGTTCATCATCAATGACCCGGGTTTTCATTTCTGAAACCAAACAATGTAATCATTTTTTTTTCAGTATGAGGTCAGGCATTGAGTGTTTACTACATATCACCTACAATATAATGGTCAATATAAGGTGTCTAATAGAGCGGAAAAATAGATTATTGAAAAAATGGTTCAAACCAATATAAAATATTGGAGTCTTAAACTTGATAAATCATTCTAGGCTTATCGTACCACATTTAAAAATCCCATTGGAATGTCACACTATACACTCGTGTTTGGAAAGAGTTTTCACCTCCCTATTGCATCCAGATAAGCATCATTCCAGTTGGTTTTTTCTATAAAATATTACTAATGTTTATCCATTTGGTGTTATTCAGTTTTAGAATGAAGGAACAAAAAAACTTAACTATCAATGGGCTGTGACTGAAGCACTTTCATAAAGCCATTCTAGATTCCCTGATGGAGGAACTCCAAGTTCAAGAAGAAACCTACAAATGAAACCCACTAGTTTTTATCCTTCCTCCTCAAATTCTATTTTATTACAGTGAGGACACTGCAAACTCTAGGTGGGGAGGTATGAGTATATTCTTGGGTTAGTTAGGAATATTAATCATTTTTTTCTTGATAATTAGTATTGTTACCTTCCCCCCATTTCCCCCCATAAATTTTGTGTTATAATGTTAATTTTTGATTCCGACATTATCATGGAAAATTAATTCCTCTTAATCATGGAGGTTATTGAAAATTCATAAGGAATTTTCTTATTTCCTATTGTTATAACATTTGAAAAAATGTTTCAATGATGAAATATGTGTTTTAGCTAGAATTTAACATTGGGGTGTTATTTTTTCTTGAAAATTGGTATTTTTTCGATGATATAAATTATTATATCACTTTGAAATCTTTCATAATAATGATTCCCTTTTTGTGAGTAGTTTATGGGAAATTGGGGCCACTGAATATCTCCACAAAAATTTTAACCCAACCATATAGTGTGAATTTTTATTACTCAATAGAAGGTAAATATAAGTTAGGTTAATATTTGTCTACTTACCAAAATTATTTTCCCATACATTCATTCCTTATTTTATATTTTTAATTACAGTACCAAATTGACCTATGCGTTTGTTCCTGTTATCCCACTATTGTATACCCTAAAAAGAACAAAAAAGAAAAAAGAAAAAAACAATAGAAATAGTGATTATGTCTTGGGAAGGTTAAAAACCACTCTTCCTCTACCTTGACCATGTTATAACTATTACAATTAGTTTCGTGAGGAGATCAAGCATGGGTTTATTGAAGAGTGTGAGATTTTTTCCAAATGAAATTAAAAAAAACAACAATAATTATAATAATAAATGAAGGGAGTGATGAAATGTGAATCATATGAGGATATATAGGTTGGGAGATTATGGATTGACTTTTGGGAATTATTAACTGAGTAGATCTTGAAATTTTATTGAAAAGGACGTAGGATAGGTTTGGTGGAATGAATCATTTAAAAAGTAAAAATTTATAATATCCTATATTTAATAGATAGAAAGTGGGGAGAATAGAATGAAATGTCTGTAACACAGACACATGTAGAATCATTGAAATGGTTAAATTATGAACTAATTTCTTAGATTTTTATCATTCATCTCTTAGAATTTCATTTTGATACAATTTATGATACATTTTTTCTATGATCACTGAGAATAACTCCTTGGTGTGATTTTTTCATTGATCACATTTCTATCATGGATTAAATTCTCATTAAATGTTAAATCTTTATGAATTTTAGAATATATTCATGAATAATTTTGGGAAATGTGACTTTTCCTAGGTGTGGAAATTTTTAGCTGTGGGGGTGTGATTGCACCACGATTCACTATTTTAATTCACCCTTACACCACTATATTAAACTAAATTTGTTTGTATATTCAAAATATTATAACAAATTTAACTTCATGTTTTATTAAATAATTTATTTTTTATCACTTTTATTAAGGTCTATTTAACTTGTTTTTGTGTTTCCATTTTAGGTGGAGGTGATTTGGAGGCCCTAGTGATGATCCAGAAGGAAAATGGGCCAAACTGCATGGAAGCCGAAGGACACCTGTCCACTGTTTTGAACATTTATCACAATTCATGCATCAAAATGTGATTAAATTTTGTAGAACAATACAAAAATAAATGGGATAAAACTAATATCAATAAACCCAATCCCATTTCTCCCATATAAGGGCCCATACTAAGTGATCTATCCAAGGGACCGAATTTGTACGAATTAAAAATTTAGGTTTTGTATTTTGACAATATATCGTAATAAATAAGTCCAATGGATGAAAATGTGACATGTAGATAGACAATAGCACTTAAAACAACTATTACCTTTTTTCCAAGTCATGATATGGTAGTTCAATTGTCCAAAACTGAGATACAAATAGTATAACCAAAACTGAGTGCCCAAAACAACTTCCCATTTTGGTTATATAAGGGGTCCTTGGGAACCTCATTTGCAAGTTTGGACAAGGAGTGAAGTGATGAAATTTTGGAGTTCTAGAGGAGTCCTATCCTCATCTAAGAAGTTATGGAATCCCTTATCCTCATAGGGGGGTCAATGATGAAGAAGGATATATTCCTGAGCTTTCTCCTCCTCCTGATGTCACGCTAAACGAAGGGTGATCATTGCGAGGGTGATACACACATGAAGAGGGAGTTATAGAACATAATTCTATATTAGTTTGGTGTATATTATGGTTTTCAATTGTGATTTTATATATGTATATTAACTATTTTGGATTAATTTAATTGATTTTTTTTATTTCATAACCGATCAGTGTGTAATTTTAAGTGTGTGACTTTTGTTGTTCTGATTAGACAACATAATAATCTTCTCCATCCCAAAACATTTGAGATTTCAATGTTCCTTGGAAAACTTTAAAGAATTATAATTGGATGGAACTTGACTACATGATTTTTGTGTCAAGGTTTATTCCTATTTGCATCACTTTAGAGGCTTGTAGGTACCTAAGATCTTGGTTAAACCTCAACCAAAGTGTCACACCCACATATTTTACATTATTTATTTTATTAATTTTTTTTTCATCAGGTAGTGCGGGTCAAAGAACGATAAATATTTTTTTGAGTACTTATTTTAAAACGCACATTTTGGCCTTTACAGTATTTAGTGCACTTCTGTCAAAGCCACATAGCCTCGCTTGGGTCACTACGCGGCCTCTCCTAGTTCCCCACACACCTGCCTGATGTTCAAGGTAGATAAATAAAATTTATTATCAATAAAGAAATAAAAAACAAAATAAAATAATTAGTGTGATAAAATATAATGAATTGTTTTACTGATAACAATAATATTATTATTTGAGTATATTATTAATTATATTTGAGTGTTATTATTATTAATATTAGTTTCGATACTTATGTTATTTTCTTTATAATTTTTATTATTATTGGTATTATTTTATTTTTATTCTATTTTTACTTTATTTTTTTATTCTTCTCCCCTTTTCTTTTTTTATTTTTTCTTTTCTCTCTTCTTTTTCTCCTCTTCCTCTATTCCTCCCCCTATATTCCATTTCACCCCTCCTTTAGCCCAAGAGCATGACCCCCCCCCCCATTTGGCCTCTCCACCTCTCCTGCGTGCTGCTCCTCCTGGTCGTCCGACGACACACCCACCGCTGCCCTCCTGCTCCTTCTGATGACCGACACCCCATTTCTTTCCTACTTCATCCGGCAATGCACCGCCCCACTGCTCTACTACCCCATCCAACGACCACCTCCCCACTTCCCTCTTTCTTCGTTCGGCGACCACCACCCCTGCCTCTTCCTTAACCTCAGATGCTCTGCCACCGCACCCTGCCTCCCGGCCTGCCATCAGACTCCCTTCCCCCCTCATAACCAGCTCTCCATCTCCCCTTAACGACATCCCTTTCCCCTCGAACCAGTTCACCACAACTTCCTCTAGTAACTACGACCTTCCGCAGGTACCCCACTCTCCTCCGACACTTTCACCTTCCTTCGGGTAGACTATTCTTCCTCCATGCTTGGGTTTTGGTCTAAGTTATTTAGGGTTTTGTTTACAATTGGTCCGATTTTAAAGAATTTATGGATATCTTGTTTTTTTAAGGTTCTTTAGGATCTATTGTGGTGTATTTGGAGAGCATTTGGATCCGCGCACTGAAATTTTGGTGTTGCTACACACCGGTAGGTGGTTCCATGCCTTCGAATATTTTAGATAATTTAATTGGTTTGTTTAGTTAAATTTAATATGTTCTATGATTTAGTTTCATGATGCAAACTATGTTAAAAATATTTTGGCATGATAGTTTGAAGAAAATGGATTTCTAGGATTAATATATTCTTGTCGTTTATGTGTTTATTATGGTATAAATGCATCGTAGTTCATTTTAGGTTGTGCGAAATGCACTCTACAAATATTTTGACACACGTGCGTGATGAAATTTCATTTTTTTATAAATGGTGTGTTTTTTGTTTTGGTTTTGTTGTGGTAATTTCTAGGGGTGTTAAATCAATTTTTTATTGGGTAAGAATTATATTTTTAAGTTTTTCAATATTTTTAACTATTGGTAATAGATTTTTTAACAAAAAGAGGCTATGTTTTGTGTGTGAAAACTGGTGTGTTGTTTTATAAAAATTTTATATGGGTTGGTTATTAGGTGAGAGACATGTTTTAGTGTGATGATGTTGTGTGTTTAGTTTTAAAGTGGTTTTTTATGTGAAACTAGGTATGTTTTGGTGTAATCTTTGGTTTTACCATTTGGGGTTGTTTTATAAATTATTCAAATGGTTTATTACCTTAATCATGTGGTGCATCTGATGTTTTTAAAGTGGTTGGTGTGTCTAAAGGCCTCAATTGGATTTTTAATATGGGGATTGGTTGTGTTTTGATGTAATGTTTCTATAACATGTTCTAAGGGGTGTTTGGTAGGTGTGAAATGTGTTTTCAAGGAGCTTTAGGTGTGTGTGTATTTAAATTATATTTTCATTCAAAAACAGATTGTTTTTGGAATGTTATCTTTTTGGTGCATCTTGAGTTAAATTGTAAAATGTTCGAATGATGAAAAACATGTTTTGTTATGGTTATATTGTTTGTTCAGTTTTAGAGTAATGTTTACATATGGAATAAAGTGTATTTTTGGTGTAAAAACTCGTGTGCTAATTTGGAGTGTTTAGTAAACTGTTTTATTTGGATTTATTTATTCAAATGTGATTGGAAAAACTAGTGTTTGGTAGTCTTAAATAATTGTTAGGTTTTAAAGTAACATTTTTATGTGAAAACCCTTAACGCATTGTTTAAAAATGTTCTTCAAATTGTTTAAATAATTTATCAAGTCATGCAGGTGATGCGAATTATGGTGTGAAATGGTTTTTGGTGTGCATGTTGTTTGAAAAGGGGTTTCTTAAAATAATTTTTTGGTTTCCAAATGTAAAACATTGTTGTGAGTATTGGAAGTGTTTTTTTTAATTTCTGAAACATATTTATTTATTTATGAAAGTGGTGGTGAGTGTGATATGTGAATGTGGAAACTTGTTTGAGCACAATGGAAAACCCTTGGTATCTAGGTGGGAAGACTAGAACTAGTGCGCTAGTGATCTGAAGTGGTATAATCCCTATTTCACTTAGCTAGATTAATGATTGAAACAGTAACTAAACATATGAATGACTGAGGGTCATGTTTTCGAAGCCATGTTGTCTAAGGGTCATGGTTTCTAAGCCACGTTTTCTAAGGATCGTGGGTTCTAAACCATGTTTCACAAAGACATGAGGTTCTAGGGTCCCACTTGAGCTAGATAAACCTTAGGGGATTTACCCATAGTGCTCTACAATCCATGACGTGGTGCCTTACATCAGAATATGACGTACCACTTGTGTGTGTGAGAGTGTGTATGTGTGTTTATTATTAATGAAATTTTCTCTCTCTTTAAAATAGTGTTTGTGAAACAGTTTTCATCAAGTGTTACTTTTTAACTTTTAGCTTGTAAATGTTTTCCTTAAAATTATTTTAAAAGTATAATTTTGAATAATCAAATTAAATTATATCTTGGATGTTGTGTAATGGAACCTTTTATTTGGGGGTATCCTACGAGGCCTTTGGTTCACACCCTGTATAGACCTTTGGGTGTATGAAAAATCTGTTGTCTCTTTGTTTCAGGTTAAGGAATGATGTGACAGGTTGGCAGTTCATTTTTTTTCAATGGCTTGGTTTTGATTTCTTGGCTGTGGCAGCTTGAGGACATTTCTCCTCTTGTTTCATGAAGGTTTGATGGTTGTTTTGGTTTCCTTTTGTGTCATTTTCCATTTTGGCATTTTTTTGTTGAAAAATTTAAATTTTTGAATTTATTAAAGGTGCATTCAATTACATTTTTCAGATCTGGTTTTTGGGATTTATTAATTATTTTAACATGGTAAGTATGGGTAAATCATTCCCAAAGCATTTCATTTAATACCCAAGAACTTGTTCTAGCCCTTGGGGATAGGGAATGCCCTTCGGGCCTTGCCATAGACCTGGTCAGGCATCGGGTTGGATGTCGACCTAGTTTGGTTGGTGGAAAAATGGTATCAAAGGAGGTTTTCTCTCTTGAGTCATGTTCTATTAGGAAGAGTAACATCAGACTGGAGTTAATGTTTTAGGGACTCGACATTTTGGCTACGAGTAAGGTTCCTGTCCATCACGCCATGTGGTGGGACTCGAGTTACCTGAGGTAAGTTGAGGTTTGTCGGAGTCTTTGGCCCTTGTAGTTAATCTTGTTTTGGGGAGATGAAAAGGGAGTAGGGTTAGTGGTCCTATTGAGCTCGAAAGGTCTAGAAATACATGTGGATTCGGTGAATTTATCCTAGAATACTCTCTATGGAGGTGACGTGATTGGCGTATGGTCTCTAACCATATGTCCTAGTTATCTGCTGACAGTAGTCCCCTCTTGTATCATTCCTCATCTCTTTGTTTTGAATTCACGTAAATATGACCTTTAGGTAAAATTGGTTTGGTGTTTTAATAATAACTGGTTGTGTGGTGTGTCCATGTATTTTGGAAAAGTTGGATATGAGTCGTTTTGAGCTGAGAATCCCTTTTTGATGGATTTGTGTCCTGAGTTTCACTTCTTATTTGTAAGTTTCTATGAAAGAGTGAGGTTAGTGGTTTCTTTTGAAAAGTTATTCGGTAAGCCCTTATAGTGGTTCAACCTGCATGTTTAGTGTTCTATTGTGGTATGTCTTGGCCATTGGATGAGTTTGATTGGGTCCATGGTTTTTTTCTTGACTGGTTTACACCCCCATAAAGTACTAGCATGTGGTTGAAGTGCGTCTACGGGTGATTATCCATTGGCCGAAACTCTAGTTGATGAAAGTAAGGACTCTACCATTTTAGTGATAGTGCTAAGTATATCTTTTTTTCCATTTTTGGTTAAGAAGATCCTCTCGCATCGACGTGAAAGATGCAAGGGGAGTTGGAGGGAGTTTTGGTCTCTTTGAGTTGTCTAGGTCACCGGGTATGATGTTTGGCACTATTGTGTATAAAGGTCCCCCTGGGAGTGGTGAAAGAAATTACAATGTGGAAGGGTGAAGGAAGTTCAGAATTATCAATACTGACTAATGTCTTGAAAGGATTTTAGTGCTCTCATTTATCACATGGGTCAGGTTTGGTGACGTCTTGCAGCATGATTCCTCTATGAAGAGCAAGGGTGAATTTCATAGAATCCTTTGGGAATAATTGTTTTAATAGGAGTGTATCCTCCTATTAGAGAGTTCTAATTTTTTTTTATTCAAAGGGGAGTGTTTTTTATGCATATTTCCTTCTTAAGTTTCATAGTTAAGGTGAAGAGGTGATGCATGTTCATCATCTAAACCCCTGTTCTGGTGGACATGTCGTGAGGGAGTAGGTGGATGTCGGAGTGTGTTGTGTTTGATGGTGTGGTCTCGGTTGCGATGTGGTTGTGTGTCACAAAAAGTAGAAGCTCCTTTAGGGAGTCTTCAATTATTGACTGTTAGGTAGAAGAAGCTTTAAACATCAGGGCTATATCCATCGACCTCGAAGTGAAGCTGGCGCATGGTTAGGAACATCGGGAGTGTATGAGACCCTAGCTTTATTTCTATCCTCGGTACTAAAGGTGAAGGCAGTTTAAATTTTTTTCTCTAGTTATTCCATTCTGAATGACTAGTTTGGGTGTGTGAGGTTTTCCGTGGATATGAGGAGGCATAGTCGTCACGTTGCCTTAAAGTCTCGGGGGTCGAGTCCCACCTAATGTAAATTCTATTAGTTTTCCTTATGGGGTATGTTGGGTAAATCACTCTAAAATTTTAATAGTACTCATACTGGGATTTGGAGATGTTGGTTTGTCTTGGGTCATGGTTTTGATGCCCCAGTAGTTGGGCCCCACCCTCCCTGCCCCTTGTGGTGGGGTGTTTAGTCTCCGTTGGGGAAATTTTCAAATTTATATATCTTCTGTTAGTTCTAATGATGGGGTGAACCATGGTGGTTCTCACTGAAATTTCACTATAATGAATCAATGATATCCTTTTTCATAATGGAGGGGAGTCCACTCGTGCATTCCTGTGTCAGTTTTTCCAGTCTTGTCTCAGGCGTTGGTAGGTTCCTAATAGTGGGGAGTCCTTCAGGCTTCCCCATGTTGGCCTTTTGGTCCTGTTCCAAGAGGTGACTTGGTAGTTGGTGATAAGAGTGTTCTTGGGATGTGTTTTGATCTTGTTTGTTCCTTCCATAAAAATGATGTGGTTTTCATTCTATGGGGCTTGAGGTGTTTCAGCTTGTGAGGTTGGTTTCCATGGGTGCGGGAGTTCCTTTCCATGATCATTCAACTAAAGGTGTTATAGCTCTTTCGGGCGGGCGACACATATCAGAAAGCCTTTTTAAGAGTTTCTTTAGGTTTTCATTTAATTCACTTTCTTTTAGCACGATGTGTTTTCCTCCTTTCACTTACTTTTCATAGGGATCCTTTTTGAACCTCAAGGGGGTACCAGTTTCTACTTTGGGGTTCAGTCTGGGTTGTGGATTTCTGGGAATGGAAAGTGCTATGGTAAGGAGAATTTTCACACCTTCCTCTTTTAAATTATTTATTTTATTAATTTTATTTTCATATGGTAGTGAAGGTTGAAGCACGACATAATTTTTTTGAGTACATATTTTAAAATGTACATTTTGGCCTTGATTGTGTTCAATGCACTACTGGCGAAGCCACCAGGCCTTACCTGGGTCACTACGTGGCCTCGCCCGGTTCCCCGCATACCTCCCTAATGTTCAAGGAAGATAAATAAAATGTATTATTAATTAATAAATAAAAAATAAAATAAAATAAAAAGTGTGATAAAATATTATAAATTGTTTTACAGATAATAATATTATTATTATTTGAGTATATTAATAATTATTATTGAGTATTATTATTATTAATATTATTGTCGATAATTAAGTTATTTTCCTTATTATTATTATTATTATTATCAGTATTATTTTATTTTTATTTTATTTTTATTCTTTTTTTACCTTGTTTATTTATTCTTCTCCCCCTTTTCTTTTTTCCCTTTTTTTTCCTCTTCTTTTTCCCTATTCCTATCTTCCTCCCCCTCTTTCCCATTGCTCCCCTCCTCTAGCCCTAGATTCCCCCTGTTTGGCTACTCCACCTCTCTTGTGTGCTGCTCCTCCTAGCTGTCTAACAATGCATCGACTGCCGCCCTCCTTCTCCATCCGATGACCGCCGCCCTGCCACTTTCCTGCTTCGTCCAGTGACACACCACCCTGCTACCCTTCTTCTTTATCCAGAAACCGCCACCCCACTGCCATCTTTCCCTATCCGGCGACCACTGCCCCTACCTCTTCCCCGGCCTCACACGCTCCGCTGCCACACCCTACCTCCTAGCCAACCGTTGGACTCCCTTCCCCCTTATAACCAGCTCGTTTTCTCCCCTTAATGGCCTCCCTTTCTCCTCAGACAGGCATGCTGCACCTTCCTCTAGTGACTAAGACCTTCCACGAGTACCCCACTCTCCTATGGCATGTGCACCTTCCTTCAGGGAGATCATTATTCCTCCATGATAGGGTTTTGGTCTTAGTTATAGGGTTTTGTTTACGGTTGGTTCTATTTTAATGTATTTTTGGATATCTTGTTTTTAAGGTTCATTTTGGTTTTGTAGTGGTGCATTTGGTGAGAATTTGGAATCATGCACTAAAATTTTGGAGTTTCTACACACTGATAGGTGGTACCATGCCTTTATATCTTTAAGATAATTTAATTTTTTTTGTTTAGTTAAAATTAATATGTTCTATGTTTTAGTTCCATGATGCAAACTATGTTTAAAATGGTTTAGCATGTTCATTTGAAGAAAATGGATTTCCAGGAGTAATGGTCTTATCTTTTATGTGTGTGTTGTAGTATAAATTCTTTTTAGTTCTTTATAGGTTGTGGAAAATGCACTCTACAAATATTTTGACATGCATGTGTGATGAAATTTTATTTTTTTAATAATTGTGTGTTTATCATTTTGATTTTTTATAGTAATTTCTAGGGGTGTTAAATCAATTGTTTATTGGGTGAGAATTATATTTTTATGGTGTTCGATATGTTTATGTGTTGGGAATATATTTTTTAACCAAAATCGGCTATGTTTTGTGTGTGAAAACTGGTGCGTTGTTTTATAAAAATGTTTTATGGGTTGGTTGTTAGGTGCGAGACATATTTTAGTGTGATGATGTTTCATGTTTAGTTTTAAAGTGCTTTTTTATGTGAAACTCGGTATGTTTTGATGTAATATTTGGATATACCATTTTTGAATGTTGTATAAATTATTAAAATGGTTTATTACCTTAATCATGTGGTGTGTATGATGTTTTTAAATTAGTTTTAAATTGGTCGGTCTATCTAAAGGTCGTGATTTTATTTTTAATATGGGGATTCATTGTGTTTTGATGTGATGTTTCTATAATGTGATCTAAGGGTTGTTTGGTAGGTGTGAAATGTGTTTTCAAGGAACTTTAGGTGTGTGTGTATTTAAATGAGATTTCCATTAAAAAAAATTGTTTTTTGCATGTTATATTTTTGGTTCATCTTGAGTTAAATTGTAAAAAGTTTGAAAGATGGAAAACATGTTTTGTTATGGGTATATTGTACGTTCGATATTAGAGTAATGCTTCCATATGGAATAAAGTGTAATTTTGGTGTAAACACTCGTGTGCTAATTTGGAGTGTTTAATGAACTATTTTATTGATTTAATTTATTCAAATGTGATGGAAAAAATTGGTGTTTGACAACTTTAAACAAGTGTTAGGTATTGAAGTGACATTTTTATGTGAAAACCCTTGACGTGCTATTTAAAAATATTCTTTAAATTGTTTAAATAATTTATCAATTCATGCGGGTGATGCGAATTATGGCGTGAAATGTTTTTTGTGCGTGCGTGGTATAAAAAGGGGTTTCTTAAAAAAATTGGTGGTTTCCAAATGTAAAACATTTTTGTGAGTATTAGAAGTGTTTTTGTAAATTTAAAAACATATTAATTTAGTTATAAAAGTGGTGGTGAGATTAATATGTAAATGTGGAATCTTGTTTGAGCATAAGGGACAACCCTGGGTGTCTAGGTGGGAAGACTAGAACTAGTTCGCTAGTAATCTGGAGGGGAATCATCCCTATTCCACTTAGATGTACTGATGATTTCAACACTGACTAAACACATGAATCACTAAGGGTTATGTTTTTTTATCCATGTTGTCTGAGGGTCAAGGTTTCTAAGCCACATTTTCTAAAGTTTGTGGTTTCTAAGCCATGTTTCACCAAGACACGAGGTTCTAGGTTCCCACTCGAGCTAGACAAACCTCAGGGGATTTACCCATAGTGCTATACTATCCCTGAAGTGGTACCTTCCATCAGCATATTGAGGACCACTTACGTGTGTGTCTGTGTGTGTTTTTAATGATTTTTTCACTCTCTTTAAAATAGTGCTTGTGAAATAGTTTTCATCAAGTTTTCCTTTTTATATTTTAGCTTATAAATGTTTTCCTTAAAATAATTTTAAAAGTATAATTTTGAATAAGCACATTAAATAATCTCTTGGATGTTTTGGCATGGAACATTTTATTTAGTGGTATCCTACTGGGACTTTGGCTCACACTTTTCATACACCTTTGAGTGTATGAAGACTCTGTTCTCTCTTTGTTTCAAGTTAAGGCATGATGTGACAGGTTGGCTATTCATTTTTTTCAGTGGCTTGGTTTTGGGATCTTAGAAGCTGTGTCTTGAGGATATTTATCCTCTTGTTTCACGATGTTTTGAGGGTCATTTTGTTTTCCCCTGATATCATTTTCCCTTTTGGATTTTTTTAGTTAAAAAATTTAAATTTCATAAAGGTGCTTTTAGTTGCATTTTTCAGATATGTTTTTTGGGATTTATCAGTTATTTTAACATGGTAAATACGGGTAAATCATTCCCAAATAATTTCATTTGATACCTGAGCACTTGTGCCAGCCTGTGGGGATCGGGAACACCCTTCGAGCCTTGCTGCGGAATAGGTCGGGCATCAGGTCGGATGGAAACCCGGTTTGGTTCGTGACATTGGTTAAATCTTAGCCTGAGGATTACACCAATACATATTAATAAATTATGAATAAGAAATTTTGTTAGTGGTGTAGTAACTTATCATCGATCACATAATTATCATATATTTTTAAAAATCCACTTGTTTTTCAACAATTACACTCTTTAAATTAAGTCGTTTTATTTTTAAAATTGTTTTCAAAATCACCCCTCTATAAGTCACTGTTATTAAAAATTCACACTCTAAACCCGTAAATTATCCTTGAGAAATGACCTAGGGTTCACCCTAGACTATAAAATATTCTATAAATCATAATAAATTTTATGTTTCATGAAAAAACGGTCATATCTCAAGAAGAGGGGGGAATTGAGTACCTAATAAAATTTCTGTCTAAAATGGATTATTTTTAAATCCTCCAAATATTTAAATACGTCCCAGTTTATCAAAATATATATCATGATATAGATGTCAATATTTCTAAATATTTATCAAAATATGGATTAGGTCTCAGATTAATAAAATAAAATATTATTAGATCATTTGAAATTAGTTTACTTGATCATGATACTATATGAACACAAATTAATATAAACTATCAATGTATGTATTTTGTTTATGGTTAAAAACATTTATTTTTAAATATAAAATAAAGTAAAACAAAATTAAATCACATAGTGAAAAGAATGAATACAAGAGGTTTACTCTCAAGTAGAGGATTATTCCTCTCTACATGATGATCACCCACCACCAAGAATTTTATATAAAATAAACAAAATGATCCATAATGTGGATTAGATTTTACAGTAGTTTAAAAACTGTCCATCTCACACATGACCTCTTCCATTGTTATATGTGGGAGAAAAAAATAAAAATTCCACATAAGGACCTATACTAATCTTATCTATGGGATAAAAAATACAAAAAGAGTTTGAGAAGATATCGAGTATCTTATAGTTTAGCACAAGAGATAGTGTGAGTGTGATAAACTAGGGTATACACACACACTACTCAAAATGTACTAGCAATAAATAGAATAGATAAATATAAAAGTGAAGAGTTTAGAAATTATTGGTTTTTTAAAATAAAGCTTGTGACTCTTGATTTGATTCTATAGTGAATCTTGAGTCGAGTTATTTTGAAAACTTCAGGAAGAAAGAGTGTCAAAGACTATTATTATTTTACTAAAGGAAATCAGAAAATATGAATGTGTAGTTTGGATACCTAGTCATGTGTTTCCAATAGGTGATATCTCCTTGATCTCAATTAGGTTCAAATATATGTGTGTTCAGGAATTTCATGCTCTGAGCTTGTTATCAGTCAGGTTCATCTACTATTGTATCTCTTCATTTCTATACAAGGAATTTTGTTTCATTTTTATCAGCAGAAGCAAGGAGAATATCCTGATCAAATACTTCCTCATACTATACATATTGAGACTCTATTTAATTCTTTCAAGCAATAATTCAAGAGATAATAATTAACATAGTAAATGAAATTAACTCCAATAAATATATATCTTAGAACAATGTGATTCAAAAAGATAAGTTTAGAAAATAGTGGCAGTGTCTTAGACTGGTGGTGACTCAAGGTCGGATGGTGTCTCGATCCGGTGGTATATTGTTCTAGAGGTATCATACTGGAGGTTTGTTATACTTATCCAATTTTTCACTATGATTTAGGCATCTCAACTAGCGGTGTCTGGTCCTAGCGGTGCATGGTATGATGGTGTTATAGACTTAGCCAAAATTCCATGTTGGCGGTATGACATTGGTGGTGCGATATCCTAGTGGTATCTCATACTTAGCAAAATTCTCATTATGGCAGTGTGATATCCTGGGGGTGTCTCATACTTAGTGAGATTTTTCTGCTGGCAGCGACTCATGGAAAACAATGTCTTGATTTGGCAGTGCCGATCTCAATGGTGTCTCATACTTAGATAAATGTTTCCACCTAGCTCAGAATAAATAATACTTATAGAGAAACCTGAAATTCATTAATATCAGTAGAATCATGATTTTGTGATCATTAAATCTAGGAGGTTAACAATCTACCAATTTTTTAGGATAAAAAATCATGGCATAAAAGGCATTAAAAAAGTTTAAACATGATATCCAAGGTAGTATAAATCAAAACATAACATTCCCAGTAAGTGCAAATGGTACCAAGGGAAAATAAGAAAAGAGTAAGTATCAAAGGTAAGTATCATGAATAGGAAAATTAAAAATAGATAGTATCAAAGATAACATAGTACCATAATCTCATAAAGTTCTCAAAAAAAATATTCCATAATAATTATCCCCCTTTTGGGATTACAAAAAATGTAAAGACAAGTAGTATAAAAACAAGGATAAGAAAATGGAATAATAAATACCAGAGGCAATAAAAATTATTATCAAAATGTTATTATGACCCAAGTCCCATCAAAGACAATCTATCTAAGCAAAAAAACAAGGTTCGAGATTTAGAAAAGGGGTATATTGGTTCTTTCAATTTAGCCTTGGCTCTCTCTTTCTCTTTATTTGAGGTAGCAAGATTTGCTTGTGGTAAGATAGATGGAACATAAGATGAGAGTCCAACTACACTTATAGGATGATATTCCCAAAAAATAACTTGATAGAGGTGTCTTAAAGCTTTATTAATATAATTTAGAAAAGGATAGAATTGGGTAAGCAAATAAGATAAAGGATCTTGAGAAAATCCTGATTTGAGAGATAACTGAGGAGTAAAAGGGAAAAATCAATAAGAAAAAACTTATTATCCATGGAAATGAAGAAACGAATTCATGAGATTTTAAAATCCATTATGATTTTGACACCTCGTTCCATTAAACTAAATAAATCTAGATTCTCTTTTATAAAACTGTTCGAAACTAGAGTCATCTTCTTGTGTTGTCTTACTTGATTTTTTAAAGCCTGAGTCATAGGAGGCATTCTCCAATTTTTAGCCAAGAATATGAAATTGGAATCTATTTCTTGCTAGGTCTAAATTTGAGAGAGATAGAACTTGATGGAATTAGATATAGTTTATGTGTCATATTTCATTTCACGGGCATAACCAGTAATAAACATGAGGAAATGATCAGAGTTATACCAAATTCTAATCAAAGTCTCTTGGGGATGATTAGTGATACTACCTAAAGCACCGACTAAAGCAACTCTCAACTCATCTCTGACAGATACTCTTAACTGATCAACATCAAACACCAGAGGAGGATCAAAAGTAGCAATAGAAGTATTTGAAGACGTATCCTCAATACTTTTAAGGATTCTATTCATGGAAGCTTTAAAATCAGATCCCATAATCAATGACTAGAGGTATTCCAGTTCACAACATATCCACTTATTCTCAATCTCTATATCATAAATGTAGTACATCATCTTTTTTGGATATGTTGAATAAAAAACTCAAAAATGTATCTTTCATCTTTCACAGAGATGAAATTCTCTTAAAGAGGTTGATTCATTAATATCTACATGAGCTATCAAGTATCCATTATTATATCCTTAAACTCGAACCCTAGGTTCACCACTCTTTGGTGAAATCCTTAAAACATTAGAGAACTTTCCCCATTCTTCAAACATGGGATCATACCATCCCCCAAAAACATTAAAATCTACTGGATAAATAGTAGAAGGGAGAAAAATGGAATGTAAAACCACCAATATCTCAACATTTTTGAGAACATCCGAACTCTATCCATCTAAAAACTATACAATGGCTATAGGTATTTATTTTCATTTTTGAGCATTTGAGCTCGGTGAAATAGTATTAGAAGACTCAGATTCTAACTGTACACCAACAATAGGTGCATCCATGTTCTAAAAATCCTTTAATAATACAACATTAGTGGATTCACCTTCAACATTCTCATCCATAGGAGACTTATCAACATTTTAATCAACTAACTATTTATTCCCAAACTCTTCCTCAATTAGCTCATTTTTTTCTTGTTAAGCTACATGTTGTTCTACTGGAGCTATAGCTATCATTTTATCAGCCATAGAAGAATCATATATTACATGATCAATGGTAACAAATTTATCCTCAACTTCATCAATAGTTGGAGATTCATGAAATATTTCAATTGATGGGTATTTCTCCCAATAAACAAGTTCATTTTGAATCTCTGGAGGCATCTACACTTCCTTCATCTTAATTTGACCACTAGAACTATTTGGACCAGATCCATCATTATCACCATCACAACCATTTTCTTCTTCCTTTTCTCCATCCTTATTATCATCATAACTACCATTTTATTCTTCCTTTTTAGATTCAACAATTCTATTGAAAATATCAGGGTTAACTGGTGAAAATGGAGTAGGTTCACTTCACTCTTTATTCTTCTTATTATAAGATATAGACTTAAAAGGAGAAATATAAAAATCATGATTCATTCTTGGCATACATACTAAGTTTGGAAAGCTCGCTCGAGAGTTGGATAAGATTTGAAATGGGAGAAGAAAAGGGTTGTAGTAAGCTCATGCGAGAAACATATGATAGTATCATGTGAGGATCAATGAATGTTGGGAATAGATATTATGTTACTTTGATATCATTTGGGATTTTAGGTATTCTAAAATTGAAATAATACTTGAAATCAAATTCAAAATCCAGTAAAAATAGACATCGGGTTACAAGAAATAACATAAACTAGGAAATAAACCTGAGGTTGAAAATATTTAATAAGAATTGTTTTTGAAAAGGAATGGAAATTAATGACATGACATAACGGTGGTATGAAAAGCCAATAGTTTGATGGCCAATGACATGAAAAACCAATTTCATGAAAAGCCAATGACTTGATAAGCCAATAGTGTGTCATCACAATGGAATTTCATAGGAAAATTAAACTTAACAAAAATTTATCATTCCTAACTCATGTTTGATATACTTTATTCTTAAATAATTCAAAGTCATAGTAAATATATCATCTAAATGATGTTCTGTGACAATAAATCCAAGAGTGATATCTCCCTTTTGAAAATGGCCTCTCAAAAACTGAGGTATTATATGAATATGCATTTTCTTAGAATGCGAAAAAAGATTCTTAGAAATATTTATTGTAATTTTATTGTTATAGTTTATGGAGACATATAGGAGTTGATATCCATAGTCTAGTAGAGTGTGTTTCATCTAAAAAAATTAGTGCATAGAAAATACCTATAGCTATGTATTCAGCTTTATCAGTAGGAAATGATATGGAATTTTTCTATTTTACTACACCATGAGACTAGAGACTTTCCTAAAAAGTTACATGTTTCAGAGTTGATTTTTCCAATCAAATTTAAATCCACCAAAATCATAATCAAAATAACTTACTAAATCAAATGCTAGACCTCTAGGGTAAAAAACCCTAAATTAGAAGTATACTTGAGGTATTCGAAAATTATTTGGATAGAAACTAGGTGTGACTCTTTTGTATTTTCTTGAAAGTGAGCACACATACACACACTGAACAAAAAATCTAGTCGGCTAGTAGTCAAGTAGAGATATATTCCAATCAGACCTCTGTAACTAGTTTGATCAACTAGTTTTCCAGCTTTAACTAGATCTAATTTATAGGTGGTACTTATAAGAGTGTCACTAATCTTAGTGCTATCCATGTTAAAAAGTTTTAGAATATCTTTTATATACTTACTTTGATTTAAAATAATTCTTTCTTTATTTTGAAAAGTAATTTGAGTTCACCCATTAAACTCATTTCAAACTCATTTTGACTCATTTTTTAAAAATTAGAACATAAATAATTTTTTGAAGATCTAAAAATAATATCATCAACATATATTTGTACTAATCATACATATTTTGAAATTATCTTTATGAAAAGAGTAGGGTTATATATATATTTTGAAAATCTATTTGAAATTAGAAAATTGTTGAGCCTATCATACCAAGATCTAAGAGCTTGTTTTAAACCATATAAATCTTTGGTTACTTTAAAAACATGATTTGGAAAATGAGGGTTTTGAAAACTAAGGGCTGTTCAACAAAAACATCCTCAAATATAAAACAATTTAATAATGTACTCTTAACATCCATTTGATAAAGATTAAAGTATAGATGTGATGCCTAAGAAAGAACGATTACTATGGATTCAAGTGTGGCCATATGTGAAAAGGTTTCCTCATAGTATATCCATTCAACTTGACTATAACCTTGTGAAACAAGTCTAGAATTATTTCTAACTATAGTGCGTAACTAATTAACTTTATTCATAAACACCCATATTGTATCAATAGTCATGGTTTCCTTGGTTCTATCTACAAGTTACCACACTTTGTTTTCACTTTCAAACTGATTCAATTCTTCTTGCATTTCTATTATGCATAATTCATCATTAATAGCTTCATTGATGTTCTTAGGTTCAAACCGAGACAAGAAATATTGATTTTCAACCTGATTTTTAAGAGAATATCTAGTTTTTGTTAATCTATTTAGATCAAATACAACAAAATCTAAAGGGTGGTACTTAGTGGTGCTAATATCTCTAGATAAATAGGGACTGGTCACTTTTGGATTTTGAGGTTCAATTTCTAGAAGTTATGGAAATTCTTTAGAACTAGATGATTTATCTGGATGTTTGACCATAGAATATAAAGGTTTATAGTTTAATTTTAGAGGAGATAAGTAAAACTTGAGGTTTTAAATAGAGGTTTTAGGTACATGTGGATTAGTTTCATCGAATTTGGCATCGAATGATTCTTATATTATTTTGGACTTCTTATTGAAAACTCTATAGGATTTTATAGAGATTGAATAACCAAGGAAAATCCCTTCATTTAACTTAGAGGAAATGTTTTCAAGATTATATTTAGTGTTAAGAATAAATAATTTTCTACCAAAAACTCTAAAGTAATTAACATTAGGTTTCCTACTATTCCAAAGCTCATAAGGGGTCTTCTTAAGGATATGTCTGATCAAAACTCTATTGATGATGTAACATGCTGCATTGAAATATTATACCCACAAATAGATAGGTAAGTCATACTCATTCAACATAGTCCTGGATATCACTTACAAGGTTCTATTTATTCTTTCAATAACTCCATTCCTATGGGGTGTCCTATGAGAAGAGAAGTTATGAGTGTATCCATTTTGTGAGAAAAATGATTCAAAATATTTATTTTCAAACTCACGAACATGGTCACTTCTTAAGGTATTAATTTTAATCCCACTAAGATTTTTTACAGACTTAGAATATTTGGTAATGTAAGATAAGGCTTCACCCTTGTGATCTAGAAAGTATATCGAAATATACCTAGAATAGTCATCTACTAGAACATAAACATAGTACTTCCCATTAATAATTGAATCTTTAGAAGTTCTAAACAAATCCATGTGAAACAACTCAAGGGGATGATAAGTTGACACTTATTTCATTAATTTAAAATAGATTTTGTGTTGTTTCCCTTTTTGACAAGGGTTATAGACTTTATTAGTTGGGAACTTGATCTTTGGTAGATACCTAACTCTACCTTTCTTAGTTATCTTCCTAAATGATTGAATATTGAAATTTTCTAGTATCCTATTCCAAATCCACAATTTCTTATGAAAAAAACATAATCCCGAAACATTTTTAGAGAAAAAAGGATTTAAGTCTATAACATAAACATTATCATTTCACAAACGAGTAAAAACTAAGGTATTTTTAGAATAAAAACATTTCAAGAATCATTAAAAAACTTAAAATAAAAGATATCATCACAAAACTGAGAAATGATAAGAAAATTATACTTTTAACTATAAACATATAAAACTTTAGAAATTAAAGGGGATTTTTTGCTACCAATATAGCCTAGGATGATGATTTTTCACTAAGTATTATCCCCAAAGGTGGCATTTCCACAATCAAACTTTATGAGGCTTTTGAATCATGAATAATATCCTATCATATGTCTTGAAAAACCACTATCTATTTACCACATACTTCTACTAAATTTATTCAAGAAGTTTCCCTACAAAATAAGTTTTAAAAAAGAAATGGTTGTGGTTCCCAAATCTGTTTGGGTCCAGAAATGTTAGTAATCAAGGATTTGGGAGCCCAAATTTTCCCAACGATTTTATTATAAATAGATTAAAAAAATTTAGAAATAATTTTTTTAAGTCCTTTTGAAAAATGATTAGAAGTAGTAGATTCATGTCTGGAATTAGGAACAAAAGTACCCTTATATATTCTTCTTTTTCTTGGCTTATATCCTATTTTATTAACATATTTTGATGAAAATTTCTTCCCCAAAATTTGTGTGAGTGTATCTCAACCATTTTTAAAATTTTCATGATATTTATTTAATTTCTAATTAGATAGTTTAAGTTCAATGTTTTCTTTGAGTATTTGAGTATTTTTCTCTTTTTCTACAGGTAGTTCAAATTTTATATTTATAGTTACAACATGCTATATTTTAATTATTTTATACTAATCCTTTAATTCTTTAAAGGTATCCTCTAGCATAATCTAGTATTAAAATAATTTTTCAATTGAAATATTATCATTATCAAGCTGTTTAGTTTCAGAATTATCTGAATTATACATTGTCAAAATATTAGAAACAGTAGGAAAATAAAGTACTCATTATCTTTATTCATGAAAAACATATTGGCTATGTATGGATTCTCTTCAGGTGATGCATTAGAGTCACTGGAGGTATCCTCTAAAGTACTCCATATTGATTTCATGTCCTTTTTTCATCTACTATCCCTATCCCCTTTTTATTTTTGTACATAAGATTTGGATAGTCAGATTTTATGTGACCTTTCATTTTACATTCATAATAGAAAACTTATTTCGAATCATCATCCTTCTTCCAATTTCATATTTTTTCATAATTTCCTTTATAGTTTTATTTTCTAAATAAATTTTTCTTTCTTTATAACTTCTTAAATCTTATGTCTAGGTGAACCATCTCCTCATCAATATTTGAAGGTGATTCAATATCACTGTAACTAGAATACTTAGCCCTCTATTTCTCTTTTTCCCTTATGTTGTCTTTGGTAAGAAGTCTTGAAAGCTACTGAATTTAATTTAGGCTCCTCATATTCTATATGGTTTAATTTCAATTCTTATTCATATATCATAGGTTTTCCAATAAACTCTTTCATAGGTATTTTAATTATGTTTCATAATTTTTTTATTGAAACTGGTGTGCCTCACCATATTTTTTCTAGGCATCTTAAAAGTCTCATAATCTAATCTTTATCAGATATTGGTCTTCCAAGTGAGCTCATTATGTTGAAAATATCACTCAACATGAGATACATGTCATAAATGGGTTCATCAGGTTTCATTTTAAAATTATAAAATTTAATAGTATAAGTATTAATCCTAATCTCTTTAACATTTGACGTTTCCTCATGGGAAACATACAGAGTGTCCCAAATTTCAAATGTTGTTTTACATGCAGAAATTATATTAAATTCCTCTTCTTCTAAAGAAAAATATAAAGAATTTATAGCTTTATAATTATTATTGTAAGCTAATTTTGTTTCATCATCCCAAGTGACTCTAGAAGTACTGGGTATAACATATTCATCTTCTATAGTAGACCAAATATAAAAACCCAAAATTTCTATATGCATTTTCATTTTAATTTTCCATTGGGAATATTTTGTACCATTAAAGAAAGGAGTTCTATTAGTAGAAGATCCTTCTTGATGACTATCCATTTTAAAAAATAAATTTAGAAATGAAATAAATTTAAAATTTTTAAAGTAAAACTAAAAAATATTGTTGAAAATAATTTTTAAACATTAATACAAAAAATAACTCCTTTGATTCCAAATGTTGGTCTGAATGAGTACCTTAACTGCACCGCGATTCACTATTTTATTTCACCCTTACACCACTGTATTAAAATGTTTTTTTTGTAAATTTCAAATATTAAAAAAAAATTCTCTTAATTTTTTTTAAATAATTTAATTTTTATTATTGAAATTAAGGGTTATTTCACTTTTTTCTGCGATTTCATTATAGGTGGAGGTGATTTGGAGGCCCTAGAGATGATCTAGAAGGAAAATGGGATAAAATGCATGGAAGCCCAAGGAAACCTATCCATTTTTAGGAAAATTGACCACAAGATGTGCCTCAAAATGGGATAATTTTTTTTGGGTTGATGCAAAACTCTATGGGGTACATTTAATCTCAAGACACCCAATCACAATTACCCCATATGAGGGACCATCCAAAGTGATCTGTCCAGGGGACCGAATCTAAATGAATTCAAAAGTTAGTTTCAATATTTTGAAAATATCTCCCAATAAACATATCCAATTTCTACCACATTTTACATGGATATATTAAAGTGTCTTTCCAACAACTATTCTCTTTTGTCTAATTGGTGATATGAATATTTACTTGTCCAAAACTGAGATACAAGTGGTATAACCAAAATAGGGTTCCCAAAACCACTTCCCATTTTGGCTATAAAAGGGTTCCATGGGAACCTCATTTAAAAGTTCAGACAAGGAGTGCTGTGATACCATTTTTGAGTTACATAAGAGTCTTATCCTAATCCAAGAAGTTCAAGAGGCCCTTATCCTCATAGGGGGATGATGTATGAAGAAGGAGATCCACCGAAGCTTCCCTCTCCTCCCAATGTTGTTCTAAACGGTGGGTGATCCTTGTGAGGGAGATACACAAATAAAGAAAGAGTTAAGACACATAATTATATATTAGTTTGGTGAATATTGTGGTTTGCAATTTTTATTTTATATGAATCTAAACTTTTTTGGATGCATTTAATTGAAACACTTTATTTTAGAACAGAATGATGTGTAATTTTATGTGTAAGACTTGTGTTGTTGTGATTGGAAAATAAAAAAAATCCTATTGTTCCCCAAAATTTTTAGATTTCAGTGTTCCTTAGAAAACATTGAAAAATGATAAGGGGCTTGAACTTGACTACATGATTTCTGTGTCAAGTTTTAGTCATATTTGCGTCATTTTAGAGGCTTGTGGGTACACGAGATATTTATTAACCCTCAACGAAAGGATTAAACCAAAACCTATTAATCAATTAAGAATAAGGAACATTTTAAGTGGTGTAGTAACTTAGAAATGATCACATAATTATCAAATATTTTTCCAAATACACTTGTTTTTCCACTATTACACACTTTAAATTATGTAATTTTATTTTTAAAACTATTTTCAAAAGAACCCCCTCTTTCAGTAATTTTTATTAAAAATTCACACTCCAAACCCATAAATTATCCTTGAGAGATGACATAGGGTCCAACCTAAACTATAAAACCATCATTAAATCATAACCAATTTAACATGTCATAAAAACATGATCAAATTTTGGAATTGTTTCTGAGGAGAGATTTGGTTTTTTGTGTGTGTATTTGATTAGATATTTGTAAATTTTGGGAATATTTAATTGTTTTATCTTCTACATTTTAAAATATTTTTGTGTTATGATCTATTTATTGTGTAGGTTATGTGCATAAATCATTCCAATCTGGGAGGTTTATCACCTTTTTAACCCAAACCAGAGAGTATCCTACATCAATGACACCAAGACACATAAGGAAAAACTTTAAAAGAGGACAGACTACATCTTTATACTTTGATAAACCCCTATTCATATAGAACCAAACTAGAAACTAAATATAAATTGCATAAAATGGATGAAAATAATAGAACACTAAAAGAACTAACTTCACCTAACATTTATATCCAACCCACATATATTTAAATGTAAGGAAAAGAAACATGCTTTGAACTAAAATATGGTGTAATTCACATATTACCAAGATTCCATGGACTTGTAGGGGAAGATCCATATAAGCACTTAAAATAATTTCATACTATGTGTTCTATATTAAAACCAGAAAATTTAGATGAAGAATAAGTAAATATTATGGAACTCCCTTTCTCATTATAATAAACTGCAAAAGATTATCTTCACTATGGTAATTCAATAATTAGAGGATGAGCGTACAAGAAACATATTTTTCTTGAAAAATACATCCTAGAATCTAGAACTGCAACAATAAGGAATGAAATATGTAGGATAAGACAATCTCAAGGCAAAGAACATCATTAATATTGGGAAATATTTAAAAGGAATTGTTCAAGTTGCACACACCACCAAATAAGTGATCAACTTTTAATGCAATATTTTTATTAAGGCTAAATTCCTATTGACCAAAACATGATTGATGATGCTACATGTGGTGAGTTAGTTGATAAAACTCCATTTTTAGCCAGAACCCTCATTAATAACATGGAACATATTATTCAAAAACTCAGTTTGAGGTCCATCATAACCATTCAAGATGTCTATGAGGCGTAGAGTTCAGAGTTTCCAAAGAAGGTCGACATGAAGTTTGAAGAGTTAATTTCCCTTCTTCATCAAATTTATCATTCCCAAAGGAAATCCCAATATCCTCCTCCCAGCCATTGTGTTATATGTTTTTCTCACACCCATTACTCTGACCAATGTCCTCAATTGAGAGAAACATCTGAGAGTTTTGAGGAAATATTTCCAGGACACGCCTATAACCAACCCTTAGGGAAAGTACCTTACTATACATCAAAACATGGGTGTAAAGAAAACCAAGACTATAAACAAGGGGGTATTCAAACAAACCTGAACAACCATGGAACCAACTAGGGAAGAGTATTTATCCACCACCACCCATAAATCCGCAACAACCCAAAAGGCCTTTCTAATAACCCCCTCAAAAATCCGAACTTATCATAGAATATATGATGAAAAAATGCATAAAAATAATATTTAATTCCAAAAAACCACCCAATATTCCATAAAATACCAAAAAACCAATTTAGGTCAACTTTCCAACTCAGTGGGGGAAATCCAAAGTCATAGGTCGGTAAAAATACCCTATCAACCACTAGTCAACCCTAGAGTTAATTTAAATGTTAGTTCCATAACCCTTCAGAGTGGAACAAAACATAAAATCCAAATGACCCTTCCTTTAGAGTCATCCTCACTTAAGGAAACCACCATCCCAACAACTGAAATTGGTTCTAATGTGGAAAACCTTATCTTTATAGAATCCATTCCAAAGGAAATAAGTTTTAATTTGATGAAACACCAATCCCAACCATTCTTTTTCCATTTCCCCAAACAGAAAACCAACCAATAAAACAAAAAGAAACTGAACTTGATAAAGAAATCTTGGAAATTTTTAAAAAAGTGCAGGTTAAAATTCCCTTTATTGATTCCATGAATGAAATTCCAATATATGAAAAGTATCTTAAAATGATGTGTACACAAAGAATAAGTATTTTAGGTGGTAAAAATGTGATATTGGTGAGGAAAATATTATCATCGATAGATCCATCACTTCCTACAAAATGTAATGATCCTAGAATATTCTTTATTCTATGCACCATAAGGGAGTATTCCTTTTCCAAATGCTATGCTTTATTTGTTTTCTTCTTTAAATGAGATTCCTTACTCCATTTACTCTTTATTTTAGGTTATATAACTGAATCCAATAGGAAATTTTGTTCAAATATCAAACTAGAGTACATCACAACCAACTAGTGTGTTAGAGGATGTTCTTATAATGGTGAAAAATTTAATTTTTCCTACTGATTTCTATGTGCTAAAAATGGAAGATTATAGGATGAACGTAAATGCCCCAATTATATTGGGTATTTATTTCGTTAAAACCAAAAAAATAGCTATTGTCCACAATGGTACATTATCTATGGAGTTTGGTGGTTAAATTATCCACTTTAACATCCTTGATTCAATGAAGCACCCCTGAAAAGCGAATTCCTCACTTTTAGTCAATTCAATTGTTGTAATCCCTTCCCCTAAAAAATTTATTTTATTTTCCCCAACCCCCTTTCTGAGTTTTTTTAAATGATTGAAATGGTAGGTAATGAATCATGAATAGAATGGTATACTAGTTTTGAAAAATATCATGATTGTTTATTAATTAATTATTTATTGAATAATGTGAATTACATAAACATATATGATACTACTAAGCTTCTAAAAGATCATTCCTTCTTTGAGGATGTCACTATTGAGTAGTTAGATGATATTAGTGACCTCTCACTTTCACATTCACCCCCATAAATCCAAATTTCACATGAATTAGAACTTTAAAAACTATTTCAAGTCTTATATGGAGAATGGAAACAAGCTTCCTATCATCATTTCTAGTTTACTCCCTCCAATGCATGAATTGTGACTGCTTGAACTTTTGAGGGATTATAAAAAATCTTTGGTATGAACACTAGATAAAATTCCTAGTATTATCCCATCATTGTTTACACATCATATATTTTTAAATGATGATGATAAACCAATGAGGCATGAAAAAATGTCGAATGAACCCAAACCTCCGAGATGTTGTAAAAAAATAGGTAACAAAATGATTGGCTACTAGAATCATTTACCCCATATCTAACAACCAACGGGTTAGTCTAGTGAAAGTTGTTCCTAAGAAAACTAGCATAAAAATAATTAAAAACAAAACAATGAATTGGTTCCAAAATGGGTTCCAAACTGTGTATAGTATAGTTAGCGTGTCTGTATAGACTATCACCAACTAAACCAATACACTTGGAAGGACCATTTACTATTTCCATTCATAGATCAAATGCTGGATAGTCTAGTAGGGAAGTACCACTACTGTTTCCTTGATGGGTATTCTAAATATTTTCAGATCCATATTGACCACGAGGATCATGAAAAGGAAACCTTTACTTTCCCCTTTGGAAAATTTTCATATAGAAGGATTCCATTTTATCTCAAAAATTCTTAGGGTACTTTCCAATGATTCATGTTTAGATTTTTTTCCAAATTATATGGAGAATTTCATGGAAGTTTTCCTGGAAGATTTCAATGTATATGGTTCCTATTTTGATGAATGTTTGAGTAGTCTTGGTTTTATCCTACGTCGCTATATTGAAAATAATCTTGTATTAAATTGTGATAAATTACATTTTATGGAACTACAAGGTTTAGTTTTGGGATATATCATTTATAGATATGGTATCCAAGTAGATAAATGAAAAGTGGATGTCATTTATTCCCTAACATTCTACAAAAATTTATGGTATGTGAGATATTTCTTGGGTCACACAAGATTTTACCATCTTTTTTTTTGTGTGAATTTAGTAATATTGCACTACCCCTATCCTGATTACTCCAAAAACAAAAGGAATTTGTTTTTGATAAAGATCACGAGGAAGATTTTAATAAATTAAAATGGAGTCTCTAATCACCCCTAGTAATCCAACCACCCCAGTAGGATCTACCATTTTGAGATTATGTGTGGTGACTCAAACTATGTAGTTGGGGATGTCTTATTACAATGGGTTTATTGGTCTCCACATGTCATTGCCTATTCCTTACACACACTGGACCCTGCCCAAGAAAACTACACCATGACAAAAATATAATTCCTTGCCATTTTTTCCATGGATAAATTTAGGTCATATATTTTAGGGTTAAAATTCATTGTGTTCTCAGACCATGTATCCATCTGGTATCTCCTCAAGAATCTAGAAGCCTAACCACATCTCATTCATTGGATGCTCCTCCTTTATAAATTTAACCTATAAATTGGGAATGAAAAAGGAGTAGAGAATGTGGTGGTTGACCATATCAATATGATCCCCTAATAGTTGAATATTGAATCATCCCCCTGTATTCCCATAAATGTCATGTTTCATAATCCTAAATTTTTAAAGTGAAAGATGTTATCCCTTGGTATGCATAAATTTTAAATTATTTGGTAATATCTTGCATTCATACTAATTAAAAAAAATGAAGTTGACCATCTAAAATGTGAGTCTCGTTGGTACATTTAGGATGAACCATATCTTTTCCACACATTTTGTGATATACTCCTTTGGAATTGTATTCCCAATAGAGAGTTTCAGTCTATCCTTAGGTTCTACCACAATTTTTCTTGTGGGGTCCACTTTAGTCCCCAACAGACTGTTCGCAAGGTCCTCGATTCTTTTCTCTTTTGGAAACCAGTATTTTGATATGCCCATGATTTTGGTAAATATTTTCATATTTTTAAAAGAATGAGAAATTTATCTAAAAGAAATTAAATTCAACAAAAATACTTTCCCTTTTATGACATTTTTTATATTTGGGTCATTGAATTTATGGGGACATTTAACAATTCCTTTGGAAACTTGTACATTCTTCTAAAAGTTGATAATATGTCAAAATGGGTAGAGGCACAATCCAAAAGGATAGGTGATTCAAAGATAATTGTGTAATTTATGAGAACCCAAATCTTATGTAGGTTTGTATTCCCTTGGTTCATCATCAATGATAAGGGTTCTCATTTCTGCACATGAACAATGTAATCACATTTGTGTTGACTAGGGGTCGGGCATTGAGTGTCTGCTGCATATCACCGACAAACTAATGATAAATATGAGGTGTCTAATAGAGAGACAAACCAGATTCTTTAAAAAACTTTTCAACCCAATAGAAAATTTTGGAGTCTTAGACTCGATGATTCATTATGGGCTTATCATACTGCCTTTAAAACTCCCATTTTAATGTCACCCTATCGTGTTGTGTTTGGAAAGAGTTGTCACTTCCCCGTAGCATCCAGTTAAGCTTTGTTCTAGTTGGTTAGTTCTATACACTATTACTAATGTTTATCAATTTGGGGTTGTTTATTTTCAGAATAAAGAAACAAAACAAACCTTCACTGTCAATGGTATGTGAATAAAGCACTTTCATGAATCCATTCTAGAGTCCATGATGAAGGAACTTCATGTTCAAGAAGAAAACTATGAACGAAACATACAAGTTTTTATCCTTCCTCCCAAATTCTCATTTATTACAGTGAGGACACTACACACTCTAGGTGCAAAGGTATGGGTATATTCCTAGGTTTGTTAGAAATTTTCATCATCTTTTTTTCCTTGCTAAGTAGTATTGTTACCTTTCCCCCATTTCCCCCATTAAGTTTTGTGTTAGATTGCTAATTTTTGATACCCACTTTATCATGTGAAATTATTTCCTCTTAATCATGTAATTTATTTAAAATTCATGAGGAATTTCCCTATTTCATTTTGTTTTATCATTTAATTTTTTTTTCAATGATGAAATGTCTTTTTTAGCATGAATTTAATATCAAGGAGTGATTTTTTCTTGAAAATTGGTTATTTTTCGATGATATAAATGGTTGTACCACTTTGAAATATTTGAGAAGAATGATACCATTTGTGTGAGTAGTTTTTGGGATTTTGGGTCCACTTAATATCTCCACACAACTTTTCACCCAACTATATAGTGTGAACTATTCGTACTCAATGGAAGGTAAATATAAGTTATGTTAATATTTATCTATTTACCAAAATGATTTTCCCATACATTTGTTCCTTATTCAATATTTTTAATTACTATACTAGATTTTCCTATATGTGTGTTCCTATTATCCCACTATTGTAAACCCTAAAAAGAGAAAAAAGAATAAAAAAATAATAATAGAAATATAGATTGTTTCTTGGGAAGGTCAAAAACAACTCTTCCTTGACCTTTTATCATGTTATAACTATTACAATTAGTGTCGTGAGGATATCAAACATGGGTTGAGTGAAGAGTTAGAGATTTGTTCCAAGTGAAATAAAAAAACAATGATTATAATAATAAATGAAGGGAGTGATGAAATGTAAAACATATAGGTATATCTAGGTTGAGATATTATGGTTTGACTTTAGAGAATTATTAAGTGATTGGATCTTAAAATTTGACTGAAAATGAAGTAGGATAGGATTGGTGGAAAGAATCATTTAAGAAGAAAAAATTTATAATAACCTATATTAATTAGATAAAAAGTGTGAAGAATAACATGAAATTATTGTAACACACACACACATGAAGAATTATTGAAATTGTTAAATTATGAACTACTTTCTCATATTAGTATCATTCATCTTTTAGAATTTCATTCTGATACAATTTATGAGACATTGTTTCCATGATCACTGACAATAACTCCTTGGTGTGATTTTTTTTATCACATTTGTATCATGAATTAAATTTTCATTCAACGTTAAATATTCATGAATTTGGTAATATATATATGAATACATTTTGTAAATGTGACTTTTCATAAGTGTGAAAATGGTTAGGTGTGGGGGTGTGATCTTACCATGATTCGCTGTTTTAATTCACCCTCACACAACTATATTAGACTGATTTTTTTTGTAAATTAAAAATATTATAACAAATTTAAATTCATGTTTTATTAAATAATTTAATATTATCGTTGTTATTAAGGTGTATTTCACTTGTTTTTTGTTTCCATTTTAGGTGGAGGTGATTTGGAGGCCCTAGATATGATCCAAAAGGAAAATGGTCCAAACTGCCTGGAAGCCCAGGGACACCTATCCATGGTTGTGAACATTTATCACAATATGTGCATCCAAATGTGATGAAGTTTTGAGGAAATATACAAAAATCAATGGGATACTACTCCTATCAAAAAATCCAATCCCATATCTCCCATATAAGGGCCTATTCTTTGTGATCTATCCAGGGGATCAAATCTGTATGAATTTAAAAGTTGGGTTTTATATTTTGAAAATATCTCCCAATAAATAATTCCAATGTCTGTTAAATGTGACATGGAGATAGTAAATAAGACTTACAACAATTCTTATATTTTTTTCAAGTATGAAATGGACGTTTACATTTCCAAAACCTATATACAAGTGGTATAACTAAAACTAAGTTCCCAAAACAACTTCTCATTTTGGCTATAAAAGGGAACCTTGGGAACCACATTTTCATGTTCATACAAGGAGTGAAGTGATGTAATTTTAGAGTTCCATAGGAGTCCTATACTAATCATAGAACTTATGGAGTCCCCTATCCTCATAGGAGGATCAAGGATGAAGAAGGATATCTGCCTGATCTTCTTCCTCCTCCTAATGTCATGCTAAACGGTGGGTTATCATTTCAAGGGAGCTACACACTTGAAGAGGGAGTTATAGAATATAATTATCTATTAGTTTGGTGTATATTGTGGTTTTTAATATTTATTTTTATATGTATATTATTTTTTTTGGATTTATTTAATTGAAAAACATTTTATTTCATAACCGATCGGTGTGTAATTTTAAGTGTGTGGCATGTGTTATTCTAATTCAAAAAACATAATAATACTATTCTTCCCAAAAAATTTTATATTTCAATGTTCCATGGATTACATTAACTAATTAAAATGGAATGGAACTTGACAACATGATTTTTGTGTCAAGGTTTATTCTTATTTGCACCACTTTTGAAGATTGTGGGTACCTAAGATCTTGGTTAAACCTCAACCAATGGATTACACCAAAAAATATTAATCAATTATGAATAAGAAACCTTTTATGTGGTTTAGTAACTTATAATTTATCACATAATTATTATATATTTTTTAAAATCCACTTTTTTTTCAACTAATACAATCTTTAAATTAAGTAATTTCATTTTTAAAAATGTTTTCAAAAGCACCCCTCTTTTAGTCTTTTTTTTTGGAAATTCACACTCTAAATCCATCAACGCTCCTTGAGAGATTACCTAGGGTCCACCATTGAATATAAAATATTCTATAAATCATAATAAATTATATGTGTCATGACAACATGTTCCTATCTCAAGAGGGGGGGGGGTGAATTGAGTACCTAACAAACGTTTTGTCAAAAATAGATTATTTTTAAATCCTCCAAATATTTAAATATGACCTAGTTTATCATAATATATATAATTATATAGATCTAAATATTTCTAAATATTTCTCAAAATATTGATTAGGTCTCAGATTAATAATATACAATATTATTGGATCCTTTGAAATCAGTTTACTTCATCAAAATAAAAATTAAGATAAACTATAAAAGTATGTATTTTTTATGGTTAAACAATTTTTAGTTTTAAATATGAAACAAAGTAAAACAAAATTAAATTACAAAGTGAAAAGAATGAATAAAATAGGTTTAGTCTCAAGTAGAGGCTTAGTCCTCTCCACTTGGTGATATCCCACCACAAAGAGTTTTATATAAAATAAACAAGATGATCCACAAACTAGATTGGGTTTTATAATAGTTTAAAAACTATCCATGTCACAGATAACCTCTTCCATAGTTATCCATGGGACAAAAAATAAACAGGACACACAAGGACCTCTACCACTCTTATACCTGGGAGAAAAAAATATGAAAAAGTTCAAGAAGATATCGAGAATATTCCATTTTAGCATATGAGACATTGTACATGTGATACAATAGAGTATTCACACACACTTATCAAAATGAAGTAGAATTAAATAGAATATAGAATTATAAAAGTGTAGAGTTTTGGAATGATCAGTTTGTTTCAGTTTAGCTTATAAACCATGATTTTATTTTTCATTGAATCTCGAGTCGGTTAATGTTGAAAACTTTAGGAAAACAGAGTATCACAGACACTTGTTGTTTGACTGGAGGAATCAAAAAATATGAATGTGTATTTTGGCTTCCCAGTTATGTGTTTGCAGTAGGTTAGATTTTATTATTCTCAATTAGGTTTGGATATATGTGTTTTTAGGAAGTTTGTGCACTTAGCATACAATCGGTCCACTTCATCCACTATTTCATCTATTCTTTACTACATGAGGGAGTTTTCTTCACTTTTATTAGCAATAATAATGAGAATATCTGAACCAGATGCTTTCTCATACAACACATCCCAACACTCTCTTCAATGCTTTCTATCAAGAATTAATTATACAATCATTAAAATAGTAAATGGAATTAACTTCAACAAATATATCCATTATAATAATGTGATTCAAAATGATAAGTTAAGAAAATAGTGGCGGTGTTTTAGACTGGCGGTGAATCAAGGTGCGAATGTGTCTTACTTGGGTGGTATATTGTTCTGGCATCATGATACTGGCAGTGTGTTAGAACTAGCCGATTTTTCACTTTGATGGTGGAATCTCAACTAGTAGTGTCTGTTTTGGCAGTGTGTGGTCTTAAGACATATTATACTTATCCAAAATTCTATATTACTGGTATGACAATTTTGGTGTGATACCCTGGTGATATCTTGTACTTATCCAGATTTTTTGTTCTGTCAGTGTGATATCTTGGAGGTGTCTTATAAATAGCAATATTTTTATGATGGTAGTGAGTAATAGAAAATAGTGTCTCAAGTTCTCGGTTCCAATCCCAATGGTGTATAATACATGTATAAATATTTTCACTTGGATTAGAATACAGATTACTTATAGAGAAACATGAAATCCATTAATATCATTAGAATCATGATTTTTTGATCATTAAAACTAGTTGGTCAACATGATTGTTTTTGTTCTTCATATCATATGGAATTATAGTGTTGAAAAGACAATCAAGTGCAACCTAATTTTAATCTTAGTCCTCAAAAACTAATAATTTTACATAAAATCACATTGTAAATATTCTTAGGGTTCCTTTTATGATATTTAGATAATTGAGAGTTTCTCTGAGTCAATTTATGACTTTTACAATCATGTTCATCATATCAAATAATGTAACAATGAGTATATTCATGTGTATTATCTGGTCATTATACTTGTTATAAATAAAATACTATTTAGATTCACATCCTTTGGAGTTTCCTTAATATATACTGAGAAACATTTATGATATAGAGTGTGAGGATTTACATGATATCAACTTCATATAGATTTCATTATAACCCCCCAAATGCATTGATTCTATTGGTGTATCTATCCATCTCCTTGAAGTCTCTTTTTGATAAAGATATTATTTCCATGTGGATAAAGATTACATATATTGAATACATAAAAAAAAATCCTTGTACAATGATTGGAAATAATGTTTCACTTGATTCTTCAATAATTGATTTTTTCCATCAAAGTTAAGAATAACTTTATGATTTATGACTACTGCCAAGGATTCCAAGAGATATCGACACTAACATAAAACTTCTACTATGGTACCACTTATTGATTTCATAAAAGGTTAATACACTAGGGGGGGTGGAATAGGGTATATTAATTTAAAAAAACCCTTATAATGACCCTGTACCATGAATAAGAGAACTTATAGAGAACCGAGATATTAATAGATGGATATTAAATATATTTAGAATAATATTCAACACATTACACAAACCCATTTCTAAAGACCATAATATTTTAGTGTCTTTGGATACTAGGTAAAAAATCTTCTTAATTCATGAAATATTTTCAACATCCCTCATAAAGATATTCTACTTTATTAATCTTCACAAAAATTCCCTACTAAAAACATATATTAATAACTTAGGGAAAGAAAAAATAATAATGTGTGATCTCAGATGATCAGTAAGGGTAAACAAGGGAGATACATAATCATAACATGAACAAAATAGTATGAGAACATGGGAATAACATTTTAAAACCATACCATGCACATAAAAGATCATAATCTTGTGTCATTTCATAAATATTGGTAGTTCATAAGACATGAATCATAAAGGAATAAAATACCATGATCCATGACATAATAAAATTGGAATAATGCATAGATTTATGTCATAAAAATTAGATTATAACAATGCGAACATGTATAAATAAAGTCAGGTTCAGTGATTATGTTATGGACATGAAAATAGGCCCTCACATAAACTTATGGACATGTAACTAAGTCCATGAATAACATTATATACATGAAATATAGTTCCATCAATAACTTTATGAACATGTAATTATGTTTTCAAATAACATTGTGAACATGTAATCAGGTTCATGCATAATTTTTTAAACATGTAATCAGGTTTCCGAATAGCATTGTAAACATGTAATTGGGTTCAAAAATAATATATTTACTCATGATTTATCCATATTTAACTAATAAATCAGAGGTATATATATGTCCCACCAACCACATAATTAAAATAAAATGTATATGTGTCATAAGATCATACAAAATACATTATATCAAAACCCATGAAAATATATGGGTTTCATTAAACATTTCATCATAGCATAACCTATGGAAAAGATATGGGTTTCATAATCATTTAATTATGTTATAATGTGTCGAATAAAAGTGAGTTTCATAAACATATTTTCATTATAAACCATTCAGATAAATAATAAGAATGGCATCCTTGAATCTTATCCCCACTAAGTCATAGGTAACATCAGCATATGTCATATTAGAGAAAACATTATTTTGTTTAGTCATTTAAAAAATTTGTTGAGGAAAATATCTTTTCATGATTGAAAAATAATTTTTAAAACATAAAAAATCTTGAAAAAAATTTCCATTTAAAATAACCATGAAAATATATAATGTAACCTTCAAAGAAAATAATGGTCATTATTAAATGAAGTTTCATTCATGTTGTAAATGTTAAAATAAATATCACCTTCACATTTTTGGTAAAATCCAAATTATTTTTTTTAGAAAATGACATAAATATTCCTTTAAAAAAATCTAAAAAATGGGTAAAAATATATTTTAGGATTCATAATAGATTAATAAACATTTTTGAAAACATGGTTTTGGAAGAAAATAAATTTCTAACTAAAGAGAGAAATAATTTTAGATTTTCTAAAAAAAATATCAATTATTTTAAGTACTAAAGAGTTGGAAAACTGTAATAATACCTGTAAATATCATGAATAACTATAATATAATAAAATTCATGTGTTTATTGAGATATGGATCCTAATATTTTATCATAAAAAATATAATCATAAACAATCTCACTAAATGATGGGAATGTAACATAAAATCATTACCACTTTGATAACTTTGAATTTTAAGTCCCATGATATAATAATATAAATTGGAACATAAAATATCACAAGGATAAATAAATTAATGATATCACATGACAAATAGATTTATATAGACCTCATGAAATATAATAGGTGCATAACATAACGTATGTCCCAATGAAGTAAAATTTAGACAAAAATCCATTACCGCTTTAGAAATATTTTGAATCATAATACCCAATAAATAATAACTTAAAATGACACTTTAAATATCATTAAAATAATAGGATTCATGACATAACATATAAAATTAGTAGTATATACGCCACGAAAAATAAACAAGTTGTGAATTTTTTATATGTCTCCTAGAAATAAAAGTGAGATTGGAAATACCTTACCTTAAGTCTGGAATTCCATCACACATGTTAAAAACTACTATATAATAAATATAATTTTATTATAAAACTACTAAAAAAATACTTATATATATCATAACATATATTACTTACTTGTGACCTTTTATTAACCATTTATTAACAATTCTATATTAAAGTCACATTTTGGGTAATAACTGCTATGTTTTTGTATATTTTTTGATTTTTTTTATTTTGGTCCAATTAATTTGATAATTATTTAATCATATAAAAATTTGAAAAATTATATAAATATCATATATATTATATTTATATGTATTTTGAGTAATCTATAAAATTTAGTTATAGAAAATGAAATACACCGTTCAGGGAGATGGTAGGTTGTACGTACGCATGAACACTATTTCCATTTTCTTTTTGGATTGAAATAAATAAATTTAAGTGATATATTATCATTAATGAATGATATTTATTTCATATATACCACATATTTTCATTAAACCCATCTTTTTTACCTTCTGTGTAATCCATGAATGAATTACATTGCTTCGTGAGATGGTAGTCTTTTGTACACATAGATGACGTTATAGTGTTCCCAAAAATGGAAATCATGAAATTATGTGTGATATAATAATTTAAAAAGAATAATAATATCATATATTTCATATATAAACAAAAAATACATCATTATTTACAACCTTGATAGGTGGTAATGAAAAAATGAGTGACATCAGTTCGCGATGCGGTAGCCCGCCACACATGTGTACGATGATTTCATAACCCATTAAATAAAAGTAGATATGGTTTTAGGTAATTAAATTAAAATAAAAAAATATAATTATATTTAATATAATTATTTTATTATATAATAATGGTATAATAAGAATATAAGGATGTGGAGGAAGAAATAAAACAAAAATTCTCCTTGATGAACATTACCTATTCTCCCGGTATCCTTCTTTGGTTTTCACCAAAATCCAACATATGTTAGATTTTTTTTCCAAAATAAAACTTATAGGATGATATGAGATAATTTGGGAAGTTATTTGGGTTGGTATTGGCCGATCAAAAAGGGTTTTAATGTGTAAAGATGATAGGAAAAGGGGTGTCCCTTTATAGGTGAGGTGAGTGGCACACTTGTAATTTTTTTGAACGGAAGAATTACACCCGCATTTTTTTTGGTAAAATGGATCCAAAAATATATTATTCTTGATAATATAATGTATAAGTTAGAAATATGTCTATAAAATGGGTTTTGGAAGTGATTTGGGTTATTTTTAACCCTTATCTTTTTAGTTAAACCCCTCGATAACCCCATTTTTACTTTAACCGTGGTAAATATTTTTTACTGTATCTATTATTCATTTTAGTGAAAAATTATGTTTAAATTATGGGATAATATAAATTATTTTGATTAAAAATATGGAATATATTTTTCATAATTCCATTCACATAATTTGAATAATTTAAATTGAAATTAATCCCACAGATGCAATGAGAATAAATGTTTTTTGAAAGAGAAATTTTTTAAATGTTTAAAATGTTATTATATCAAAATTAAATATGAAATTAAATTGATACTAATAAAATAAATTGGTTTAATGGGTGTATAATTGAACTAATTTTACTTTGAAATGAAATTAAAATATAATTTATCTTTATAAATAAATTAAACAAAAAGTTAGTTTTCAAATAAAATTCAGTATTTATCATTATTCATCAAAAAAGAAAACTTTTTAGAAAAATAACCAAAATTAACCCTAAGATAATTTTTAATTGATTATTTAAAACATTAATGTTCTAAAAATTTTAAAAATAAATTTTATTGTTGTTCACAGAAATACATAAAAACCATTTTTTAGAAAAAATTAGTTTTTGAAACATAGGAAGACGTTAATGAAAATTATATATTTTAGTGTCAATATGTTTACCTTATTTAAAAAAATTATAATTAATATTTAAAAATTAGTTATTACTATTCACATTGCTATGTTTAATGAATAGGTTATAATGGTATCCTTTAAATAACTATATTAATAATATATCATGGTTTTGTTAAAACTCACAGTAATGTGTAATGAAATCTAACCTAGTATTGCATGTTGTCATGTATTAAATTATTATGGAAAGATAAACTCAATAATATGTGTATTAAAATAAAAAATAAATATTTCATGTAATGAAAAATATTAAAAGATTTAATTTATTTAAATAAAACACAAAATCTCATGGTGTTACATTCTAACGCCTCAAAATGAATTTAGCCATAAAAATTCCTTACTTGGGTACCAAAAAATGAAGTTAATTCCACATCATTTCATCCTTAGTTTCCCACGTAGCTTTCTCAAGCTGGTGGGTTTTCCAAAAAACATTGACCAGGTGAGTGGTATTGCTTTTTATAACTATTTCTATTCAATCTAGAATCTCTACCAATTTTTTCTCATAATAAATATCACAATCTAGTGGTATAACCATTAAGTTGATGTACTAAGGATGTATTGGGTATGTTCTTACTTAGGATTGGTACATGGAACACATCATGAACATGGGAGAGGTTTAGTGGAAGCACCAAATGATAAGCTTCTATCTTGATGTGATCAAGTATTTAATTGTACTGATATATATAAGGATTAGTTTTCCATTATATCTTCCATAGAGAAATTTATAGAAAGAACTTATTACCAACATCAAATTCAATATCAAAGCGATGATTATCATTATAATATTTATGTCAAATTTTTGTAGTTATTATATGTTTTTTAACAGATCTAACTTTATCTTCCATATAATCAGCTTTCTCAGGTCTCAATAGTTTTCCTTTTGAAACCTCATTCCAATACGATAGAGTTATACACTTCTTTAAATAAATGGATTTATAAGGATCCATTTGAATGCTCATATAAAAGATGTTGTTGCAAAAAAACTCAACATGAGGAAGGTTTTGATCCAAAAATACCTTTTAAATTTATAGAACACGATCTTAGAAAATCTTATAAGGTTTTAATTATTCTCTCAAACTAACCATCCATCAAAGGATAATACACATTAATGAAACTAAACTCTATATCATGTTATTTCCAAATAATTTACAAAAAATCTAGATAAGATATAGATTATGATAAAATAAAATTGAATGTGGTTCTCTATGAAACCTTACCACTTCATTAATGTATATTTTGTAAAGTGGATCCAAATAGAACTCTTCTCTGATAGAAATGAAGTGTTTTGAATTTGTAAAGTGATCAACTATAGACCACAATTATCTCAAAAAAAAGAGAAGATAAACCCTAATGGTTACCAGTACCGTTAATAACATGTCTGAAAATTATAAAGTCTTTCCTCCTTAAATAACTTTGTCACTATTTAAAAACCGAAGGGTTGCATTTCTATAAATTTCTCTTAAAATATAATCAATCTCGATAAAATCCCATCACATAAAACCTCAAAAGGGGTGTTAATTACTTTTACATTATAATCAATTTTAAATTCAGAATCCCATGATGGTATCCATAAATTTTAATTAAATATTACATGGAGACATAAATGCTTCCAAAATATAATTCACCCTTCACACCTTAAATAAGAAATTTTTAACACAAAAACATTTTCATTGAAATCTTGGGTTCAACCATTCACCGAGAGAATATTAAATGTGATTCCATTATTGTAGAATCCATATAGACAATACTACAAAACTAACCTTTAACAACACTGTTATTTATTAGGACTAAAAGAAAACTTTGATAAATAGCATATTTATCAGTTCTAAATAAAGCACTGATTAATTAAATCTTTAACAATGCTTTTATTTTAGCACTGATAAAGGAAACCTTTATCAGTTCTTTATTTTTAGCACTGATAAATGATATCCTTTATTAGTGATTTAGTTTTAACACTGATAAATGGTATCCTTTATCACCACTTTTTTTTAGCACTGATAAAGTGTACTCTTTATTAGCGCTTTATGTTTAGCACTGATAAATATTTCTTTCATCAATGAATTTTCAGCACTGATAAAAGGAAATGATTAAATAAATTAAAAATAAATAATGTGTTTATTAAAAAAAATATTAAATATTTATTAATTAAATACTTATTGATAAAAATGAATTGATTGATTATACATTATTAAATATTAAACAATTTATTTATTAGATAATTATGATAATTAAGGTTATTATATTGTATATATTAAATATATAGATATATATTAATATATATAAATATGATTATATATTACAAAATATTTATTCTGTTTATATTATATTGTCATATATTTACTGAATGATGTTAAATAATTAAAAATTAATATGAATTAAAAATATCAAATAATTGTATAGAACTCAACATATAATTGAATGTCGTTTTATTTTTGAATTTAATATAGATTAAATGTGTGTTATATTGATTTCACATATGTGTATAATTAATGCATTCATATATACAATATGCACACCAACAAAACGAATCCTTTTATTCAATATTGTTAAAGTGTACATATATTCATAATTTATTCAATGTCACTCATTTTGTACATATATGCATACACTCAAAATTAGATTTTCACTAATAATGTTAAAAATATATCTATAAAAAAATATTTATAAATAAAAATATTTATAAATTGTTAGAATCCTCATGTTTTAACCATGTTTTAATGACCACAAATCCTGTACATCCTATAAATCTTGTTAATCCTATTTAATCAATCTTAAATCATGTGTAGAGATGGTTGGTTTCATAATTCTTTAAATAAAGCTACCCAAGATCATAATTACTATATATCATGTTTCATTATTGTAAACTATATTTAATTTTTTCATAATGAATTTCTTTTTTGAATGATCAAGTCTAATTCACTCTGTGAATATTACTGCTCAAGTCTGCATATAGATATTTGGCTCAGTCCAAGAAACCATGAGTCTGCAGCAGATTCTAGTTTTTTGGAAAATGACCCAAAAACTGTGACCTATACACCATGACCCAGACATTGTGACCCAGACACCGTGACCCGGACACCGTGACCTAGACACCATGGCCAGACACCGTAAATAGTCTCAAATCTCATGAAATCTGTGATATCGATTCCATGTTTCCATCACTAAGACACCATTTGATGTTTGGAAAAGGACCAGCCACTGTGATCCTAACACCACATCTGCACTATCGGTTCCTGATCTCAATAAAACTATACTATCATGACTTTCTGACCGCTCAAAGGAAATGAAGAAGACACTGTTTCCTGGTGACACAATTTCCAGGAGATACCAATTATAAACATATTATTACACCATTCTTTAATCTATTTTTTTGTTTTCAATTTAATTTCTAACAGTCATATTTGGGCCATTTAAAGGCACTGACATAATTAATGCTTTTCTGTAGATATATCACCTTATAATATGAGGCACTAGGTGAAAAATACATGAATCCTATCAGATCCAACACGTGAACCTGATATTAGTAAGTAAGAGAAGTTGAGCTACAAATATATAGACTAAAATAGAACAACATACGTGTGAGAAATTTTTTTCTAAAGAGTACCGATACATGCAACAAGATACATCTAAAGAACACACAAATCATTCTCGAATCAATAGGATAGAATAGCATAGATCAGATCCAAGAACATATTTACAATACCAAATCCATGAATAACACAAGCTAGATCTAACCAAAAAATAGAGCACCCGACTTGTGATACTCTATTTTATACAATAGGACTCGATACTTGCATCTGCTTCATCCTAGAAGTCCATAGATGCATAGAATAACACTTATAGAACTTTTAAAATTATCTCATCATCTTTTCTCTATTGTGTACTATTTTTAGCTTTCGATCAGTGTGCGTGTCTATATTAAAAACAAACACTGTCCCTTGAATTAAACTGAAGGATACAAGATATACATTCTCAAATATCTTTTGACCTTTGTTTTATTCCAAAGATAAGTATGGAACATGTCCTTGTTTGACCTGGTAGTTTATACCCATGAAGAACTGTGAAAGAGGTCATGCGACATGGAAAGTCTTGTGCGCTGTTGTTTACCCCAATCCAAGGTGTGGATCATAGTGTATTAATAAAAAATATTTTTTGGCAGCTGATTACCAAGTGGAGTGGATTAGGTCTCAGCTTGAGACTAAATAACTTGTTTTATCCACTGTGTCATTTATTTTAGATTTTCTCTGTTTTACTATATAATTTAGAAATCACTAGATTTAATTTGATAGTTAATATTGGATAGAAGTTATAATTATTTTCCCTTATTATATTAGCTTCAAAATTTGTATCAATAACTCATAATGATATTAATAAGAATTAATCAATCTTTTGAGAGGTTATTTGAACTGTCAAACTTTTATAATTGTATTACCTTGATTGATTGGGATATATTTATTTTAATTGGGGAACCTTTTAAGAAACAATCTCAACAATTTTTTTTATAGATACTCAATTCACCCCCATCTTGGGTACTCTACTCTCACTAATATTTGGTATCAAAGGGATGTTTGATTCTTGTTAAGACTTTAAAACTATTCAACTGTGATTTTAGTTGTACTTTAAAGATCTCTAAATTTTTGTTAATTCTAAATTTTTAGATCTTTAAAAATATTTCTTCATTATAGAAAATAGACAGGAAGGGGCTACAATAAGCATACCACTATTATTTAATAGAACTAATTATTCCCAATGGAAAAATAAATTGAAAATGCATTTAGAAAGTATGGGCTTTGAAAGTTGGTCTTTAATTATACATGAGTATAAGATTCCTTCTACTGGTAGAATTACATGGGATGACCCAACCAAGATTGCCTACAATAAAAATTTCAATGAAATGAATTCTTTATATTCTTCTTTAAGAGATAAGGAACTTAACAAAATATCTGCATGAAAAAATACCCTTGAAATTTGAGACACCTTGTCGGTTTCACATGAAGAAACCGATAGTGTGAAAGAAATGAGACTCAATACTTATAATATTAAATATGATAACCTTATAATGAAGAATGATGAGCCTATTTATGACATGTATCTCTGGTTCAATGAAATTGTCAACACACTGATTTCTCTTGGAAGAGAAGTTACTACCAAAGAAAAAATCATGAGAATTATCATATGCCTACATGATAGATGTACAAGAACCTCCATCTCTATTAGAGAGTAATTTAAATTTAGAAAATTAACTTTTAAATAACTCATTGGGAAACTAATGATGTATGAAAATGAGATGAAGGTTAATAAGGAAGAGGAGTATGAACCCAAAATAAAATGTATTGCATTCAAGACTACAACCTCTAAACAAAAAGAATAAGAGAAACTGAAAGTCTTTGTAGGTAGTTCCAGTAGTGATTAATCATCACCTAATAGTGATGAGGAGATGGCTCAATTAGTTAGAAGGTTTAATAAATTTTACAAGAAGAATAAATTTTTAGAAATCCTAACTTCAAAGGAAGATATGATCAAAATGGAAGCTGGAAGAAAGATTGGAAAAGAAGTAATAAGTTTGATGAGATAGTATGCTATGAATATAGGAGAATGGGACATATAAAGTATGACTATCCCAAGATCAAGTATAAAAATAATTATGAGTAAATATATAGAAGTTATAAAAAAGAAATGAGAGAAACATGGATTGCTTCTAAGGACAGTTCAAGTGACTCAGAATCTTCACATGAAGAGAAATCTAAAATATCCAATATGTGTTTTATGAAAAACACATTTGAGGTAACACCAGAATCTCATATACCCAATTCCTATTATTATGGAGATGAAAGTGATTCTGAAAATATGTCTAGTGAAGAAATGTTTGATTACTGTAATATTCTTGAAGATACATGTAATGAACTAAAATATAAATACAATTCTTTAAAGAAACAAAAATATCTTACCTCAATTGTTAAATCTGAACTTACATTATAAAGAGATAAAAAAGTTCAATTACTCCAAGAAAACAATGAAATAAATCTATATAATGAGCAATTGAAAAAGGACCTTGAAAGGTTTACTAATGGTAATGATACCTGGGTACAAATTCTAGGTAAAAATATTGCCCCTAAATACACTACCGGTATTGGAAATCAACCAGGTAAAAGAAAATTTGGAAGAACCAATTTTGTTTCTAAATCTAGGACATACGACCTTACTCCTAGTTCTGGAAAACATTCTTCTAGTTGAAATTATGATAAACTCTCTACATTTTCATGCTTTTATGGACCAAATAGAGTTTATTTTTCAAGAACATTACATAATTCTTTTAAAAAACCTATGATCCAAATGTGGGTTCCTAAAGCACTAGTAACTAATATTAATGGACCCAAACAAATATGGGTACCAAAGTATATTTTTATTTGATTATTTTGTAGGAATATTGTTTAAATATCTCCTATTAAAGCTTATAGTACATGGACTGTGGGTGCTCAAGACACATGACAGGCGACTATTCATACTTTAAGAACATAATAAAAATTGATGGTGGACATGTAACCTTTTGTGATAATGCAAAAGGAAAAATCATTGGCCTTGGCCAAATCGGTAACTATAACTCAGTCTTAATTTCCAACGTACTTCTTTTTGATGGACTGAAATATATTCTGCTTAGTATTTCACGACTATGCGATGATGGATTTCATGTTAAATTTGAAAATGATGCCTGCAATGTTTTTAATTCTAAAATTGAAATAGTATTTTATGCATTGAGAAATTAAAATGTATACTCTGTTAACATAGATTCTTTAGCTTCTAAAACTTCTTCATGTTTAAGTGTATTTCAAAAAGAGTCTTGGATTTGGAATAGGATACTAGGACACTGCAATATTCACTCCCTTTGAAAGATAAATAGAAAACGTTTAGTCAAAGACCAACCCTAACTTGAGTTTCCAAATGATAATGTGTGTAATCCTTATCAAAAGGGAAAGCAACACACAATTTCCTTCAAACAAAGAAAGAAGTGTCAACTTCTCAACCTCTTGAATTGGTTCACATGGATTTATTTGGACCATCTAGAGTTTCTATTTTAAATGGGAAGCACTAGGTTTATGTTCTTGTAGATGACTTCTCGAGATATACTTGAATTTCTTTTTGACTCAAAAAAGTGAATCCTACTCTCATTTCAACAAATATGCAAAAAATGTAGAAACTCTTAGTGGAATTAGAATCAAATCCTTAAGAAGTGATCATGGTCGTGAGTTTCAAAATCAAGATTTTGAATCCTTTTGCTCAAAAAATTTCTATAGTCATAACTTCTATACCCCTAGAACACCTCACAAAAATGGAGTTGTAGAGAGAATAAATAGAAACTTACAAGACATTTCTATAAAAATTCTTAGTGAATATGAACTACCTATTTATTTCTAGGTTGAAGCTATAAATACAACATGATATATCATTAATAGAGTGTTTATTAGACCCATTATTAAAAGAACTCCATATGAGTTATCGAACAATATAAAACCCAAAGTAAGCTACTTCAATGTTTTTGGTTGCAAATTTTATATCCTTATTACTAAGGAAAATCTTGAAAAGTTTGAATCCAAGAGTGATGAAGGAATTTTTCAAGGATATTCAATCTCTAGTGAAGCCTATAGAGTGTTTAACAAAAGAACTAAATGTTTGGAAGAATCTATCCATGTCAAGTTTCATGAGACACATCCACATGAGCTTAAGACCACTCTAGAGAACCTGGAAGATGATATGTCAAATATGGACATCAATGATAAACTCTCTAACCATACTATAAAAGGATCTATGAAAACTTCTAATTCTGGAAATTCTCCAGATTCAAGTCATAATCAACCGGAACCTACTAATGAACCTTAAATTACTAGTTACTCCTTTTTAGGTCTGTTAGAACCCTTAAGAACCATCCTTTAGATGCTGTTGTAGTATATTTATATATAGAAACTCAAACTAGTGATTATCATAGAAATCAGGTTGAACATCAAGTTTTCTTATCACAACTTGAACCTAAAAACTTTAATGATGCTATCAGTGATGAGTTTTGGGCGATGGATATGAAAGAAGAACTTAATCGGTTTGAAAGGAATTTTTTTTTGGAAAATTGTTGGTAGACCTAAATACACATTTAATGTAGGAACTAAGTGCATGTTTATAAATAAGGTAGATGAAGCTGGTAATATAGTTATAAACAAGGGTAGATTTCTTGTACAAGGCTATAGTCAAGAAGAAGGAATTGAATATGAGGAAACCTTTTCACCAATAGCTAGACTTGAAGCAATTAAAATCCTACTTGCTTATGCTGCAGATCTGGATTTCAAACTATATTAAATGGATGTTAACAGTGGATTCCTAAATGGGTATATAGCAGAGGATGTATTTGTAAAAAAAACCATGGTTTCACAAATCCTCACTTTGGAAATCATGTTTTCAAATTATCAAAAGCTTTGTATGGTTTAAAACAATCTCCATGAGCTTGGTATGATTGTTTAAGTATTTTTCTTATTTACAAAGGTTTTACAAAAGGAATAGCTGATCTTACCCTTTGTATAAAATGAATTTCTAATTATGTTTTAATAGTTCAAATTTATGTAGATGATATTTTTTTTGGATCTTCAAAAAATTCTTTATGTATTGAATTTTTTTAAAATGATGCAAAACAAATTTGAAATGAGTCTAATGGATGAACTAAATTTGTTTCTTGGATTTCAAATGATTCAAAAATAATGATGGTATTATCTTAAACCAAAGAAAATATACTAAAGATATTCTAAAACATTTTGACTTGGATAGCACTAAAAGTAGTGATACTCCAATGAGTACTACTTGTAAGATGGATCTTGATGAATATGAAAAATCTGTTAATCAAACCACTTTTAGAGGAATGATTGGAAGCTTACTATACTTTACTACTAGCTGACCGGACATTATGTTTAGTATTTGTATGTGTGATCATTTTCAATAAAACCCTAAGGAATCTTATTTAAATGCTGTTACAAGGATTTTCAAATACATGAAAATACACACCATTTAGGACTGTTTTATCCTAGAGGACTATTATTTGAGTTATTTTGTTATTTTGATACTGATTTAGATGGTTGTAAGTTTGATAGAAAGTGCACTTCTGGAACATGTCACTTTTTAGGCAAGTCTCTAGAATCATGGTGTAGTAAGAAATAAAACTCTGTTGCATTATCTACACCTGAAATTGAATACATGGTTGGTGGTAGTTGTTGTGACAAATTTTGTGGATGAAACACACATTACTAGATTAAGGATATCAATTCAGTCATGTGCCTATAAATTGTGACAATACAAGTGATATGAAAATCTCAAAAAATAAAGTTTCACACTCTAGGACAAAACGTATTAATGTAATACATCACTTTTTGAGAGACCATTATAAAAAAATGACATCACTTTGGAATTCATTGGAACTGAATATCAGTTTGATGATATATTCACCAAACCATGAAATTCTGAAAGGATAGATTACATCATACATGAATTGGGAATGATAAATCTTTAGTAGAAAATGTACTATTTCAAAATTTACTTTTTCATAGCTTACAATTTCATAGTTTACGATTTCAAAAGTCGCTGTCTTAATATTACCCTCTCACTCTCATAGTTCTTCAAGTTACTATCATTCACTGACTGTCTCAAATATTACAGTTGCACTGTGAGGAGGGACACTATAAAGGTGACGCCGTGAAAACCTGTTCTGGTCACACTATGAAAACATGTTCTGATCTCACCATGACAACCTATTCCAATGTCACTGTAAAGACACATTTTCATTTTATTTGTATTTTATTACATGTATTGATGTGTTTATTATTTTATTATATTCATCCTACGCTTTTGAATTGGCGATTCTTGAAATCCCTAAATGATAAAAAATGAATGTCTTTCACTATCTTCTTCACTCGAGATCTCTTCTCTCAAACCAGAAACCTTCCACTATCAAACCATAAGACCTTTTTATCCTTTATCTCTATATCTCTAACCCTTTTCTGAATGGCCAGAATGAATCACCCATCTTCTTAAACTCCTGAGAAGCGCAGATCTCAAAATAAAATGAAAAGAGCACTGAAGGTGGCGCCTGAAGGACCACTAAACCCAAACCTTGTTGATAGAATAGTGGTACCAGAAAAGGAAGTCTTCCCAAAATTGTTGTTTTCAAGTAAGTATTTAGTGTTGAAAGTATTGAAAGAGTAGTTATGGATGGATTATTTCACAAAGGAGACAAGGAAGATTTATCCAAATATTGTTGCCCAGTTCTATCAGTTTGTCCAATTCTCTTTTGATACAGAAGATGGTTTTGTTGTGAGAAGCTAGATTAATGGAAAAAGATGCACCTTTTCCTCAAGGTTATGGGCTGATTTCCTAGGGATACCTCATGAGGGAATTTTTGAAGACTACCAGAGAGGTCCTCATCCTCCTTGTGATATCTTTTCTTAGAAGAGGCTTTGCGAGGCTTGACTAGAAACAAAAATAAGAGACGAGACATTGCTATCGAGTAAGATGGGGAAACCAAATTGATTTTAAAGTTTATTAAGAATCTGATTAGACTGAGGAAATGATATTTTTCTATCCTCTAGTATCAATATGTATTTTTGAAACATCTTATGAAGAATTTAAACCAGATTAACCTGTGCAAGTATGTTATACTTCATATGTGTGAGTTGATTAAGACTACCTCAAAGTCTACCTTCTTTTTCCACTCAAGGTTAATATCCTCTATGCTTTATGCTAAAGTAATGTTTGGACTGAATGAAGAAGTCATTAAAGAGTATTAATTATGTATCTTAAAGGATACAATTAATAGAATGAAAATTAGTTGGAATCCAGGGAGAAAGGCCTTCGTAGAGGATAACGAAATGGTATAGGAAAAGTTTAATCTGGTTAAGAATCCTTCAAAAGATAAGAACATTTCTGATCCTGGTTTAGAACCAGATGAAATTGTTTACTATCCTATTGAAAAGGAAGAAGAAGCATTTGTTGAACCTACAGATGAAAGTTTCCTGGATAAGAAAGTCAGTGGACCTATTCCACAAGATAATGTTGGGAAGGAAGCACCTATTCTTGAAAGAAGTATTGATTTGGAAGAAGAACCTGCTTCTGGAAAAGAATATGTTGTTAATGTAAGAGAATAGGATAATTCTAATGATCCTTTAGAAGAATAATTTTCTCTTGAGAAAGATATTGTAGTTGAATAACTTTTATAAGCATAAGATAATCCTGATGTTATCCTATTTTCTAAGGACAGAATGGAACAAGCTTTCTAGCTAGCTAGAAAAGAAATGGATGAAAGTATTGGAGAAGATATTTTAGAACTAGATCAAGGAATTAAATCCCTTAGTCCTATGAGAGATGCACATATTGAGGGGGAGCAACACCCTAGTATAGAATGTGTTGAAATTCCTAATCCTATTGATCAAATAACTATGGATACATGGTAAAAGTTCCCTAGCTTCATTGATGCGAATGATACTTAGAAAGCCTCAATTAAAGGTATAGACCTGTCTACTATGTTTCAATTGAAACCGGTCTCTTCTCTTGAAGTAATCTATACCAAGGAACCAGAACTTATCTTAGATCCTATTCCTGAACCTTCACAAAAACCTCCTTCCTTCATAATTCAGAGTGATTGGAAATCCATTAGAGCTACATTATTGTCTAGAGTTAAAAATCTCAGGAACACACAACCTGCTCCTATAATAAACCTAAGTGAAAGAGATGCATCCCTACTATTAAAGAAGATCATATGGAATATTCAGCCAAAAATGCTTCATAAAATTCAATAGGTCATAGTTAAGAACAAATAGTTAAGTGATGAAGTGATGTCTCTCAGAGCTATGGTTGAAGATATGAAAAAAGTCTTGCAAACAGGACAAGATCCTATTGCTCATCCTGTCGAGGGTGTTAGTGGTCAGATTCCATAACAAGTTGTCACTCTAATTCAACCAACCTTGAATTTAGTATCTGAAAAAGTGGTTGATAGAAACAAAAAGATCATTCAAGAAATGTGTGAGCTTGTGATTGGTCTCAACAAACTGACTGATGAGTATAAGGGATGTCTACTGAAAGTTATGAATCAACTAAAGTCCCTCACGTTAGCTGTTACGTCCTCTAGTGCCTTTGGATAGTCATATCAACCCTCCTTTGAAATTATATACTCAGAACTACTATTAGAGAGTAACTTCAATTAGTGTTAAGTGAATTTGAAAAAGAGAATCTATCTTCTATTTTCATGAATAGTGATTTTGTACTTGATTTGATAAGGATTCAATCAAAGATTGCGAATGATTCTTAGGAAGAAATTACTAATAAAGTGGATTTCTACTTCAATTGGATTTTCTCTATGCATGGTAGGACCAATAATTTCAAGTATCTTTTAGAGAATCTAAAAATACCTTCCGTCAATCATGTCTTCAAGACTCAAGTAGAAAAGCTGAAAGATTGCACTCCTTTGTTGGACAAGTTATTTGAGAAAAATGATGATTTTGAGAAAGCAATGTAGTATGATGGTGACATTATTGTTGACTTCCATTTAGTTGTTGAAGCCTTATCTTCATGTGCAGAGCACTGCTATTATGGCTCCTGCAGCTGCACCCTTGTGTCATGGTTTACCTCTTTACTCATCCACTTCATTTGTATCTACCTCAATGTTTGTATATCCGGCTTTGAGCCAAATCATACCTGTTATCCTTGACCAAAACTTACCTCGATCATACACCAAACCAAATTTGGCACCTTTTGTTTTTGAAGGAATCCCTCTCCCTTCTCTGTCACTATGCTTAGTCCCTTATTCAACTTCTACTTCTACTCCTATGGAAATTTCTGTTGCTACAACCAAGGGAAAAGAAAAGACAACTCATTTTGAATAATAATAAATTTTTTATTTTGATAGGTATATTTTGTATTTTTTCACATTTCTTGTACTACCACATTTTTTTTCATCTAATGCAATGTGAACTATCACTCTCTATTCTCTTATTTATGTTCATTCTATTTTTTCTTGTATTTTTTTGACAATCCTGAAAGGGGGAGAACAGAACACTAAGAATATACATGATTTGTGATCATAAAAAGGGGGATATGGTTGGACTCCTACTATTTTAATCATGTTTTAATTATCACAAATCCTATAAATACTGTAAATATTGTTAATCCTATTTAATCTATCTCAAATCATGTGTAGAGATGGTTGGTTTCTTTATGCTTTAAATAAACCTACCCAAGATCTTAATTCCTATAAATCATGTTTTATTATTGTAAACTATATTTAATTTTTTTATAATGATTTTATTTTTTGAATGATCAATTATAATTCAATCTGTGAATATTACTGCTCAAGTATGTATATAGATATTTGGATATGTCTGAGAAACCGTGAGTCTGCCACCGGTTTTAGTTTTATGGAAAAGGAACCTAACACCATGACCGAGACACCATGTCCCAAACACCGTGACCCAAACACCGTGACCCAGACACTATGACCTAGACATTGTGACCCAGACACCGTGACCTAGACACCGAGACATAGGCACTATGACCCAGACACCGTGACCAGACACCATAACAAATTTCAGATCTGATGAAGTCTATGACACAAGTTCTTTACCAAAATCACTAAGACACCGTTCAAAGTTTGGAAAAGGGCCAGACACCGTGATCCTAACACCACATTTGTGCTACTGGTTTTAGATCTCAATACAACTGTTCCATCATGGCTATCTCACTACTCAAAGGAAAATAATAAGACACTATTTCCTGGTGACACTGTTTCCAGGAGATACCATTTCTAAACTGACTGTGACACTGTTCTTTAATCTATTTTTTCATTTTCAATTTAATTTCTAATAGTAATATTTGAGTCATTTAAAGGAACTGAAATAATTAATGATTATTTGTATACATATCACATGGAAGTACAAGGTACGAGGTGTATAATACATTCATCCTGTCATAACCAATGTGTGCACCCACAAGTAATATAGAATAGAAGATGAGATGAAAATATATACACCAAAATAGAACATTAGACGTGTGAGAATTTTTTTGAAGAGAACTGACACATGAAACAAGATACATCTGAATAACACATCATCCATTCTCGAATCAAAAGCCTAAAATACCGTATATCAGAGCCAAAAACATCTTCAAAAAACTGGCTTCACGAAGAACAGAAGCTAGATCTAACTGGAAACCAGAGCACCAGACTTATGATACTCTGTTTTTTGTGAGAGGAATTGATACTTGCATTTCCTTCATCCTAGAAGTATAGAGTTTCATAGAATAACACTTAGAGAACTTGTAAACTTATCTCATCATCTTTTCTCTATTGTGTACTATTTTTATCTTTTGAGCAGTGTGTGTATCTATATTAAAAAGAAACATTGTCTCCTACATTAAACTAAAGGATACAAGATATCCGTCCTCTAATATATTTTGACCTTTGTTCACTCCCCCAGATAAGTATTGAATAAGTCCTTGTGTGACCTATTAGTTTATACCCATGAAGAATTGTGGAAGTGGTCGTGTGACCTGGAAAGTCTTGTGCACTGTTGTTTACCCCAATCTAGGGTATGGATCAAAGTTTATTAGTATAAACTACTTGGTGTAAGGTGATCACCAAGTGGAGTAGATTAGGTATCGTCTTGAGACTGAACCACTTGTTTTATCCATTGTGTTGTTTAATTTAGTTTTTCTCCGTTTTACTGTATAATTCAAAAATCACTAGATTTACATTGATAGTTAATCTTGGATATAAGTTATAATTGTTTTTTCCTTTATTAGAATAACTTCAAAAGTATTACCAATAAATAATACTGATATTAATGATAATTAATCAATCTTTTGAGAGGTAATTTGAATAGTAAAATTTTTATAACCATATTACCTTGATTGACTGAGCTATATTTATTTAAATTGGGGAACCATTTAAGGAAAACTTTCAACAAATTTTTTTATAGATACTCAATTCACCCCCTCTTGAGTACCCTACTCTGACCAACATAAATTTATATTCTCTATATTTATACAATTATATATTTATAATTAAAAATACAAAAATATTTTCTAAAATTATTTATTTAATTATAAATAAGTAATTATGTATATTTAAATAATTATTAAATTTATAATAAATTTACATAAATAATGAATATATTTAATATATTTATATTTATATATATTTATTGAACATATATATGTATAATTATATAAATATATAATGATATAAATAATTTTTTTTGAAAATATTTCTATAATTATAAATACATTATTATAAAATTATAATAAATATAGTTAAAAAGGAATATATTTAATATATTTATATTTTTGTAAAATTATTAAGATTTTATAAATAATTAATTTTTTATTTATAATTATAATTTTAAATCCTTTAACGGCGCTTCAGTAATAAGTGCTGATAAAAGAATCTTTATTAGTTCTTTTTTCGCACCGATAAAGAGGAGGATTTATCAGTGCTAAATAAACGCAGATAAAAGTGTCCCAATCTATTTGAAAAACCCAAACCATTTTTGAAATCATTTTGATAAAGAATCTTTCTATAGAAGCCACCAGCTGTTGGCACTCCTTGATGAATCGAAGGTCAAATCACACCCCTCAAATGCCTCCGAACATGTCTTCTAACATCGAAATAGGGTCTTAGATTTTCTTCAACCTAGTGAGGCAGTCCTTCTAATTTTCTTTATTTATTTTTGGTTTCGTTTTTGATTTCTTCTTCTACAATTTTTTATGATCAGTTTTTTATGATCCATTTTTATGATTTTTTTGTGATATGTTGTTTATGTAATGATTTGTGGTCTGTTTTTTACGATTTTTTTGTGGTCTATTTTTTAGGGAACTATTTATTGTCTGTTGTTTATATTGACACTGATGTATGATCTGTTGTTTATATCTTACACTGTACCTTGGATTTATTCATTGTTGTTTTATTATTATGTTTTCTATCTTCTTACTAAATAATTTTTTTATATATGTATATAAATATTTATAAATTTTCATTTATATTCTTGTTTATTGACTACTTATTTTAGGCACATTGGTGATTCCTTAATGATTATATATATGTAGACACCTTTCATGGACACCTCAGTGGACATGCAGCTTTAGATGCTATTATTTAGGGACCATGTTAGTGGACGAATATATGTTCCTCTATTGGTTATATATATCATATGATCTAGTTACTGTTAGAATTCACTATGGTCCATAGTTTTCTTATGGAACATATTCAAAGGGGATATCCCTATTTAAGCACATGGGGTTTTATCACATAAAGTCTTCACTTTTTGAATCATTATGGTGCCTTTAGTTGATGTTATGTTTGAATATCATGTTTTTATCTATTTTATATTTCTTATAGACTATAAGTGAGTGATTTTTTATACTGGCGTGACATGTATGTGTGTCAATATAGTTATTTCATCATTTATTTCCATATATTTTTGTCTAACAGGTATGCCTATATCGGTTAATGGTGATTTGGGGTCTGCATGTTCATTGACCACAAGGGTCATGCTAGAATTTTGTTTAACCACTTTTATTAATTGGTTCTATTTGGGGTGGGGGTGGGACCATGTCCCATTTACGTTTTTTACACCCAAAGTTTGAACCATCATTTAATGAATTTGAGGTGTGCTAGATGTCATAAGATGATCGAACCTGGTGTTTTTTGGGTAATTCAAGCTAGTTTTATTACACTATCCATATTCCAATTTAAACCTATAATGTTTTATGATAATATCATGTATTATATTCCTTTATCTCCATCTATTGTTTCAAATTCCAATAGCCCTTATTATTGGATTTGGAATATCTAGGCGCTCAGATATTCTAGTTGAACTGATCCCTATTTCCCTTATTAGAATTTTTCCATAACTTTAAATTTTAATAATGAATATCTTATGTATATTTATTTATATATTGTATAAAATTAATAATTTATTAACCCAATAGGATGGATATGAAACAAAAAATGGACACAGACAATTTTTTTGAAAAATGAATATGAATATGGAGTTAAAGAGTTCATCAAGTTTTCTAGAGAGTATATATATGACCCTTCTAAAATCCTTTATCTGTGTTTACATTGTTTTTATTCAGGAAAAATTAGTTTGGAAGAATTGTAAAAACTTTTTATTTGTCAAAAAATACATTAAATATATAAATATTAGGATAAACATAGGGAAAAACTTAATGTGGACATTTATTGGTATGATACTACGGTTTATGAATCACTTGATATGAATACCTTTATAAAAGATGATGGAGATCACATGGAAGAAATGACAATGGGAATTGAAGATGACCTTCTTGATTGTCCAAAGTTGTTTTAGGAGTTAAATAGATATTCTAGGAAACCATTGTATACCAGTTGTACTAAATAAACAACATCGTCAGTTGTGTTGATGTTATATAATTTTAATGTTGGAAATAGATGGAGTGACACCACCTTTACAGAACTACATGATCTTCCAAAAGATATGATACTAGAAAAAAAGAAACTACCATGTTGAACATATGATGCTGAAAGAATGTTACATTCAATGAGTATGATCTCTAAAAAAATACATTCTTGTCCAAATTATTTCATATTATTTGGCAAGGACTATGAATCACTCATCAAATTCCTTAATTATGGTGTAGATCGATATAAGAAAAATTAATCATGTCCTTCAAAATAGGTATGGTACTTTCCTATCTTTACAATATTTAGAAGAATATATGGATGTCAGGAAACCTCAAGAGAATTAACATGGGATTCTTATATAATAATTAAATTTGGGAACCTATGTCATCAAATAGATTCTCCTCAGTGGAAGAAAATTGATTACGAGTTTCCTGAATTTGGAGATGTTCCATGAAACTTTATCTTGTATTATCTAAAGATAAAAAAATCTTTTTTTTGTATAGAGTATTACTCAAAGTACATGTCTCATCATGTTGGTAAATTACAAATTTCCATCATGGCTATGCATAAAGTTCAAATATATTATGTTGTCTCTGCTTATATCTGGACCAAACCAACCTGATAATGATATTGATATCTATTTGGATCTATTGATCGAAGATCTGAAATTGGTGTGGGATACAGGTGTTATAATGTATGATGCTCATAGAAGTGAATAATTTACATTGAGTTCCATGTTGTAAGGAATGATAAATTACTTCCCCTCTTAGTGAAATTTATTAGGCTATATAATTAAAGGCATTTTAGGATGTCCCATTTTTGAAAAACACACACACTCAGTTCAGTTGAAACATTACACAAAGACTGTGTTTTTAGGAAATCAATTTTTTTTACTTCAATGATTTAAATACCAATTATAGACCACATTATTCGATGGGAATATCAAAAAAGGTACAACACTATCTCAAATAATGGGTGATCAATTATATAAAAAAGTAAAAAATATTGACACTGTTTTCGGTAAAACATTTTTGAAAAACCTTGAAAAATCTGGTTGGAAGAAGAGATCAATTTTATTTGAGTAACTGTATTGGAATTTTTTGTTTGTTAGACATTTTCTTTGTGTACTGAATGTAGAAAAAATGTATTTTATAGTGTTATTGGAATGTTACTAAATGTTCTTGAAAAAAAAATGAAAGATAGAATCAAGGCTTGGTTGGACTTGATAGAAATGAGGATAAGGGAAGAGTTGGCACTTATGAAGGGTAAAAAAGAAGACTTTTCTTCCTCCAACAGATTACACTCTATCGAGAGAGGAAAAATTTCAATTTTTTCCTTTTCCTTACGAGTGTAAAAGCTTCATATGGGTATTCATCAAATATCAACAATGTTGTGTCAATGACTAATTTGAAGTTTCAAGGAATAAAATTAAACAACTGTTATGTTTTGATGCAAGATTTAATGAATGTTGATTTCTATTTCATTCTTCCTCAAAATGTATGGCATACATTAACCAGACACTACTTCTTTTTGAAAGCCATATACAATAAATTTATAGACCCGAAGAATTTTCCCGTTGTGAATAAAAATATTTCAATCATATTATGTGAATTATAAATGTTCTCCCCACCATCATTCTTGGATATAAGGGCCCACTTGAAGGTTCAATTGATCATAGAGGTTCAACTATGTGGTCCTGTCCATTATAGATGAATGTACCCCATTTGATAGTATATGAGGATTTTGAAAGGGTATATTAAGAATAGAAGTTTTCCAGAAGGATGTATTGTAGAATGATATATTGTTGAAGAAGATATTAAATTCTATACAGATTACCTATCATATGTTGAAATCATCAGTCTCCCAAAGTCTTTTTATAAGGAACGCCTTATGGGTGAAGGTATTTTTAGAAGATATGTTCTTACAATTACCTTGACAGAGTGGGAGAAATAACATCTTTATATATTAAATAATAGTAAAGATGCTGATCCATACATTGAAGTCCATAAAGAAATTATTAGATATTTGAATCCAACAAGGGCTGAGAGATGGATATCAGATACACATAATCAATTTTTTATAGGATGGTTCATAGATCAAATTTTTAAGGAGTTATCTAAAAATACGAATTCAAATGCTGAATGAAATCAATGGATAGCCATAGGAATGAATGAAAATGTTATATATTAAAATGGTTTTTTAATCAATGGTTATACATTATATAAACAGGAACATGATGACTTCAGTACGATTCAAAATAGTGATGTTATGCTTGTGGCTGGAGCGATGCACATATCTAGTTCCAAGGATAAAAATACAATGTATGAAAATATATCACATTTTGGATTTATCGAACTAATATATGAGTTGGATTATACAACATTTCTAGTGATTATTTTCCGTTGGAAATGGGTTAAAAATATCAATGGAGTGAAACATGATGAATTGGGATTTGTGAAGGTTAATTTTATTGTAGATGGGGAAAAAGATGATCCGTTCATAATGGAATCATAATTAATGCAAGTATTATTTTCTATGATCTAATAAACTATAATTGGTCGATTGTATTGCTAGAAACTAAAACAAATGTTTAGTTAGATGAAAATTCAATTGAGGATGACCCTTTCATTGGGACATCATAATCATTTCATGCCAGTCCCACTGTAGACAATGTATTGTATGTTATAGCGGACCACAAAGTGGAATTTTGGATTCTCATAAGAGGAACTAAATCCTTGAAACCTTTAAAAAAAATAAATAGAGTTCAATGAGAAGGTAAAAGTGTTTTTTAATATTTTATTTTTTCTTCAAAATATTATATGTTCTCTACTATATTTACATAATCTAAATTAAATGTTTGAATACTCCTGCACACAATGTCTTATGGACGTGATGATGTTACCAATCCCTTGAAATAAAAAACTATAATGAAGGAAAAACTTTTGATAAATGAATAGGTAATATTATGATATAATTTATCTATTTTACTGAAAAATTATATAATGGAACGTTGATTTAATTTTAATTATTCATTACAAAGTTTTTTTATTTTAGAAGATTTTTGTCCATGTGTCATGCCTTTGAAAGAAGAGAAACTATGTTGTATCTACTCAATTACAGTGTTAATATTAATGTTTTCATAGTAAAATCATTGTCTGTAGAATAAATTTATTATTTTATATGTACATTTAATTAATTTTTTTTAGTATTACTCACATAATAATTTTTTTCTTATACAAGAGGATTCGTTGGTTTGAGTTAGGGGTGCTCTATCTAACTTTCATGGTCCTTCTCCCTTAAAATATTTTCACCCCTAAAGTGGTTCATTTATCACCTTTTTTGAGTTACCTCCACTACCTTTTTGGAAGAGCAACGATGCTACCTATGCTAAATTATAGAGGTAATTTGGATGTGTTCACAGTAAAATCATTATCCATAGAATTAATTTATTGTTTCATATGTATGATTAATTTATTTTTTTAGCATTACTCACATAATAATTGTTTTCTTATATAGGTGGATTCTTTTGTTCAATTGGGGGGGGGGGTGGTACTCTATCCAAATTTCATGCTCCTTCCCCCTTAAAATATTTTCACCCATGTAGTGGTGCATTTATAACTTTATTTCTAGTTACCTCCTCTGCCTTTTCAGGAAGAGAAATGACGCTGCCTCTACTCAATTAAAGTGAAAATCTTGATGTTTTCATAGTAAAATCATTTCCATAGAATTAATGTATTATTTCATATGTATGTTTAATTTATTTATTTATAGTATTACTCACATAATAAATGTTTTATTATATAGTTGGATTCTTTTGTTCGAGTAGGGGGTGATCTGTCCGACTTTCATGCTGCTTCTACCTTAAAATCTTTTCACCCCTACAGTGGTGTATTTATAACTTTCTTTATGGGTACCTCCACTGACTTTACAAGAAGAGAAATAAAACTACCTCAGATTAATTACATAGGTAATATTCATGTTTCCACAATAAAATAATTGTCCGTAAAATGAATTTATTGTTTCATTTGTGTGTTTAATTTATTTTTTTTATTATTACTCACATAATAATTGTTTTCTTATACATGTGGATTCTTTTGTTCGAGTTGGGGGTGTTATGTCCAGCATTCATCCGTTTCCGTATGAAAAATTATAATTAATTATTCTCTCACAAAACCAACCACTCATGTAGTGTTGATATTTACTATTCTCTTTCAAGTTCCCTCCACTATTCAATCAAAGAGGTAATATTGATATTTTCATAGTAAAATAATTTTCCATAGAATTAATTTATTATTTCATATTTATATTTAATTTATTTGTTTTTAGTATTACTCATAATATATGTTTTTTTAAAGGGGTGGGTTATTTTTTTTCGAGTTGAGATGGTTTGTTTGAAAATACTCATAAAATGTTGGCAGTTTGACAAATAAAGTAAATGAAAATCATGGAAACATTGACAGTTTGGATTATTTTTGAATGTATGTAATAATTTATATTTATGTAATTTTATAAACCTATATTTGAAATGTTTTTAATATAGTGTTTTTTGTCATTTTTGTTGAAAATTTAATTTCATTTAAATTATTTATTGGGATTTTTTTGTTGATATCAGATGTTTTTCTGTTTCTGTGGTGTGCTGTTACAACACACTCCAATATGACCCTTTATTATCACTTTTAAAAGAAATGATATAAATCAAATTTATTAGTCCTACAAAAAGCACTGATCAAAGTTATTTATCAATGATTTTTCAGTGTTGATAAAATTACTAGGCTTTTAACATCTCTCACATTATCAGTGCTTTTATAGCACTGATAAAGGAATTTTCTAGCACTGTTAAAGTCCATTTTTGTAGTAGTGAGAGGGAGATAATGACATGAAATTTATCCAAAAGATGAACAATAATATTTTCATAGCGCTCATTCATACAAAATCAAACATGAAATTCCAAACTATGGTGGGGCATACAAGTGTGCCATAATTATCATGATTCACTTTATCCATTGTGATTTCATAATATTTCCATTTTTCCTTCATCTTCTGATGTTTTTGTGGAATATCATCTATATTTTCCCTTGGATTGGGGAATTGATTCACATAATTACCAAACTCTTTGCACATAAAACAACAAAGTGTGGGTGGTGCAATATATTGAACTCTCTCTCCATTGAACTCATTAACTAGCCTATTCACATCACTTCTATATTATTTTTATCAATGTATATGCTTCCCACACTTGAAACACATTCTTGTTCATTTTAGGAAATCACCAAAGTTCTCCTTCCCACAATTTAGGTAAGAAGGAGTTTGAAACTTTTTCTTACCTCTATGTGAAATATCATTGGATTTTCCATGGAACCCTATTATTCTTTTCTTATCACCAGAACCAAGAGGGATTCCATCTTCTATTTCCACTTTTAGTACACATCAAACAATTTGTTCATAGCATCCAAAGTTTATTATGGATAACACCATTTGGATATTTGGTTTTATACCACTGAATAATTGATCAAACTTACTTTTAGGATAAATGATAATACCCAAAGAGTACCTTAAATGACTTGTAAAAATTTCTTCAAAGTCACTAACAGATTCATCATCATTCTACTTAAGCTTGAGGAATTCCTTCTTTATTTTTGTACAAATAATATTAGGAATGTACTTATTGTAATATAATCTTTTAAACTCATAAAAATTCATGGAGATAATTTATTCTCATTTACTAATATTATTAATAATATTCCACCATTGATCCTCCTAACCTTCCAGATGGTATATGGCTAAGGCGATTTTTTCATGCTCTAAACACTAGAGAATGGAAATTACCTTTTCAGTGGTTCAGATCTATTTCTTAACAACTAATTGATCAGAAGTACAACTGATGGAAGGTTGGAGATTCCTAATTAAGTACTCAACAAAACATTATTACCTTTTTATTATTATTTATAAGTTCACTATGATTCATAGATTGAGAAATATTTCTGAACATAGTAACAAGGTTTTTCATTTCCGCTCCCAAACAATTTGTCTTCTCATGATGAAAATCATTTCATTATCTAAAAAATTCCACATTAACATGGTTACATTAGGATACATCCACTAACTATAACCAAAAAACTAGTATTAGAAACATTAATAATAGAGGAGAACCACATTATCATGGAAAATCACTTATAGGGAGCATAAATACCGACACCGTCCTTTTAACATAAGACACTATAATATTAATCTAGGTCAGTCATGGTCATTATATACTTAAATCCTTCATGTTGGTTCATAAAGAGTGTGAATTTCCAAAGAATATACCTTGGGATAATTAAACTAGGTGTGTAGTAAGTCCCATTTTCCTTCACCAAGTGGTGATCTAGTCCATCACAATGCACCATTTTTAGGGTTATTACCCCTATATACCTCAATTCCAAAGCCACATCCACTAGTAGTGTCAAGATAGAGATGAAATTTCTTAGAAATAATTTTATTTATCCTTTTCCAAAACTCCATAATAATTTCCTATTATTTTAATCATCCTTATAATTATCTTTAGAGACATCCCATGACATATTCTTAGAAATATCCCTAGGGATCTCACTAAAGATTTCTCATCCTTATTTCGAAAGGTTACCTAAACCTGTCCTTTGATACCAACTATAGTGACCTTGGATTTTCATGTATGGATATTAAATCATTTTAGATGAATATTCAATACATTAAAAAAACCCATGTCTTGGGACTATAATAGTTTAGTTTTTTGGATACTAGGTATAAAATCATCTTAATTAGTGAAAAATCTTAAACATATCCCACCAAAATATTATCCTTCAGTAATCTTTAAAAACAAACCTATAATGACCCATATTTTCCCAAATGTATGAGTACTTTGTTTTTTTATTTAAATTCGTTTATTAAAAGACTATATAAAGTTATTAAATGAATTCATGGGGGTCACGAGGGTGTTCATGGATTGTTTGGAGCCAGAAACCCTGGTTTTTGGAGTAATAATTAGGCCTTATGATTAGTAGAAACTGTAAATCCCATCCTGCATGGTCTTTACTAACCGTGTATGGATAAAAATAGGTGAATTAGGAGCCTCAAGGTTTTTTTAGAAACCATGTAACTTCAAGTGCTTGACCATGTGAAAAAATAAAGACATTTGATAGTAGGATTTCGCATGGTGTGGGCATGTTTTAGGAAAAAATGCGGCTTAACCATGTAGTGTCTCTATTTTGGACAGTGGCTTGAGAAAGGTATACTAATGGTATGTGAAACCACACACCTTAACCATGTTACCCTATGTTTGAGGATAAAATTTCATTTCCCCATCATTAATCTATTTATCCCTTTTCCTTTTCTCATCTCCCATTTCTACTACTTGAAACATGTTCCTCCTCCCATGAGCTCCCATCTCCCTCAACCTAGATTATTTAATAATTATCTGATGCAAAGTCAAAATCACGATCCAAAGGAAGCGTTGGATATTTTAAGGTGAGATATCGAGTCTATTCCATTTGATCTAAGTCTATCTTTATATCCATTTCACTATTTAGCTGAAATCCCTTTTACCCTATTTTCCGGGAATTGGAAAATTTCATCAATTTCTCCTTACCCAATTCAAATTTTAGTCCACCATTAAATTAGAAGTCATCAACATACCCAAGGTAGGTGGACTAATAATTTTCCCCAAGCATTTGGGTGTTTCATAGCTATAAAATTGTGTCATATACCTACCTTTTCCACAATCACCTTTTAATTGAGTTATTTATATTAAATTGATCCTTGGAACTTGTTATAAGAATGTTGATCATTATTTAGTTATTTAGAGGTTGATGAACTCAGTTTTGGACACCCATTAGGTGTGATTTCTTAAATAGACCTTTTTAGATTATTGTTTAAATACCTAGAATTAATCCTAAGCATTCGTATTGGGTGGTAATCATTTTTCCCCTATTATATAAATTTCTAATGAACCCAAGGTAACTTCTAAGTGATAATACCAACATGCAATTGGAATTTATCTTGTGTGTAATTACCATATTGACCCTGAATAGCTTCTAAATTAATTTTGTTGCTTTATAAACAAAAATTCCATGTTTTAGTGAGTGAAGTAGATTTTATTATATGGGATGGATCATTCCTAATGGGTTCATTTTCCTTAAATGAATTTAATGTTTTAAATATAATTAATTATAAAGGGTGTAATGGCCACACCTACAAATGCATACCTTGTTAAATTATTATTATGGATTGTAATTCCTTGTAGAAATTAGACTTGACCTTTGAGATACATGATAAGTAATTCATCATGAATTTTATTATAAATTTGATTATTCCTTGATATAGGCTATGGTATGATGGTAAGGGTTTTTTGAGAACAAAGGTATTACGTTCCCTTTCATCGGGTGGTGAGAATGACATCTCACACAACTGATACTATTTCAATGGTGTGCATGGCACACCACTTCCCTTATTTTGAGTGTTGTGTGATGGATCACTCACCATCTCAAGCGATGAGAATTGTGTTTTCCACTCATCATGAGATATAGGGAATGTGCCCTATTTTTTTGAGCTTATACTCTCATTTAGACTAGTTATGGATGTCTGAGTTACACCCAATCGAACCAGCACCAAACACTCTAGGTATATGGCCACTTATGCCCACAACTACTTGGTCCATATAGATGGATGAAATACACACACACACACACACATACATATAAGTATACTATATATATATATATTGATCATAAATTTCACTCTATCCATGATCCGAAGTAGGTATAGCCTCCAGGTGTCCTTTAAGAACCACAAAAGGCTGGTTATTTATTTAATCACTTGTTTCTTATTATATTTATACCTACACACTATTCAGTTATGATCACTACTTGTATTACATATAGAAACTATTGGTGGTGGCCTACTGAGATTTTATATCACACCCTACTTGGGCTTCCTTTAGTACTTGATAAGACTATATGACTATAGGTATGGATAAGGGAAAGCTCCCTACTAATAAGCTTTGATATGCATGACTTATATGTGGAGAATATGAGAAAAGGAACGAGCATATGATCGAGAATCTAGGGGAACAACCTTTTTTCTTTTTGGATTTTTTTTTCAAATCATGGTTTTGTATGCCTGCCCCTATTACACTTTTTTATATCGTCATACCATGAATCCATGTATATGACATTGCCTAGTGGCTTTAGATGTTATTATTCAGCTTCATGGTTATTTACTCTTCCACTGCTTATTTCTTATGTCTTTTAATATTATGATTATTCTATTGATTAGTTATTGATATATCAACTATGCCACTTTGATATGAGGGTATAATGTACCCACCGTAACACCTTTACACCCTATTCACTAGTCAACATCCTCTAGAATACAAGGAGGAACACTTGAGGTTATGATACTCACTGGCTCAGGACACGAGTTAAGTGAATCCAAGATCTAGAGTCATTACAAAGTGGTATCAAGGCCAAAATTTTCTTTGTATCACTATTTTGGTTTTAGAAAATAGATTAGGAGCTAAATGAATTTAGAACTAACTCTATTCATAGATGTAGCTGACCAATGTATAGGGTAAACCCAAAATACCTGGGATGGTAAATTGTTATTATTGATTATGCCTGTTATGGTTGATACAACTTCACTATTGGGTGACACAATTTTTTATGGTGTTATTTTTATTGGTATTATTAAAATGATGATTCTTTTACCTTGACCCAATGAAATGAGTTAAATGAAATTCACAAATCATTATAGACACAATATGACTAATTTTCCATACATTTTTCCATTCCATGTCTTTTTTCAGCATAAATTTTCCTATTATATATTGATGGTGCCTTGATTTTGTATTGGAATGTGATGACACCTCTTGCAAGGATTGGAGTAAAAAATTGACACTTAAAGTGCCTACCTTAACATAATAGTGTTATATTGCATACATTAAAGTAGAAACCTTAAGATGTTAATTATGGAACATTAATCCACAGATCATTGGTCACATGGGGTGGAAATTGTTATGGTATATGTTAAGTGGATTCCATATTTCAGTTCATAAGAAGTATGTCCCCTTATGGACTAAAAATGGTAATCCACCTAATTCAACAATTTAAATCTATTTAAATATATGAATGAGTATAAGTATAAAATGAAAACAACCTATAAATTAAAATGGCCATCTTATATATATGTGAACAAAATACCTGGACCCAAACCCAACCTTAGTAGTCGGTAGTGAGGTAACTCTTGCATTCTTATAGAGTTTACGATATCTTTTACCACTTGGACCTAGATTTTAAAGTATGCAGAGATGCGTGATCATTTCTATAGGAAGGTTACACATCTGTCCTAGTTTTCTATCATGAAATATTCTCAATTGTTAAAATCTATTTTGAATCATTTGTTTGAAATTTTAGTATCATTCCTCCACAAAATCCTCTAGTCATACATCTTAAAGGCAGAGACGACTATGCACCTAACGTGTAAGGCCTTGATCCACTAGTGATTCCTCCTGCAACGCCACCCATGGAACCTAGTACTATTCTTGATATGGGAAATAACAATGAGTTCTGATAGGAATTTCTTTATATGTTTCAGAATATGAAAGGATTCTTTTGACCTACCATAAGTACGGTAGAGTTGACCCTAGAATTCTAGCAGCAACATCCACTTAAATTTTTAGGGGATGACGGACCACACACTACTAAATCGTGGCTTGAATCCATTATCTCTATATTCGAGCATCTAGAGACACGTCTAGAGTGGAGGGTCAAACATGAAACTTATATTCTATGTGATTATGCCAAGAAAAAGTGGGAAATTATTACCCAGGTGGATCACCATAATAATATGGTTTGGGCAGACGTCCAGACTATCCTATATGACTATTTATTTCCCTATATTATGATAGTTTACAGATCTAGAGAATTCATGACCCTATAAATGGGAAGTATGTTTGTTATAGAATAATCTACTTATTTTTATGAGCTGTAGTGGTTCACTCCTACTATAGTGGGTGATGATATTATGACTACTGGGCGATTTAAGGATGGTTTGGTATACCCCATTAGATCACAGGTCAACATTTTCAGGATAAATATTATTTCTGATATTTTCAACCTAGACCTTATCACATAGAAAAATTTGAGGGAAGTTGATGGTGTGAGTCAGGGTGGTTCAGAACATAGAGCTATTAGTGGTTCTTATTATGGGTGAAAGAGATTTTTTAAGGCTACTCGGGGAGGTAGTAGCCTTTAGGATCCTCATGATAACAACTTTCTAATGTGTTACTTCTGCAGGAAGCTGGGACACAAAAAAACACAATGCTTACAAGATCTTGTGGAATGCATATTCTATAGAAGGATGGGTAATACCCAGAATTTCTATAGAACATTTCAATTAGCACCTATAAACAAGGGATCTTTTCTAACCCTATGTTCCAAAGTGGGACCTATATGATATTTCTTGGAAGGAAGCTATAATACCACCTGTTAATTAAGCCAAGGTGGTGGATGAGGTAGAGGCATTCATACTCCTGATTCTCAGTTCCAACAAAGGGGTTTTGCATAGGGATGTTAGGCAGCGACTCAGGGATGTGATACATTCTAGTTACATAGAGTCTAGCCTATGAAGGTGGAGAAGAGTGCCAAACCTTCTATTGTAGGAGGTATTATTCTAGCATCCTCTAATTTATTGTCTACTTTATTTTAAAAATTCCCAAATCACTATTTTATATCTGAGACTATTATGGGAAGTTTGGGGCTCAATATCAAACACTTATATGAAGTTATGATGCTAGATACCCCATTAGGTATCCAATCAAAGGGCATTCATCATTGTAATTATTTTCTCCTTGATATAGGTGGATATCTTTTCATATGAAATTTTTTCATCCTTAACATGATGGTATTTGATGTAATCATTGGGATGCACTGGTTAGTTCCCTATCAAGACCATATTAACTAATATAATCAAATAGTGAAATTTATGTCACCAAAGGGTAGTAAGAACGTACATAACAGATAATGGTATGTCAGTGCGACTAGATTTGGACCCGAGAAGAAAAGGATGGGTAATTTGAGATCTTAGATCGATGACCTCTTCCTATATGACCAAGGGTTGCGACCCTCTATTTTCCCTCATATAGTGGGGTGTTTCAGGAACATATTTCTTGATGAATTTCATGATATACATATAGTGAAAGATATAGAATTAACTATTAATATTATTCTAGAAGAAACACCAGTGACCATTACTCCTTATAGGATGGCACCTATGAAGCTTTTGGAGATTAATAAGTTATAGGATCTATAGACCAAAGGATTTATATGACCGAACAATTATCTTTAGGGATTACCGACCATTTTTTATAAGAAGGCGGATGGTACCCTTAGGATTTGAGTATATTATAAATTGTTAAACCAACTTATGGTCAAGAAACTGTATCCACTTCCTTGAATACATTACCTCTTTGATAATATCTAAAGAGAGAAAGTGTTTTCAAAGATAGATCTGAGGTCGGGTTATCATCAGGTTCTTGTCATGACTTCAGATATACCTCACATAGCTTTCTAGAGCAGTTTTAGTCTCTATGGGTATCTAATCATTCTGTTTGGACTCAGAAACATGCCAACAATCTTTATGAATATCATGAATTGGGTTTTCCACCCATTTTCGGATTCATTCCTGATAGTCTTTGTTAATGAAATTTTTGTGTATTCACGCTCCAAAAAATGACCATTCAACCCATCTTAATATCATGTTGAATACATTGAGAGATAATAATCTCTTTATAATATTAGTAGATCCCACTTTTGGATCAACAAAGTCCACTTCCTTGGTCACATTATCTCAGAGTCAAGAGTTTCAGTAGACCCATAAAAAGTGAGAGATGTGGTTTCCTGGGATCATCCCAATAACTGATTTAAAATTAAGAGTTTCTTGGGACTATGTGGATATTATAGATGCTTCATCCAAGGTTTATCATGCCTTGTAATGATGCTTACAATCTTGAAAAATAATTGTGTCAAATTTGTATGGTCAGAATCCTATGAATAATCCTTTCCAAAGTTGAAGGTCCATTTAACTTCATCATCGATACAGATTATTCCAGATCCAGGTAGGAGTAATACTGTATACTGTGATTCATTAGGTATCACAATGGGAGTTGTTCAGATACAGGATAAGTGAGTCGTTGTGTATGGGTATCATGATTTTAGGCATCATGGGTGGAATTACTTGACACAAAAACTCGAGTTAGATACTATAGTTCACAATCTTTGTTGTTAGATACACTATCAACTTGGGGATCATTTTTTGGAATTCACTAATAAAAAAAGCCTCAAGTACATATTTACACAGCGGGATAAAAATCTATGATAACATAGGTGGGTTGAGTACCAATATTCATTTGATTGTTTTCTTGCATAAATGCCTGGTATTGTCAATGATGTAGCCGATGATCTAAGTTGAAAGAATCTGAATTAGGTGGTTCATGAATCCATTATATAATGGAAATTCATGGCCTTATTCCTAGAGGTGTACATTGTGGTTCAAGAGTACCATGGTTAGACTGTCCTCATGCAATTAATTGTGACCTCTACTCTTCTAAAACAGGAAAGATTGAGGAAACTACCTAATATAGAGGGCCTTGTATTAAGGGAAATCATCTCAGATGATGATACATCATTATGTTGGAACATTAATGGGGATGATACTATATTATTCCATTGGAATGTATGGATCCAGGAAAAGATTAGAGAGGAACTGATGTGGGGATTTCATCCCCCAACATGGGTGGTTCAACCTGGTATCACCAAGATGTATTTGGATTTACAGTGATAGTATTTTTGGCCAAGTATAAAATGATAGATTTCTAATTTCATAACTCAATGTTCTACCTGTCATCAGTTGAAAACAAAATATCAATGTTCGATTGGGATTTTACAACAATTTTACCTTCTGAAGTGGAAATTGGATGATGTTTTAATGGAATTCTCAAATAGTTTACCCAGATAACATCATGGAAATGATAAATCATGTGGTATTATTGATCTTTTGATGAAGGTATCATATTTCTTACCTATTCCAGAGAACTTATCAGTTGGTGAGATAGGGAGGATATATGTCAGGAAGGTCATATGTTTTCCTATAACTCCCTATTCTATCATTTTTTTCCAGATACACTCACTTCACATCTCTGTTCTAGAATGGATTGCATAAGGCCTTGGGTACACAGGTGCTTCAGATCACAATGTATCAAACTTTTATTGATGGAATGATGGAGCATACGATTTAGGTGACCATGGACATTCTCCATGTATGTGTCCTAAATATTGGGGGTTCTGGGGAGAAACACATTACCATTTTTGAGTTTTCTTTTAATAACATATTTTAGGCTACCATAAAGATGGATCCTTATGAAGCATTATATGGGATGACTTATCATTAACCATTATGCTGGCCAAAAGTAGGGGAGGAAAAAATGTTTAGACCCCATATTATGTAGGAGAATATAGAGCAGGTCTAGATAATTTGAAAGTTCATGATGAAAGCTCAGTAAAGAAAACATTCTTATGCTAATCGACACCGATGACCTCTCAGGTTCAAGGTCAAAGATTGAGTTTTCTTACAAGTCTCACCTAGGTTAGGACATAAATGTATTCATAGGTAATGTAATCTATAACTTAGTTTTTTGGCACCTTAGAGGTTGTGAAACAGATCGAACCAGTGTCTTACCAGTTGAAACTTACGTAGAATTATTAATCAATTTATAATATATTTCATGTGCCTCAACTTTGCCAATATAATCTAGACTTGTCACATTTCTTTTATCCTGATGAGGTTGAACTGGAAGTTGATGCTTCCTTTAAGGAGCTTCCATTTAATATTATTGATTAGAGAATGAAGTCACTCTACAGCATGTCAGTTCCATTGGAAGGGGTTCTATGGAACACAGATGAGTACAAGACAAGACCTAGGAAAGGAAGCTGATATACGATCTCATTGACCAAATATTTTCACATATAATATATCATTACCCTAAGAAGGAAAACTCGGGGATGTGTTTTTTTAAGGAGGGGATGTTATAAAGGCACATCTTTTCATAAAGGTATAATTTATTTTTTTTGGTTTCAATTCCTTCAAACATACCTTATAATGTTTATAAATGAATTCATGGGGTGTCATGAGGGTGTCTAAGGTTTTTTTGAAGCAAGGAACCCTATTTTTTGGAGACATCACTTGGATGCATGGTTATTAGAAACCATGTAGCCCAACCCGCACGATCCCTCCTAACCACGTGGTGGAAAATTGGTATAGTAGAAGACAAACAATTTGTATGAAACATTGAAACTCCATCATGACCATATGAAAAACTACAGACATATGATAATGGTATTTCACACAGTTTTCACGTGGTTTGGGAAACCGTGCACCTTAACAATGTGGGGTCTCTCTTTTAGACAGTGGCTTGAGCACAGTTTAACATGATTTATGAAACCATGCACCATAACTAGGAAACCCTATACTTGAGGGTGAAATTTCATTTTGTCCCTCATTAATCTATTTACCACTTTTCCGTTTCACCTCTCCCATTTCCAACAGCCGAAACATGTTCCTCCTCCCGATATATCACATCTCCATCAACCTAGCTTCTTCGATAACTCTCTAATACAAATTCCAAATCAAGATCCGAAGAAATAATTGGATATATTATGTTTATATATCATGTTATATTCCCTTCGATCTAATTTTATCTTGGTATCCATTGTGCTATTTAGGTGAAAGCCTGTTTGCCTTATTTTTAGGGCATTGGACTGTTTCTTCAATTTCTCCCAACCTATTTCAAATTGGGGGCCTCCATCATATGGGGAGTCAACAATGGACCTAAAGTAGTGGGTATCTTCATTTTCCCTAAGATTTTGTGTGTTTAGTATATTTTCCATTATGATTCACGTTGTCCTTTTCCCCACTATTCTATTTAATACAGTTCTTAATATTAAATTGATCCTCACACCTTGTTATATTCCCATTGATCAATTTTTAGTTATCTATAAGTCGATCACCTCAGTTTTGGATACCCATTGGGCGTGCCTACTTGAATTTGACTTTGTTTATAGTTTTTTAAATACTTAAAACACCTAATATGTGTTTAGATTGGGTTTCAATTTAGTATCCCACTATTATATAAATTTCTAATGAACCCAAGGATCCTCTTAAGTGCTTAACCCAACTTATAATTATAACTTCCCTTATGGGTAACTTCCCTATTAACCTCAGACACCTTTTAAATTACTCTTGATCTTTTCAAACTATAATACCATGTTTTAGTGAATGAAATGGATTTTATGGTATGGCATGCATCATTAATGATGGGTTACTTTTACTTAAAGGAATTTAATGTTTTAAATGGAATGAATTATAAAGGGTGGAAAGGACACACCAACTAATACATACCTTGTTAAATTATTATTATAAATTCTAATTCCTTGTTGAAACTGGAATTGTCCATTGAGGCGAATGAGAGGTAATACCTCATATATTTTATTATAAATATGGTTATTCCTTAATATAGGTTGTGGTATGATGGTAAGGGTTATGTTGAGCATGATAGTATCAAAATCCCTTACTTTGGGTGTTGAGAATGACATCTCACACCACTGACACTATTTGGACGATGGGCATGACACACCACATCCATTGTTTGAAGTGTTGACATGAAGACTCACTCAATACCTCAAGAGAAGAGTATGGTCTCCCAATCCTCATGAGATATAGGGAATGTAACATATATCTTGATCTTGTAGGCTTGTTTAGATTGGTTATGGATGTTTGACTTATGCCATGGTCTAGCCAGCTCCTAGTAATCCAAGTCTATGGCCACGTATATCTGAATTTACTAGGTTCATATAGGTGGATGAAATATAACTATAACTATATATATAGGTATATATACATACATATTATTACTATATATATATATATAGTTACCAAACAAACATTTAATTCTGTCAATGAGACAAAGAAGGTAGAGTCTCCAGGTTTCCTTTAGAAACCTAAGAAGGCTCGTTATTTATTTCAGCACTTGTTTCTTATTCTTTTTATACATGTACACTGTTTAGTTATGATCACTACATGGATTATTTTTAGACACCATTGGTGGTTGCCTAAAGAGATTTTATATCACACCCTAACAAGTCTATATTTGGTACCCACGAATACTATATGACTACAAGTACAGATAATGGAAAGTTCCCTACTATTGGGTTTTGATATGTGTGACTTATAGATGGAGGATAGGAGAAGAGGACTGATAATATGTTCTAGATACTAGTGGTGATTTTTTTGTAGTTTTTTTGTACAACATGGTTGTGTATTCTATACTCCTATTTCCCTTTTTCATATCATCATGCCATGAATCAATGTATATGAAATTTGTTAGTGGATTTTTATGTTATTATCTAGTTGCTCAGTTATTTACTATTCCACTACATATTTATTATGTTAGTTTATATTATGCTTCCGATGTTTATAGGTTATTGATATATACTCTGTTCCACTCTAATATGAGGTTATAGTTTTCCCATTTTACCACCTTTACACCCTTTATTCTATTCATTAGCCTCTGAAATATGGAGTTGTGTGATTGAAGCCATGTGACCCACCAGCTCAGGACATGGGAGTAGTGAACCCGAGGTCTATATAATTCATAATACCCAACTAAAAACCATTATTCATAACTTGGGGAAAGTAAACATAAGAAAGGGTGAGCTCAGATGCTTAGTAATGGTTAACAAATGAGATACTTAAGAATAAAATGAATATAAATTTTTGAGAACAAGGGCATAACATCTGAAAACCATACCCTACAAATCAAGGATCATAATATTGAGTCACAACAAAAGATTATAAGTTAATAAGACATAAATCATAAGGCAATCAATGAAAATGAACCATGAGATAATAACATTACCATAAGAAATATATTTTTAGTGTACACATCAGATTATAAAAATGTGAACATGTATAAATAGGGGAAGGCTCACTCATTATATTAAGAATGTAAAATCATGCCATCAGAAAAACTATTGGACCTACAACCAAGTCCACGTATAACATTTTGGACATGAAAGAAAAGTACATGCATAACAATGTAAACATGTAACTAGGATCATGCATAACACTGTAAAAATGTAATTAGGTTCATGTATAACATTGTGAACATGTAATTAGGTTCATGCATAACATAGTGAACATGTAATCAAGTTCACACATAACATTGTGAACTTGTAATCAGGTTCACATATAACATATTTAGTCATGATTTATCCATCTATACCCAATGAATTAGTGGTAGATATAGATACTACTCATCCCATAATGAAAATCATATGCATGTGTGTCACTTAATAATAAAACATTCATCATACCAAAACCCAAGAAAATAAATGGGTTTTATAAAAATTTCATCATAGCATAACCCATAGAAAAGAGATAGGTTTTATAATCATTTCATTATAATATATCTCATAGAAGAGAAACAGGTTTCATAAAAATATTTCCATAATAAAAAATTATTATAATTAATAATAACGGTATCATTGAATAATATCCATATTAAGGCATTATTAATATCAAAATATTTCCTCTTATATTGAAAATAATTTTTATATTCCATTAAATACATTTTTTTAGAAAATATCATTTCTTATTTGAAAAAAACTTTTTATAACATAAAAAATATTGAAATTATTTTATATTTAATCTATCATTGAAAACATATAAATTAATCCCCAAATAAAATAATTTTGATGATGATTATAAGTTTCCTTTATGTCGTAGAAGTTAAAAAAAGATTCCTTTCATATTTTTGGTAAAATCCAAATGGGAATTATTTGTAAAAATCAAGCAATATTCCTTTCAATTTTTTTATAAAAAGTAAAATAATGGGTTAAAATTTCATTTAAAAATCATAGGATAATAATGAAACATTTTTTGAAAACATTTTAAAAATATGGTTTTTGAAAGAAAATGGATTTCCGACCGAAGAGAGAAATTTTTTTATTTTTTTTAAAAACATTTGATCAATTATTTTAAGTGATAAAGAGTGGAAAATGATAAAATTACTTTTAAATATCATGAATAACCATATTATTGGAAAATTAATGAGTTTATTGAGAGATTTATCATGATATTTTGTTATCAGAACCATTATCATGAAGAATATTTATAAATAATGAGATTGTCGCATAAAATGATTTCCACTATTGTAACTTTTAATCATGAACTATGAAGTAATAACAAAAAATGTATCTAAAAATATCATAACGATAAATAAATTACTTATATTACATTAAATTAGGATGTATATACACCTAATGAAAGAATATAGGTACATAACATAATGTAAGTCTCAAATATAGAAAATTTAGACAAATATCCCTTATCGCTTTATTACTAATTTGAATCATAACACTCAATAAAAAATAACATAAAAGGAAAATTTAAATACCATTAAATAATGGTATTAATGAAATATACTTTAAAAAATGCTGTATATACACCACCCAAAAGAAATGAGTGATGAATTTTTCATATATATCCTAGAAATAAAAGAGAGACTCAAAATCTCTTACCTTAAGACTTGAATTTAATTTTACACATTAAAAACAATTTTATAATAAATAAAAGTTTATTATATATATATATTATATAATCTTAATTATATATATTATACCATATATTATTTAATTATGACCTTTTTTACCCATTTATAATCATTTCCATGTTAAAGTCACATTTGAGGTAATAACCACTTTGATTTTCATATATGTTTTGATTTTTTATTATTTTGGTCATATTAACTTTATCATGATTTAATAATACATATAATTTTAGCCATTATATAAATATAATATATATTAATTGCATATTTATTTAGATTAATCTATAAAATTTAGTGATTGCAAATGAAATACATTATTAATGGAGATAGTATGTCGTACATACATGTGCACACTATTTCCATTTTCTTATCAGATTGAAAGAAATAAAGTTAATTAATATATTATAATTATAGAATATTTTTTTATCATATATATCAAATCTAATCATTAAACCCAGCTCTATTACCTTCCATGTAAAACGTGAACAAATCACATCGCTCTACAAGGTGGTAGTACGCTGTTCACACGCGCAATGCCATCGTATTCCCAAAAAATGGAAATAATGAAGTTAAGTGTGATATAATAATTATATACCTTAATAAAGTCATATATATCATATATAATCAATAAATACATAATTATTTTTAACCTTGAGAAGTGGTAATGGAAAAATGAATGACATCGATTTGCGAGGTGGTAGCCTTCCATACACACGAATGACGATTTCATAACCCATTTGATGGAAGCAGAGATGGTTTACAGTCATGATACTAACATAATAGGGTCTCATTAAGTTTTATATACTGATTTTATTATATCATCATGGTAAAACTATAATTATAAGAGGCATAGGAAGAAATAAAACAAAAGTACATTAATGAATGTTACGTTTTCTTCAGGCATCCTCAAGTTTGCACAAAAAGCCTTAGTAGGTTGTATTTCTATAAAAAATAATTTTTATTGGTTTATAGGAGGAAATTTGGGAAGTTATTTTCATATATATCAGCTAAACCAAAAATAGTGTTATGATGTGAAGTGTAGAGGAGAAGAGGTGTCCTTTTATAAGTGAAGTGAGTGGAACACTTCTAATTTTCAGAATGGAAGAATTCCACCAATGATTATTTTTCATGTCATAAGGACAAAATAATGGAGTAATGTTGATAATAGAAGCGATAATTTATAAATATTTCAATAAAATGCGTTTTTAAAAGTTTAATATTATTTTATCCCTTATCTTTTTAGTTTAACATCCGGTAAACTCGTTTTTACCTTAACCACGATAGATACTTTTTACTATGTCTACTATTCATTTTGGTAAAATTTTATGTTTAACTAATTATATAATATAAATTATTATGATTAAAATTTTTTAATACATTTTACCAAATTCTATTCACATAATTGAAAAATTTTAATTTAAAAATAATCTCACAAACGCGATGAGAATTTGAGTTTTTAAAGAGAAAAAGTTTAAAAGTTGAAAATGTTTTTATATAAAAATTCAACATGAAATTGGCCATATTGATCAAAATTGGTTTAATGGATGTATAATTGAAATAATTTTACTTTAAAACCAATTTAAAATATAATTTAACTTTATAAAAAAATTAAAAGAAAAAGAAATTTTCTATAAAAATTCATTATTTTCACTATTCATAAAAAAATAATCTTTTTAGAAAAATCCCAAAAATTCCCCCTAAGATAATTTATAATTTATAATTTAAAAAATGTAGTTTATTTTATCAAATTAATTTTTTAAAAGTGTCAAAATATAATTTTAATATTCTTCAGAAAAATAAATGAAAATCATTTTTTAATAAAAAATTATTTTTTGAAACATATAAAGACTTTACCGAATATTATGTATTTTTTATCAACACACTTACTTTATGTAAAAAAAATATTATTAATATTAAAAAAGTAGTTATTTCTATTCATATCACTATATTTAATGGCTAAGTTATAATAGGCTCGTTTAAATAACTATTTTAATAATATATCATGCTTTTGTTAAAAATCAGTGTTTTGGGTAACACAAGATGACCTAGTGTTATGTGTATCACAATATTAACTTGGTTTTATAAATTAAATTCATTTTTATGTGAATCAAATTCCAAAATTTATATCGTGTGTAGTAAAAAATTTAGAAAGATAAAATTTATTTCAAAAAAATTCCTAAAATCTCAGGGTGTTACTGAAACACTCCTTATATTACTCTTAATGAATATAAGAGTTATAAATAAAGAATTTAGGGACACAATAATTTCACTTGGTTCAACCACACTAGGATAAATCCAATGAGAATACACAAATTAGGTGCCAATATACAAAACCCACTAAGTGAATTTCTTGTTTGTCTGAATTTTAGATCAGGATCATTAATCCACTAGGCTTATAACCCTCAAAATATTAGAAATATTACCTCTCTCCCTCATTAAGAAATATAATTGTCCTTCCCAGTGATTCCTTAATATTCCATGAACAAAAATTATATTCTTCCAGTGGTAATATAGTAATCCAATCATCTTTTATGCAAGTGATATATATCCATGAACCTCTAAAAATATATATATTTAGATCTATTTTTTATTTATCCTTCCAATAAGGTTATATAATGATCAAAATTATCTTCCATGATCCTCCTTTCATCTTTTTTGAGAAATATTTATCTTAAATCTCAAGTGAATCATTAAGTTATCCCTTAAATTTGATATTAAATTATTATTGTTTATGATGAGAAAATTCATTCAATATAGATCTCTAAATTTAATTCAATATCCATTAATTAAGATATAAAAAAGTGTTTACAATATATAAACTTTAAATTCATGGAAATATATTTGACATGACCATGTTATGGCATAGCCCATCCCATTATGGACTAATGCATTCCTCCACTTAAAAATCCAAAATTTATTTTTTTCCAATTTTGTAATCCCCATGTTGTGATGATCCGAGTTACAATATAAAACCATTCAATTATGATAATCACGGCCCATGATTTTAATTTTGTAATGTCACAACTTTTTAAAAAAACATATTTTTCTATCCTTCAATAGCGGAAGCCATTATTCATGGTTCTGGCTTCATATTATAGATGAATATCCAATTATTAGCTTCTTTTAATTTAAAACACAGTTCAACACTTCATGAAATGACCTCCCTTTCAAAATGGTTCATTTGGGAACTAAATTTCCATGGATTACCTAAAATGGCATGGCATATTCCAATTATCCACACTTTTAATTAAACATATCTCTATCATGGGATGGATTCAATTCTATTGGAACAACATGTAAAATATTTGTAGATATACTAAAATACCATTATACTATGTTGCAGTGTTACCCTCATACTATGATGTGATTCTTACATGGATACTCAAAGAAGACAAGTTTTGGTATGGTAGATTCTATCACACTGAAACCAACCAAATAATTATGGAATAATTAATTCTTATGAAATACTTATTGGGGAATGAAAAATGGGTTGTGGCATGGTTTATGTCCCATTGAAAGATCTTACATAGATTCTTCTAAACACATATATTAACTATAAAAAATCCCTATGAATTCCTTTGCCTTTTTTTTTGAATATTCTTCACATTATTTGGAAACTATCACAACCCAAAAATACTTCCCTTAGATTTTTATAACAACGATGAACTTAACCATGTAGTCCAACAAACCCCAAATCCTATAATTATTGGGTAAGATACAAAATCCCTTAGACCATGTGTTTTACCATGAAGATGTCCATGTCCTACCGAATTTTCTTTTCTTGGTGGGATTTATAGTCTCAGGGGTTATGCACATAACCATGAACCCTTATCTCCCTCTCCCAATACTCCAAATTTCAATATAAAAAATTTTAAAACACAAATTTCCCTTAATTACTAGGTTTAGGGTAACAAAATCATTACAAAAATATAAATTTTTATTACCAAGAAGTTTTTGGGATCTATTATCCATGAAAAAACATTCCCCTTAAAACCATATATGTTATTCTATCCCTAAAATATCCTCTTAAATAATTTCATATCACTATAAAAATTTTACTCAATGAATAATACACCATATCAATGTTTTCTCCTACCCATAAAATAGTTTCATTGGCAATTAAACAAAGGTAACACCCAGTTCCAAACCAATTACATCACATAGAATAATATTATATAAATTCATATGTTACTTTATTAGTTGAGAATTATGAAATTATCCATGAACTAAACTATACTTTAGTGACAATTCAACTTGATATGTCACATATCCAATTCACTAAAAAAAATTGAATAATCTTTTATATTGAGGTATGAAATTCCTTTTCTTCTTGAGTCATCAATATCCCATATATAGTGATATTCACAAAAATAATTAATCTCCAACCACAAACATAAATGGCCATAATCTGAAGTGAATATAAGTCTCCTACCTGTTATAAGTTCATATCAATTTATTATAAATTGAATGGATATGATCTATAAAACCATTCACTAAACTATTTCCAAATAAAGACCTTTCTCATATTTCATTCCAATATAATGATGACCAAAATGGTTTTACATAAAATTATTTGAAAGGATCCATCCAAATAAATTCCTGATAATTATTTTATGTAGAAAAATTATACAAAAGTGACATGATATTACCATGATCTCTTGAAGTGAACCACAGAAACTAGAATTTAATCCTCTAAGGTATGTCTGGTTTATTTTAATTTTATTTCTGGTCTAGGAAGATAAAATATAATCATAATCATCTGACTACTCTTAAATTTATAAAATCCCCTCTAAAAAATCTACTTAAAACACTCATACTTATCTGATATGATAGATTATGGAACTCCATGATGACACACAGTTACATATTATGTCGCCCTTCCTGTGAGAATCTCTCCCAAATGGGTAATAAGTGAGCCAAATTTATGAACCAGTTAAAAATATACAAGAGATGATATTTTCCCACAATTATATAGCTAAACCAACCATTAAACACATCATTATATTCTATCATTTACAAGTACACATAGTAAAGTGTTATAAAAGTATCACTGGTTAGTAATGCTCTTCATTTACTTAATGAAAATCCATAAATTGTGAGAAATAAAAATGTATCTCTCTATCACTATCTATATTAATTGTTTTCCAATAAAACATCCACATGATGTCATAATACATCTAGATCGCTCCTGGATTAATTAACCAAATAGATTTATGAAACAGTTTAAAAACTGCTTCCTTAAAACTCATGGTAACCACCACTCTCTCTTGAAAAAAGAGCACTATTTAAAATTTTAGATGCTACTCATCAGTAATTTTACAACTAGTTAAAGTATCCTTGATATTATTATAATCATAATTGGTCACTTTACCCTTCTTTACTTGACCCAAAATTATAGAAGTGACATTGATATGATGTAACACTATAAATTACCCTTCCTCCTGAGCCTCCTGATAAAAATTAGATCTTAATCCCATTAACTACCACTAACATAATAATTCATTAATGACTGAAGCCTTTTTTCTCAACAAATTAACTGCATTATTACCCTTATGTGGTTTATAAGATAAATAAATTGTGAAAATATAAATATATTCAACTCATCTATATTTTAAAAAATTTAAATTTCATTGGGAGAAAATATACCGTAGAATTTTATAATTTTAAAACACTATGAGTCTTTCAACAAAAAATTATTTTATCTGGACCTTCAAGCCATGAAACACCACTAATATCTCTAGTTTATGCATAGAATAACTTTTATTATGTGTTAAAAATTGTATTAATCCATACAAAACCATTTTATTCCATTGTATAAGAACTCATCATAGTTTCAATATAGATGCATTATGGTACACTGAATACCCTTTTCTTGATTTAGGTAAGATAAATATTGGAACATAATTCAGTATTCTCTCCAGATCATAAAAATACTCCTCACACTTCACATTATAATCAAAATTTTCAACCTTCTGAGTTATTTTCATATTTGGTGTTTCTAGACTTGAGAAGTATTTAATGAAGCATTTAAAGTATCTCAATAATTCTAGGAAACTCTAAATCTTTAAAACATTCTTATCCAACTCCCAATACACCACCATTCTTACTTTCTTCATGATAATTAAAAATACCTTCATAAAGATGTCATATCATATGAACTTATCCTAATAAATCAAAAAAATGACATTTGTATATCTTCATATATAACATTTTCTTCTGCATTGTATCTTGAATGATTATAAAAATTTATTCTATGGTACCCCTTTGATTCATATTAAACCAAAATACCATCCAAAAATAACATAAAAACATGTCAAAGTATTTATGAATGATACAATTCATTAATGACATAAAAATAGTAGGAACATGGGTAACACTAAATACCATTTTAAAAAAAATTAGATGCTCTTAAAGTCATCTTTAGAACATGAGTCTCCTTCATCCTTTACATGTAATATCCCAATCAAAAGTTAATATTTGAAAAAAAAAATTTCCCATAAAATGGCCAGATAGATTATCAATGCATGGTATATGGTATTTATTCTCTACATCCACCTGATTCATCTTTTAGTAGTCGATTCACCAACATAAGCTACCGTATCCTTTCTTAACTAACATAACCAGCACCACATAAGACGAGACAATTTTTCAAATAAACCTATTGTTCTATAAAAATTATATCTAGAATTTAAAATAACATATATTTGTAGGTATCATAAAATATAATGGGAATGATATCATAATCTCCCTATAAAATAAGTCAAAAGATAAATATGTTTCTCTATTTAGTGGTAATCTAATGATTTATTGAGGAAAAATGTCTATGAAATATCCTAATATTAATGAAAAATAAATTTAGTTTCATGATTACATTGATCCAAGAACCAATCCATCCAACTAGAATGTTAATGATCCATGGTCTTTAACTATCAGTCTTTATTGAGTCACATAAATATCCTACTCTCTTAAATTTTTTTGAACAATATCATCAGGTGAAGTGAAAGAAACTCCATGGTTATAATATTCTATGTGATCCTTAAAATTAATCATCCAATCTATTCCAATTATATGGTCTTATCACCATAAACAAGAATTCCCATAAAATATTCACATTTCTAATCATAATGGAATAATTACACATAAACTACCATTTTATACCATCACCATGTTACATTTAAATCTTCATAGAATAAGAGATTAACTATACATAAAAATTGAACAAATCCACTACCCATGAAAATATTAATGAATAAGATGAAACCATATCAAATATATAAGATATCATAACATACGTAATAATCATAATTATTTTCATCATCATAGGTATTTATTTATATTCCTCCACTGAATAATCTGAAGTAAACAATTGTAATATATTAGTTCAATCTTTACCCTTTAAGGGATTTACACTGATCATAATCTGGGATCCATCCCAAACTTTCTTTTTTGGGGTTATCCTTTAGATACCACATTCCTAATTCTCTAGACTATCCAATTTTAATTATCATAAATTACTCATAATTTTATCTAATCACTCGAGTGGTTTTAGTAATAATGAGAAAAATATATTCTACAAAATGGATCCAAATAAACTCAAATAATAAATGGTAGTTGAATAAAAAAAATAAAAAATCCCAAATATCTCAAACAAATATAAACCAGCCGATATATTAGTTAAACATATAAGGAATGGATAAAGTACAAAATAAATGACACAAAAGCATAAGGTTCATATTTAATCTTAATTATTGAGACAAAGTAATAAAAATGAATGAATTTTTGAAATAGATATCGTATGCTAGGTTATGATCCCTATGGATTCAACATCATCATTTTATTTAAATCATTCAAACTGAATACCCGGGTTGAATCTAAATGGAAGAATATTAGGGAAAATAAATAAAATCATCAAGACTAACCAATAATTCAAACCAAAACAACTTATACCAGTATTTTATAAGTGGAAATGATAAATATAAGATCAAAAGTAGAATATGCATCGAAAATAATGGAAATAAAAATAATGATATCAAGATATTATTGATTGTATGAGTACATTGACTATATTATATAAAACTCAACATAAACTCTTAAATGACTTATTTAGTTTTTACTGTGAAGTAAATAGAAGATATTCTACATGATACATAAAATAAATGATAGTACTACATTAAAAAAATAGACGGATATAAAAAAACCAATGGAGAATGTAATAGTTAAATTAGCCACATTCAGATTAAAATCTATGTTAGTAGCTTCTAAAACTATATTCTTGAGATATTATCATACATTATCACACCCACCATTAAATTTTTAAGGTAATGTAAAATTAGAAGGACTCATCCTTAATCAACCCATAATTTTATTTTAATTCAAGAATTAATTATATTAAATTGGGAATCTTTATGGCTTAGAGTTTTAAAGAATTAGGCCATAATTATTACAAAAACAATCCCATATAATAAATGTTCTACACTTAATCTTAATATCCTTTTTACCCCTAATAAAAAACATTTTAAAAAACATATTTTAATTTTTTGAAAAATATTTAAAAATTTAAAATTGAATTATTATTCTTTCTTACTCATACCTAAAACCTGTGAAAAACATATAAAAATATGGGATGAGCACAAAAATCTCTATAAGGGGAAAGACCCAATGAAATCCATTAGACCATTTTAAATTCATATAATCATAAAAATAGTTTCCCTTTAACATAAATATTATTTAAGATAAAATAATAATTTAATTACCCATGAAATCATATTTACACCCAAATAATTTCATAAAATAATTTATAAGAAAACATAAAGGAAAAATCAAAATCATGAGAGTTTCTTAGAAAAAATGAGAACCTATGAAACATGTTTTCTTGAAAACATACATTTTTACCCTAAAAGGGAATAATTCTTTCTTTTGAAAGATTATTTTCTTAACTTTTCAAATAAAATTATTTTTCTGAAAACTCATTTGTAAGCATAAAAAATTTTTGTAGGTTCATTGGGACATCATCTTCATAGAATCCTTATAAGAACCCTTAAAATTATAATAAATATATGGTTGATTTAAAAAATAATTATCCATAGAAAAAATCATTACCCAATGAATTAGAGAGCTATATAGAGAAAAAAATCACCATAAACAATTATTTATGACCAAAGAATTCATTAGATATATAAAATATTACATTTCCACCATCAAAATAATAAAAACATCCTTTTAAACCCAATAGATTTTTTTTCGAATATTAATATATCCTCTTCCTTTAAAACCTAATTTTTGAAAATAAAAATTCTCAAGAAAAAGAGAAGGATAAATATTATTTTAAGAAAACATAGAATCTAATAAAGAAATCCAAAAAAATACAATAACGGTTTTGGTGGTTGGAAAATTCATTTACGCTGTATATGTTAAAATAGAACATTATTTTTGTATTTTTGTTAAAATAGTTCCTATAAAGTTAATAAAAACATTTCTTTTTAAAGTAGATAAAAGTACATTAAAATTTAAATCCAATGTCCTTTATAATTTATTTATTTTTATATAAATAAATTCATAAATTTTTTTAAGAATATGGACATAAAATAAAAATATTTAAAAAATGAATCTTTAATAAATTTAAAATAAGTTTTTATGTTAAAGTGTCCCTTAACATGAGTCGGACTCATCAAATATATTATTTATCTTCTTGAATAATAAAATTATCTTAATTATTTGATTAATTAATAAACTTTTTGATGTTCTCTATGTTATATTTTGTTTAATATTATTTAATATTTAATTATTTAATCAGTTAGGTTCACATTGGGTGTTGTGTTGATATTCATCTCATATGTCCAAAATGACTTTGGTAATTTGACTCTAGTCAGAGAGTTCATTATTTTATAATCTTCAGAGTAATAATAATGAAATTATTATCATTTTTATGTATCAATTTTACTTTTAAAATAAACTATGAAATATGGTTTTGAAAAATGAAGTTCATTATAATTATGGTGATGGTAGGCCGTAAGTACGGATGAGTAATGTACTTATTTTTCAAGGATCATTATAGAAAAAGAAAAGTATTATTTTATAATTTTTGAGTTATAATTATATAATAAATACCATATTATATCTATAAATATACTTATATATATCATTCATGTGATGTGGCGATAAAAAATTAATCACTTAACTTTGTGGAGGTGGCAGTCCACATGCACACACAAACAAACAATGTTATCATTCTTCAATGAAGGGAAAGATAAGAAACTAGATGATATATTAAATTTATATAAAGATAATTATTTCATGAATATAAAATATATACATTAAATCTATCATTATAACTAGCCATGAGGGTCAGGGATGGAAAATGAATTTCATTCGTTTGCAAGGAGGTAGTCCGCCGTACACACAAACTGTAACACCCGTGACTTTTATGTTATATAAATCATCAAAGGATTCTTTTTCTACACACAACACTTTCTTGGATTGCTTTACACGAAATCGCAACCTTCCTCGATAGCTTTCATCGTACGCAAGACTGAGTTTCACTAAACAAAGATATGCTAATAAAATATTATTAAAACTAGCCGTTATGAATAGTAATAACCACTTTTTGAAATTTCATAAATTTTATTTTTCAAAATGGACTTCATTTTTGGATTCGGAATATCGAAATTATCCAAGGGTGAAATTTTGGTATTTTTCTGAAAACTTTCAATTTTTGATGAATAGTGAAACCACTAAGTGGTAGTTAAAAAAATGAATTATTCATAAAACTTAATTTTACCGCTTCGGTGAGTAGAAATTCAAAAATCCGAGAGACACGGTTAATATCAAGGACTAAAATGTGGTTCAATGAGATGAAAATAATTTTTGGTGAATAGTAACATTTTACTTTTTTTTACCACGGTTAAAAGTTAATAGGGTAATTAAGGGTAAAAATGATATTATTAGTACCCTAACACATGTCCTAATTCTATTTTATAAGTGTAATTCGACCAAAAACAACCTTAGGAATAAAATATGACCATTTATTCCCACTTGGATTAGATTAGGACATTTATTATTAATTTATTTAAAGAAGGGTTAAAATAGTTAGAATCAAAGTTTAATAAGTAAATCACTTTTAATATGGGGTTATACATAAGATAAATTCGACTATAAATATTCATTAGAAAGATAAAGGGATTTCATACATAATGTTATTTTATTTCTAGTTTTTAGAAATTAAATAATTTAATTTATTTATGACACAAAGATGATGTAGTAATTATCTTATTAATAAAATATTGACATAATTGATATTATAAACACCAAAATAAATGAAATTTGAGACTTTTTATGAATTACACTAATTTTATAGATTAATATGACATGTTATTATTGATTTAATTAACTTATTTTGAAATAATCATTCTGTTATGATTTTCACAAAAATTAATTACTTAATAGTGTCAAAATTGACATAAAATTGTTTTTAAAACAAATATTATATTAGTAATTGTTATTTTATTACTAAAAATCTAAGGTTCGGCCAAATGACTTAGATAAGGTTATATATATTAATAATAAACAACTTGGGGTTCTTTTGGCTGCTTAGAGTAAGTTTATTAACCTTATAGTATAAGAACACAAGAAGACACAGTAAAAGTAATATTATATAACTTAATGTTAAATCTGAATGATATGGTTAAAATAGGAACCTAAACTTGTCTAAATTCAATTGGATGAGAGTATTTCGACCCATACCCACCTTAGCTTCGAAATAAATCAATTTGGAGCTATTTAAAACCGAACTTGACTTTATAATAAAATAATAGTTTTAGTTTTTCCAAAGGAGCCCCTCTCCTCCCTTATAAAAGGGAACCTCCTCCCCCTCTTCCTCACACCACTTTGAGTCTTCAAGCTCGGAAAAACCTTGCCAATTTATTCTCTCCACTTCCCTAGAAACATCCTAGAGGTTCTGGTCTTCTTCAAAGACCTATTTTAGTGCCCTAAAAGGAGGTCTCAAAGAAGCACTTCAAAGAAGAGGTAATGTCCGTTACCGATTCTTTCATCTTTATTTTTTCTTCCACTTCTTCTTCTTTAGTTGTTTAATTATGAAGTAATAAAATCAGAATCAATAATATAATAATATATTATTATAAGTATGAAACAACCCTATTTCACCATCTATCCATCCTACGGAAAAAGAAATCACCGCGCGTGCGTATGTACGGAATACCGTCTCCACGCCGTGGTGTAATCTATTTTCCACAACCAACTTACTTGGATGGGTATAATGGTGTAAATTATGACTATATATGACAATTATAAAGTGATACTGATTCTTAATTAGTATACATACACTCCAATACAATTCCACGATCATAGGAACGATATCATCACTCGTGCGTACGTACGGAATACCGTCTCCACGATGTGATGCGACTCGTTCTACATGATCTTAATTTCATAATGATTATATAAATGAATTGAATGAATGAATATGATATACATTACACTAATAGCATTCTGGAAATTAGGTATCTATAACCTAAAGTGAAGAATAAAAATTTATTCGACAAAACACGCATAAGAACAAAAAGTTATAAACACCCAAATAACAAGTAGCAATGAAATATTACTACTAAGAAGCTAAGAATATGACCATATATGATATCATAAAAATAAATATGATTCTTGAATAAGTCAATAACATTATTTAAATCATTATACAGGAGGTTCGGACACGTACAAAGCATATCGGACCTAAGGTAAGGGAAATATCACAATCTAATTTTTATCTGAGATTGTTTATACTTTGGTATTTATTGGGGTGTATTTTATCATCCAAATCCATGTTTCCTCAATATGTAATATTATTTACATCCACCTACAATTGTTTAAATCCAATTTTACCCTGCAGTGAGTTTTTAGTAAAGGATATGAAAGGAATCTTTTGTCGTTTTTCGTATGAGGTACTTTTTGACTTTTCTGAAAAAAGTACGAAGAATGTTTTTTTAAATTATACGGCATGAATGGATTTTTAAAACATTATTTCCAAGAATAATCCTTTACAAGTTTTCAAGTTTATTTTTAATCAACTTCTTTTAGTTTATAATTGTACGACATGTTAATAAAGGAAAAGTGTTTTTGAAGCAGAAAGGATATTTTTCTCAAGAATGGAGTTCAAGTGTTTTATCAAAATTATTTTCTATATAAGATAATAAAGGGTTCTATTTTTATCCCTATTGATTTGATTATGTTGTGATGGAACTATATTTTTATGAATTCCTTTATCTTATATGAATTGTTTTATGATGTCACGATTCCCATTTTTATTACATGGGTTATGCAATGATGTATGATTTATGATTTTGTGGCACACATAAGAATGGTATCATTATGAGATGGGTGGGACCTATATCTCCCTCCAATGCATTGGGTAATGATTTTATATCTCATGATATAGACATTGATGGAACGGTAGGTTATACCGGTTCAGTGAAACAGGACTGAAATGAGGGTGACTCGGTTCAGAAATAGACTTTGTCCACTAAGATAGTCTTGGCAATGAGTCTTGACTAATAAGAAATGATTATCTATGATTATGTGTGTATGCCACAAAGTTTAATGTTTTAAGTTATGATTATTGGGATTACATTTCACTACTATGATTTATCCCATGTTATGAAATTATGATCCCTTTTGCAGGTTAAGATTTCCAAAAGTTATGTGCTTATGAATATGATGTGATTGATATTTATTTTGTTTCCCATTACTGAGAATTTGAGCTCACCCTTTTGTATGTTTTATTTCCCCAGGTCAGGAAGAAGGTTATTATGTATAATATGCCAAAAAGGGACTCTAGATATGATGAAATAAATGGGAGGCAAAGTAGATGCTTTATGAACCAATTGTTTATGTTTCCCAGTTTCTAAATACACTATACCTATACGGTCCTTTATTGGTTTTGATATATGTTGTAATAAGTGTGATTCAATTCTGAATTAATAACAATGTATGTAAAGTATGGGTCGTTATAGTTGGTATCAGAGGAAAGGTATAGTCAACCTTTGGAAACTAGGATGTGAAAGCCTTAGTAAGAACCCTAAGGATAAGTCTAAGCATAGAACACAATCTTAGTGTTTTAGAAATGGCCATGAATAACCTAGGATAAGACCTTAAGTGTGAAATTTTATTCTTGATTATGTGGTTTTCCTATTATAATTAGTGTTTCTCACACTATTCTTCTTGGTTTTAGTCAATGGATGGAACCCGAAGGAACCGTGTTAATGCGGAATGCGACAGGTAATGCAATGATTGTCCCCCTGAGCAACCAAACGTTATGGGAGCTGGAATGCAAAATCTTATAGCCATGCTCACACAACTTTCTCAAGCTATGAATCATGCAGGACTTACAAATGAGAAAAGGAAGGAGAAACATTCGGTTGAATCCTTCATGAGACAGCGTCCAACTTCATTCAGCGGGTCTACTGATCCATTAGTTGCTGAACAATGGATTAGTACTACTGAAAAGATATTTTCAGTTCTTCAATGTTTTGAGCATGATAAAGTCATCTTAGCAGTGTATCGTTTGGAAGGTGATGCTGATCAATGGTGGAATCTTTTTAAGAATAAGAGGCAAAGGGATGAAATTGAGTCCATGGAATGGGACGAGTTCAAGAACTTATTTTTCAATAAGTACTTCCCTCGTATTCTTCGAACAAAGATGGATAGAGAGTTTCTTGAACTGAAGCAAAAGGATGATGAATCTGTTGGTATCTATGAAGCAAATTTTACAGGACTTTCAAGGTACGCTTCTGGTATTATTATCCAACCTGAGAGTAAGATCGATCAATTCATTAGTGTCTTAAAACCAAGTCTTCTAAGGGCCTTAGCCATAAGGGACTTCAATAACTATGAGGAAATCGTTCGATGTGCTCTGAAAGTTGAGATGGAGATTGGAGTAACCCATCAGTCATATGGATTTGATAAGAAGAGGAAAATGGAATTCAAAGGAAAATCTAATGAGCACACTGAAAAGAAGACGAGATTTCCCTTATGCTCAAAGTGTGGAAAGAAACATGGAGGGAGTTGTCTTAAAGGAACAATTAAATATTTCAAATGTGGAAAGGAAGGTCATCGGGCATTTGAATGTCGCGATGATGAGAAGAAGATGTCTAATGATGCAAAAAAAGGAAGGGATACACAGAATGAACCTAGTACACTTCAATGTTTCAAGTGCAAGGAGATGGGACCTTTTGCCAATAAATTCCCTAATCCAAGGGTTGATGATGATGGTCTACGTCAAAAAACTCTTAAGGCTAAAGACAAAGGAAAGTCACATGCAATTTCTATCAGCGATGTGGAGTACGATAACGATGTGGTGAAAGGTACACTTACCATCCACTCTAAAGTAGCAAATGTTTTATTTGATTCTGGATCCACCCACTCCTTTATATCTGAAGAATTTTCTAAGGGTATCACCGTATTACCTCAACAATTAGATGTTGAGTTAGCTGTGACAACACCTAATGGCACAACAGTCGCATCAAAAGTTTATAATTCTTCTCCGATTGATGTTTGTGGGAAAGTGTTTCCTGCAAATCTCGTGATCCTTCCTATAGTGGAATTTTATGTGATTCTTGGCATGGATTGTCTTTCTATACATGGATCTCATATCAATTGCCAAATAAGGGAAGTCACATTTCATATTCCAGATCAATCTATGATCTTCTATCGATGCAAGGATGAACATAACCTTCCAGTGGAAATTTCTTCCATTTTATGGGTATTTATTCCACTAAATGAAGGTTATTTATCTCAAATTGTTGGTGAGAAACTCATGATTAAGAATATTCCCATTGTACGGGAGTTTGATGATGTCTTTCCAGAGTAATTACCGGGTCTTCCACCGAATCGTGAAGTTGAGTTTTCAATAGAACTCGTACCGAGTGCTTTGCCTATTTCAAATACACCTTATAGAATGGCCCCAATTGAGTTGCAGGAATTGAAGAAGCAACTCCAAGAGAATCTTGATAAGGGCTTCATACGCCCTAGTGCATCACCTTGGGGAGAACCTGTTTTGTTTGTTAAGAAGAAATATGGATCAATGAGACTCTGCATTGATTATCGAGAACTTAACAAGATCACTATCAAGAACAAATATCCTCTCCCACGCATTGATGACCTATTTGACCAACTACGCGGAGCTCAATACTTTTCCAAGATTGATCTTCGTTCAGGGTATCATCAATTAAGGGTCAGAAGGGAGGATATACCAAAGACGGCTTTCCGTACAAGGTATGGACACTCTGAATTTATAGTGATGCCATTTGGTCTTACTAATGCCCCTGCTATCTTCATGGATCTAATGAATAGAGTCTTTAGAGACTATCTTGATCAGTTTGTTGTAGTATTTATAGACGATATTCTTGTCTATTCAAAGAGTAAGGAAGAACATGAAGATCACTTGAGAATTATATTGAAGACCTTGAGAAAGGAGAAGCTTTATGAAAAATTTACAAAGTGTAAATTTTGGCTTCAAAAAGTTGCATTTTTGGGTCAAATAATCTCAAAAGATGGGATATCTGTGGATCCATCAAAAAAAGAGGTTATCAAAAGATGGTCGAGACCAACAACAGTAACTGAGATCCGATTTTTTCCTGGTTTGGCTGGATATTATCAACGTTTTGTGAAAGATTTTTCACGATTATCTAATCCACTCACCAAGTTGACTCGGAAAGGAGTTAAGTTTGTTTGGATGGAAGAATGTGAAGAGAATTTCAAAGAGTTGAAAAGAAGGTTATCCAGTGCACCTGTGATCACACTGCCTTATAGTGGAGAAAGGTTTGTGATCTACAGTGATGAATCCAACAAGGGATTGGGGTGTGTTCTTATGCAAAATGATATGGTGATAGCTTATTACTCACGACAGCTGAAAATACATGAGAAAAATTAACCAACTCATGATTTGGAGTTAGCTGCGGTAATCGTTGAATTAATGATTTTGAGGCATTACCTTTATGGTGAAAGGTGTGATATTTATACAGATCATAAAAGTTTAAAGTATATTTTCACAAAAAAGGAGCTGAATATACACCAAAGAAGATGGTTGGAGCTGATTAAGGATTACGACTGCTCAATACATTACCACCCTGGGAAAGAAAACAAGGTGGCAGATGCATTAAGTCGACAAGACCACGCTAGTTTATCCATGATGAGGATCACAAAAGATCCAATATTTATGGATTTACAAAGGATAGATCTTGGAATTATAATGAAAGGGGAAAAATCGTATCTTTCTCAAATGAATGTTCAACCATCTATACATGTGAAGATTAAAGAGGTACAGAAAGAAGATGTCGAGTTACAAAAGAAGGTGAGAAATGTTCCTGAATTCAACCTTGATTATGATGGGATAATAAAGTTCAGGAATCGGGTTTGTGTTCCTCCCATCCACGAATTAAAGAAGGAGCTGCTGGATGAGGCTCATAGTTCTTCATTCTCTATTCATCCTGGAATCACGAAGATGTATAGGGACCTGAAAGAGTACTTCTGGTGGGATGTCATGAAAAGAGATGTTGCTGAATATGTCTCTCGATGCTTGGTTTGACAACAAGTTAAAGCTGAGAGACATAAGTCTAAGGGGATGTTACAACCATTACCCATACCTGAATGGAAATGGGAAAACATCACTGTGGACTTTGTCACAGGACTTCCTAAAACATCCAAAGGCAATAATGCTATCTGGGTCATAGTTGATCGTCTTACCAGGTCTGCACACTTCTTTGCTATTAGAGAGGATTTCTCTCTGGATCAACTTTCTAGGATATATGTAAAAGAAGTGGTAAGATTTCATGGAGTACTACTTTCTATTATATCTGATCGGGATCCGAGATTTAACTCGATGTTCTGGAGAAGTCTTCAGCATACTCTGGATACAGAGTTGAGTTTCAGCACTGCTTATCATCCTCAGACAGACAGTCAGTCTGAGAGAACAATTCAAACTCTAGATGATATGTTGAGAGATTGCTATATGGATTTAAAAGGTGGTTGGGATCAACACCTACCTTTGGTGGAATTTTCTTATAATAATAGCTTTCACTACAGTATTCAGATGGCTCCTTATGAAGCTCTCTATGGAAAGAAATGCAGGACTCTAACTTGTTGGGATGAAGTTGGGGAAAGAAATCTATTAGGACCCGATCTCGTTGATGAAATGGCAGAAAAGGTTAGATCTATTCAACAACACATAATATCAGCTCAGAGTCGACAGAAAAGTTATGCTGACAACCGAAGAAAAGCCCTAGAGTTTGAAGTGGGTGATAAAGTGTTCTTATGAATATCTCCCTGGAAGAGGGTTATGAGATTTGGAAAGAAGGAGAAGTTGATCCCTAGATATATCGGTCCTTTCGAAATACTAGATTGTGTTGGGAAGGTAGCTTACTGATTGGAGCTTCCACTGAATCTCTCTCAAGTTCACGATGTGTTCCATGTATCTCTCTGGAGAAAGTACATTCCTGATCCTTCACATGTACTCAGCTCAGAAGTTGTACCGCTGGATCAAGATCTTTCTTATGAAGAACAACCGATAGAGATTCTGGATCGTAGAGAAAAAGTCCTACGAATCAAAAACACTCTATTGGTGAAAGTTTTATGGAGGAACCACCAATTAGAAGAAGCTACATGGGAGCTTGAGGGTATGATGAGGGAGAGGTATCCTCATCTGTTTGTTACAAAGTGACGAATTTCGAGGGCGAAATTCATTTTAAGGGGGGTAGAATGTAACACCCGGGACTTTTATGTTATATAAATCATCAAAGGAATATTTTTCTACACACAACACTTGCTTGGCTTACTTTACACGAAATCATAACCTTCCTCGATTGCTTGCGTCGTACGCAATACCGAGTTTCACTAAACAATGATATGCTAATAAAATATTATTAAAACTAGCCGTTATGAATAGTTATAACCACTTTTTGAAATTTTATAAATTTTATTTTTCAAAATGGACTTCATTTTTGGATTCAGAATATTGAAATTATCCTAGGGTGAAATTTTGGTATTTTTCTGAAAACTTTCAATTTTTGATGAATAGTGAAACCACTAAGTGGTAGTTAAAAAAACTGAATTATTCATAAAAATTAATTTTACCGCTTTTGTGAGTGGAATTTAAAAAATCCGAGAGACACGGTTAATATCAAGGACTAAAATGTGGTTCAATGAGATGAAAATAATTTTTGGTGAATAGTAACTTTTTACTTATTTTTACCACGGTTAAAAGTAAATAGGGTAATTAAGGGTAAAAATGATATTATTATTACCCTAACACATGTCCTAATTATATTGGATAAGTGTTATTCGACCAAAAACAACCTTAGGAATAAAATATGACCATTTAGGCCCACTTGGATTAGATTAGGACATTTATTATTAATTTATTTAAAGAAGGGTTAAAATAGATAAAATCAAAGTTTAATAAGTAAATAATTTTTAATATGGGGTTATACATAAGATAAATTCGACTATAAATATTCATTAGAAATCTAAAGAGATTTCATACTTAATGGTAATTTATTTGTAATTTTTAGAAATTAAATAAATTAATTTATTTATGACACAAAGATGATGCAGTAATTATCTTATTAATGAAATATTGACATAATTGATATTATAAACACAAAAATAAATGTAATTTGAGACTTTTTGTGAATTACACTAATTTTCTAGATTAATATGACATGTTATTATTGATTTAATTAACTTTCTTCTTACTAATCATTCTGTTATGAGTTTCACAAAAAATAATTACTAAATAGTGTCAAAATTGACATAAAATAGTTTTTAAAACAAATATTATATTAGTAATTGTTATTTTATTCCTAAAAATCTAAGGATCGGCCAAATGACTTAGATAAGGTTATATATATTAATAATAAACAACTTGGGGTTCGTTTGACTTCTTATAGTAAGTTTATTAACCTTATAGTATAAGAACACAAGAAGACACGGTAAAAGTAAAATTATTTAACTTAATGTTAAATCTAAATGATAAGGTTAAAATAGGAACCTAAACTTGTATAAATTCTATTGGATGAGAGGCTTTCGACCCATCCCCACCTTATCTTCTAAATAAATCAATTTGGAGATATATAAAACCGAACTTGACTTTATAATAAAATAATATTTTTAGTTTTTCCAAAGGAGCCCCTCTCCTCCCTTATAAAAGGGCACCACCTCCCCCTCTTCCTCACACCACATTGAGCCTTCAAGCTCGTCCAAACCCTGCCAATTTCTTTTCTCCACTTCCCTAGAAACATCCTAGAGGTTCTGGTCTTCTTCAAAGACCTATTTTAGTGCCCTAAAAGGAGGTCTCAAAGAAGCACTTCAAAGAAGAGGTAATGTCCGTTATCGATTCTTTCATCTTTATTTTTTCATCCACTTCTTCTTCTTTAGTTGTTTCATTATGAAGTAATAACATCAGTATCAATCATATACTGATATGTTATTATAAGTATTAAACAACCCTATTTCACCATCTATCCATCCTACGGAAAAAGAAATCACCGCGCGTGCGTACGTACGGAATACCGTCTCCACGCCGTGGTGTAATCTATTTTCCACCACCACTTTACTTGGATGGTTATAATGGTGTAAATAATGACTATATATGACTATTATAAAGTGATACTGATTCTGAAATAGTATACATACACTCCAATACAATTCCACGATCATAGGAATTATATCATCACTCGTGCGTACGTACGGAATACCGTCTCCACGATGTGATGCGACACGTTCTACATGATCTAAATTTCATAATGATTATATAAATGATTTTATTGAATGAATATGGTATATATTACACTAATACCATTCTGAAAATGAGGTATCTATAACCTAAAGAGATGAATAATAATTTATTGGACAAAACACGCATAAGAACAAAAAGTTATAAACACCCGAATAACAAGTAGCAATGAAATATTACTACTAAGAAGCTAAGAATATGACCATATATGATATCATAAAAATAATTAAGTTTCTATAATAAGTCAATAACATTATTTAAATAATTATACAGAAGGTTCGGACACATACAAAGCATATCAGACCTATGGTAAGGGAAATATCACAATCTCATTTTTATCCGAGATTGTTTATACTTTGGTATTTACTGGGGTGTATTTTATCATCCACATCCATGTTTCCTCAATATGTAATATTATTTCCATCCACATACAATTGTTTAAATCCAATTTTACCCTTCGGTGAGTTTTTAGTAAAGGATATGAAAAGAATATTTTGTCGTTTTTCGTACGAGGTACTTTTTGACTTTTCAGAAAAAAGTACAAAGAATTTTTTTAACATATATGGAATGAATGGATTTTTAAAAAATTATTTCCAAAAAGCTTCCTTTACAAGTTTTCAATTTTATTTTTAATCAAATTCTTTTAGTTTATAATTGTATGACATGTTAAGAAAGGAAAAGTGTTTTTAAAGTAGAAAGGATATTTTCCTCAAGAATGGAGTTCAAGTGTTTTATTAAAATTATTTTCCATCTAAGATAATAAAGTGTTCTGTTTTTATCCCTATTTATTTGATTATGTTGTGATGGAACTATATTTTTATGAATTCCTTTATCTTATATGAATTGTTTTATGATGTCATGATTCCCATTTTTATTACATGGGTTATGCAATGATGTATGATTTATGATTTTGTGGCACACATAAGAATGGTATCATTATGAGATGGGTGGGACCTATATCTCCCTACAATGCATTGGGTAAAGATTTTATATCTCATGAGATAGACATGGCTAGAACGGTAGGTTATACCGGTTCAGTGAAACAGGACTGAAACGAGGGTGACTCGGTTCAGAAATGGACTTTGTCTTCTAAGATAGTCTTGGCAATGAGTCTTGACTAATAAGAAATGATTCTCTATGATTATGTGTGTATGCCACAATGTTTCATGTTTTATGTTATGATTATTGGGAATACATTTCACTACTATGATTTATCCCATGTTATGAAATTATGATCTCTTTTCCAGGTTAAGATTTCCAAAAGTTATGTGCTTCTGAATATGATGTGATTGATATTTCTTTTTTTACCCTTACTGAGCATTTGAGCTCACCCTTTTGTATGTTTTATTTCCCCAGGTCAGGAAGAAGGTTATTAAGTATAATATGCCAAAAAGGGACTCTAGATATGATGAAATTAATGGGAGGCAAAGTAGATGCTTTATGAACCAGTTGTTTATGTTTCCCAGTTTCTACAGACACTATACCTATACAGTCCTTTCTTGGTTTTGTTATATGTTGTAATAAGTGTGCTTCAATTATGAAATAATAACAATGTATGTAAAGTATGGGTCATTATACAAACTATGATTTTTTTCCAATTTGATGTTATAGGAGATGGATATAGGTTTTAATAAAATCATAGTATATATAAGATACATATTTTATTACCTTATCAGGGTCGGAGAGGATTTAATGAGGTAGAAGATGAAATAAAATGAAAATTCTTTGTTTAAACCCATACCTATTATTTAAAAAACAACTTTAGGTTTATACCTAAATTATTCCTAGGTTGGACTTATGATAAAACCATGACCTCTAGGATGAGGTTAGGGATTTAATAAATGTATTTGGTTAGGAATTTATTAAACCAAGGATGTTTTTAAAGTCTTAAGAAATGTAGAAAGGAGGTTCTATTTTATAAGTTAGGGGAGGGTCACTCTTAGAATTTCGTAAAGTGTTAAATAATATAAATTAATTTGAATATTAACATGGATACAAATTAATATTACTCAAATTTAATATGATAAAGAGTAAAAATACTCCCATAAAATAGAGATTTGATAAGTTTTGATGATTTTTTCTCCATTATATCTTTTTTCTAACCCCTATTAACCCATTTTGATGATTACTAAGATAGTAATTTTTTTTTTCATTTTTAGAGGTTAAAATAGTAACTATAAAAAGAAAATTGGACCATAAATGGAGAATGGTTGATATTTTCATCCATATCCTGATAACATGTATAACAATAGGTTCTTCAGGTATTTTAATTCATTTAATAAAATATTATTTATTATAAAAAGTCATTAATGTCATTTTTGGAACTATTCATTTAATTTGAATTTTAAAACCACATGACCAAAATAAATTCGAATATAATAAAATAGAAAATAACTAAAATTTTACATTTAAATAATAAATTTGTAGAACATAATAATTAATTAAAATTATATTAGCTTAAATATTTCTAAATTTATTTATTATAATATTTTATTAATAGAATAAATATTGTGTCGGCGTTGAGTAAGCATTTATGGTAATTAAATCATCCCTAAAAATTAAAAATAAATTACCATGATAAAAAATAATTTATCTATAAAATAAAAATTTATAACCAAACATATTTTTTTATCCCTGTCAAAAAAATTTGTAGATATTAAAAGCAATAAAGTGACATTTTTGACATTACCTTTTACATAACTATAATAAAGATCAAAATAAGAGAAACATGACATGAATTTGAAATATTTTAGAAAATAGGATGAAAATGGCTGAAATACACACATCCAATAGGATAAAGTCAAGTATTAAAGCCATTTTTTTGTCATTATCATATTATTTTCAACCTCAATTAGTCAATTTACCTTTACTATGGAGACAATTATCTACTATTGTTCTATTTATAATAAAGAAAATAAGAGAGGCCTATTTACCAAATTTAGTCCTAATTATTGAAAATATGGAATCAATTTTTTAATATTAAATTTCAAGAAGTGGAATAAATAAATTTATGATTAAAACAAAAAAATGTAAGGAAAATCAGTTTTTCAAAAAAAATTCATTTTTAAGTATAAAAATATTTTTTTACCAAATAAAATCCTAAAAACGATTCCAATAAACTTAATTGGTATATTTACAGTATAATAGAATTGATTTTAATTTTAAATCATTCAAAATAATTTCAAATTCATAAATTATGGAATAAAAAATATAGTTTGCAGTAAAAATCAATATTTTCTGCCATTCACTAAAATTAAATCTATTCAGAAAAATAAAAAAGTGTCTCTAAGATAAATTTTACATGAAGATTTAAAAAATTATTTTTTTATCAAATAAAATTTCTAAAATTTACATAAATTAATTATAATATTCTCTCACAAAAATAAATAAATACCATTTTTGATGAAAATGTATTTTTAGAGAATAAAATGATTTTACTAAATAATGGGGGATTATTTATTAAGAATTAATCAATACTTTTTTATTTATTATGAGTTATATATTTATATTTTATAATGGTTATAATCTTATTAATACACTTTAGTTCATCTATTAGTCCATATTAACCATAATTAAATAAAAATAAACTTCATGGTTTGTTTATGCTTAATATTTCTTTTCTTGGATTCTATTGAGAAAAGTATTTATTTAAAAATATCAGGATATTAAATTTTCCCACAGTTAATAAATTCAATCCTCAAAATTATAACTTGTTCCCAGTTATAAAATGTTTGAAATTTGAAAATACCTTTTTTGAAATCCCACATCCTAAAATGGTTTAATAAAACTTCTTGAGAAGAGGAAAAGGTAAATAAGAAGGTAATCTCGAGTAAAAAAATACTAGGTTTACAAAGAGGATAAAATTAGAGGTAATTAAAAATATTAACATTGAAGAAAAACTAATTTCTAAATGACGATGGATAGTGATCAAGAACATTAATCACAAGAAAGTGATTGATCATTAGAAATTAAAAGACCACAAAACTGAAAATCAAAGTGGTGTGGAAAGACCATTGATTCTTGGAAAATTAATGTAATGGGGGTAAATTTTTGTTTCAAGATCCATTTTATATATTTGATTAATTACATTACTATATAGATAAATAACATAACAAGAATATACATACTTGATAAGTATAATTTCATCACTTAATCGATTTCCACCATAATATCATATTTTTCTCCAAATTATGAGTATTCAAGATGTATTTTTTCCCTCTAAACCACTAAAATCAACCTTTACTAGATCAAATAATTCCTCAAAATAAATTTTTTCCTATGTTTAGACTTTAACTAAAAAAAATTATTATAAAAAGTTAAGATAATTCCAAAAATCAGTAAAACTTCATATGATAAGATACAACATTAATCTCCAAATCCTCATTAATAACACCCAATGTTTTATATAGATAATTTTACAAATAAGTAAACATAAAATTCTTCAAAATATTCCCAAATAAGTTTGAACACCAAAAAACATGAGGACTTTATCAAATATTCTTTCGATATTAATTTAGAATTTACCTTTAATGAACATTATATACCGAAAAAATTTATATTACTTAATTATATAATCTCCAAAATATGCTAAGTATTTCCATTAATGGACTAAATAACCATATATCCAAATTAAAATCATAATTTTTCAAAAAGATAATTTAAACTTTATTCCCCAAATAAAAATCCATATTATAAAAAAAGTATTTACATTCACATTATATATATAAGGTTCAAAAAATAGTGAAATTCTGAAATAACATAAATCACTTAATCATCAAATCACTTTTCAATCCTATGGTTATCTATATGATAAAACATATGTTCCAAAATTGTAATAACCCATAATTACCTCAATATAAAGTATCATATAAACCCTAATGGTTTTTTGTATCATTAAAATTATGTCCCAAAAATAAGAAGATCATTCTTCCTCAAATAACGATTTCACATGTTTAACTTAAGGGTTACATATAACTCAAAAAACTATTAAAACTCAATAAATGTCTCCCAAAGTACACCAATCACATAAAAAATCTAAAGAGTATTTATATTTTTGAACTTATTTTTATCCTTAAATATTAAACTACATCATAACTATTAAATCCTTATATAAATGCACCATGATTATTCAAAATTATTCATAATCCATAATCCATGATTTTTAATCTCATTCCTTAATACGTACTTCCTAAAAACAAAAATATAAATATTTTTCTAATATTTAATAATATCAAATCATAACATAAGATATAGTATATACCTCTCATATTCCATTTTTAGTTTCCTCATGTTCAACTATAATGGAATTAATCATTACTAAACATTTTTTTGTATGGTCTTTTTGATCATTTTATTATGTTTTCCCTATAGGATATCAATTTTTATAATGAACATACTTCCCACATTCAAAATATTCAATAGATTCCTTGGGAATAAATTTACTCCCATTTATAGTAATAACTAAATGCTTCTTTTTTTCCTTGGAATATTTTTTACTTTATATAATCCTTTACCATGTACAAAAAATCATCCTATTTTTTAAAGATATTTTCCTCAGATATTTTCCCCATATTCTTGACTTATAGGTCATTGAATATTTTTACCTTTATGATCTTTATCACTTGAATGTCAATAAAGATTCATTTCTATCTTATTTGACGTGTTAGTGAAATCACATAGGTTGACGTTGTTAATCATAACTCATGATATCTAATTAAGAATAACCATAAGAGTTTTCACTACAACTTCTATTTTTCTAATCTTCATATTCAGATAACCACCACATTTTCCTTAACATGCATTGTTAATTTGGATCATGCTAGATCCAACCATTTACTAAATCCCAAAATGATAGTGTGAATATATCAATAAAATAATAATAAAACATATTATGATGAGTATAAATACTAATAAATACTTAATAATGTTATCTTAAACTCTTTTAATTTATCCAAAATAACTATAATTTTCCCTAACACACTAACCATTGTGTTTTTATAGGACTTTTAACTTATGCTAAAAAAATATCCTATCCTATAACGTAATCTAAACCTTTCCAATATTACCAAATATAAATAAAAAATCTTAATCAACCCATAATTACCTTTTAAGTCAATAATTTATTCTCTTAAATTTCTAGATCTTTATAGTTTATAGTTTTAGAGAATTAGGCCAAAAATATTACACAAAAACCCATATAATACATATTGGAAACTTACTCTTAGAAACAAGGCTTCTTTTCATGAATTTTTTTTTGAATTTAAAATTTAATTCATCTTTATTCCCAATTGTTCTTAAAACCTATGAAAAACATTTAAAAAAATTGGATGATCATAAAAAGAGCAGTAGGGACATAAAAAACCCATTAGTCAATTTTAGAATCAAGAGATCATAAAAAGAGTTTTCCTTGTATATAAATAATATTTGAGAAAAAATAATAATTTAATTCCAAATGAAATCATATATACTACGAAAATTATTTTTTAAAAAATTTATAAGAAAATAGAACGGAAAAATCATAATCTTGAGGGTTTCTTAGAAAACATAAGAACCCATGGAAAAGATTTCTAAAAAACATATCTTTTTACCCTAAAAAGGAAAAATCTTTAATTTTAAAAGACCGCTATATTTCATTTTGAAATCAAATATTTTTTTTATGAAAAATCAATATAAGTTTATAAAATTAAATTAGGTTATTTGGGGCATCCTCTTCATAGAACCCTTTTGGAACCCTTACCATTGGAATAACTATACGGTCAACTTAAAATATAATTTTCTAGAGAACATAATCATTACCCATTATATTTGAGATATATTTCAGGCTCACCCATAATCATAAAAAATTTTAAAGTACTATATAATCCATGAAATACATAAAATATTTCATTTCCATCAAAAAACTCATAAATATATTCTTTCAAACACAAGATTAATACATTTTTAGATATGGATATATTCCTTTCTCTTAAAACCTGATTTTACAAACAAAAATTTACATAACAAAGGGAAGGGGGTGTTTCTTTTAATAAAACATATAATATTATAAAGGTAGAAAATAATAAAGTAAATTTTAGGGTGGTGGGAAAATGCATTTACATTGTATATGTTAAAGTACAACACTCTCTTTTTCTTTTTATCAAAATGTTCTATATAAAATATATGAAAATATCCATATTAAAAACCATTGAAAGAAAGTCAAAAGTTACATAAAATTAATTTATAATTCATTTATGTAAAAATAAATTCATCTTTAAAATAATGTTAATAATATGGACTTGGCATAAAAATATTTAGAAAATAAATCTTTAAAATATTTAAAATAAGGTTTTAAGTTAAAGTGTCTCTTACCTAGAGTCTGATTCATCATGTACGTTATTTATATTCATGAAAAATAAACCTATGTTATTTTTTACATTACTAAGAAACTTTTTCAAGTTCATTATTTATTTTATTTTATTTAATACCATGTCATATTTAATTACTTAATCAATTAAGTTCACATCGGGCATTTTGATGATATTCAGCTTATATATCCAAAATTATTGGTAGTTTTATTGTAGTAAAAGTGGTAATTATTATATCATATATAGAATAATAATTATATAATTTTCCTTTTTGTGTATCGATTATACTTGTAAAATCAACTATGAAATATGGTTATGAAAAATGAACTTCCATACACTCATGAAGATGGTAGGTCATATGTATGCATGAGTAATAAAACCATTTTTAAATGATCATTATGGAAAGAAGGTAAGTATTGTTTTATCTTTAAATAATTATCATTATATAATAAATAACATATTATTTTATTAAATAAACTTATATATATTTTACACATGATGTGGTGATGAAAAAATAATCACATCGTTTCATTGAGGTGGTAGTCCATACGTACCCACGAATGAAGTTATAATTTTTAAATGAATTAAATGGTAATAATATATATGATATATTAATATTATATAATTATAATTATTTAATGAATATTATATATAAACATCAAGTGCAACATTATAACCATTTATGAGAGGTGGTGATGGAAAATGAATTACATCGGTTCACGAGGCTGTAGTCCACTGCACATAAGAACAATGGTTTTCTTTCCCATTTGATGGAAGATGAGATTGATATAGGTTATAAAAACATTCCATTATATTAAATATTCATATTATATTATATAAATATATTTTTAGAATATTTTAGGAGGTAGAATAAAAAATAAAATGAAATTGCTTGGTCAAAAACCATACATCTTTTTTAGAATCCTCTTTTGGTTTATACCTAAATCCTTCATAGATTAGATTTTTGATCAAACCAATGCTAATTTAATTTTTCAAGGGATTTAATAATTGGATATGGGAAGTTATTTTCGAAACAATAATGTTTTTTTAATTCTGAATAAAATAGTAGAGGAGTTTCACTTTTATAAGTGAGGGAAAGGGCACACTTTGAATTTCTTAAAGTATTAAATTAATATAAATTAATTTTCATATTAAAATTGATATAATTGATATAATTTTAGGATAAGATTAAAATTAGTATAAATAATGAAATAAAATAAAATATTTAAAATTTTTTGTGATGTTTTCCAATTATGTTTTTATTTTAACCCTTGTTAACCCATTTTGATGATTACCGTGATAACATTGTTTTTTGGAGTTTAGGAGTCAATATAGTGATTATAAAAGGAAAATTGGAACATAAATGGTGAATGATTGAAATTTTAAACCATATACCAATAAAATGGATAAAGGGAGTATTTTTATGAATTTTAAATTATTTACTAATATATTATTTATCATAAAATATCATTAATTTTATTTGTAGAACTATTCACTTAATTAGACTTTGAAAACTACATAAAAAAATGGAATTAAAAAATAATCCTTAATTTTTTTTTAAATGATATATTTATCAAAAAAATTCTTGTAAAAAAATAATTAATTAAAATTATATTAGTTTTAATATTTTTAAAATCATTTATAATATTTTTTTATTTATTGAATAAATACAATGTTAGAAATTTGAAAGAATTAATAGAAACTATTTCATCAATAAAAATTATAAATTAATTAACATGATAAAAAAATAATTTAAATTTAAAATTAAAAATTATAACCAAGCAATATTTTTTATACCTTTCACAAAATATTATATATATTAAAAGAAATAAAGTGACATTTTTTTACCATTTACATAAATATAGTAAAGTTCAAAATCAAAGTAATATGACACCATGTTGATATATTTTATAAAATTTGGTGTAAATGTATGAAATACACTCATATAATAGGATAAATGAAAGTGTTTGGGAAATTTTTTGTCCTAATCATATTATTTTGAACATTAATTACCTCATTTACACTACTAGAAATCTGACCTTTCCCAACACTTCTATACCAAAGGTTCGTAAAAACCATTGGTATAGGTCCCCATTCCCAATGGTTTGGCCAAACCATTGGTAAATCCCACCTTGAGGCCACCTTTCCCAATGGTTTTCCAAAACCATTGGGAAAAGTCCATTGTGTGGACACCATTCCCAACAGTTTAGCCAAACCGTTGGGATAGGTATACCCTTTCCAAATGGTTTGGCCAAACCGTTGGGAAAGGTCTCCCATATACCAACCTTCCACCCAGAATATCACCGAGAATCAAAGATCTATACCAACGATTGTCAAAACCGTTGGTAAGGTCTATACCAACGGTTTTGACAACCGTTGGTATAGATCCTTTTATTTTTATCAGATATTCTTACCGATAACATTATATAAATAAAAATTTAAAATAATTATGAGAATACATATATATATTTATGTAATTATGTTCACAAAAGTCATGTTAGGTTAGTGGTTAAGTCATTCAATGATAAACTAGGGGTCCAAGGATCAAATCCCAGCTGAGTTTTTTTTAAATACATATACCAATGGTTCTATAACTGTTGGTATAGATTTTCATATTACTTATACCAAAGGTTTCCAAAACCGTTGGTATAGGTCTATACCAACGGTTTTCCCAAAACCCTTGGTATAGATCTATCCCAACGATTTTCTTGGCAACGGTTCTCCAAACCATTGGTATAGGCTATACCAACGGTTTGGAGGCCTATACTAATGGTTCCAAACCGTTGGTATAGGTTAGTTTTCCAGTAGTGTTACCCTTACTGCGATGATAATTATTTTCTATGGTTACTATTCATAATGATTTAAAATAAAAAAGGATCTAATTATAAAAATATATATCATTATTCGAAATGTGGAATGAATTTTTAATATAAAATTTATAAAATTGGAAGAAATTAATTTAATATTAAAACTCAAAACATGAAGAAAACAGTTTAAAAAATGCATTTTTAAGTATAAAAATGTTCTTATACCAAATTCAACCATAAAATTTATTCTAATGAACTTAATTGGATTACCCATTATATAATAGAACTAATATTACTTTTAATCTATTTTATAAAATAGAACTACAAAAATTCTATAATAAAAAAAATCTTTCAATAAAAATCAGTATTTTTCACTATTAATTGGAAAATCAATTTTTCATAAAAATATTAAAATTTACTGTAAGATAATTTTGAAATGAAGATTTTAAAAATTATTTCATTTTTATGAGAAAATATTTATAAAATATTCAAATTTGTTTAAAATATTCTATCAAAAAATTAATAAAAACCCATTTTTGAAGAAAACATATTTTTGAAGAAAATATATTTTTGAAGAATAGAATGACTTTACTAAAAATTGAGTGCTTATTTCCTAATAACTAATAAATAAATTTTTATTTATTATTACCTTTATATATATACCTAAATGTTTTTAATCCTATTCATACTCTCCAATTCAATGACTAGGTTATAACAGATATATTTAAATAACAGTATTTCATGATTCTTTTAAGCTCGCTGTTGCTTATCTTGTATGTTATCAAACATAGTATTTCTTTTAAGATTTTAGGATATTAAATTATATATTATATGAGTTAATATATTTTTATTTAAATCCTTCATACCTTATCTTATTATCTTTTATTTACATGAAATGTGAATAAATAACCCTTCAATTACATTTAATCCATCTATATACAATCTATGATTTTAGAACTCAAAGATACATGTAATTTATAATCCACAGATATTTAATAAAAAAATTCCAGAGATAGAAATTTTTTATCTATTCATTTTGAATTAAAGATGTCATAGGGATTAATACTTTTTTGTATCATCATAAAGTGGGCACAACTTGTACTAAGTGTTGTCCAGATCTATTTATATAATATTACTATCACTTTAGGTTGAAAGTGAAGAAGAGTCTAGTATAGAAATGTATAATAAATATATAATAGTGGATTTAGGTATTTCTTATGACATACCTATTTAACATTTGATATATCATGCATATTTTGACTCTTCAATTTAAATTCTTAATCTAGTTTAATTTTTAATGTCTATATATTTACAAGAAATTATATATCATTGATTATGTATAACCAATATTTTAAAGTAATACTAAGTGTTACTCAACATCCTCCAAAATTTTCCAATAATATTCACAAGATTTATTGATTATATTATTTTATTTATTTACTCATTAACATACTACATAGTAATTCGAAGTAATCTATTCAAAATATCACAAAATGAAATTCTCAAACTTATATTTACCTATCAATTTCACGGATTAGTTTATTAAATCATTTTTTAATGATTTAATTTTTCTTCTTCATACATTATGGACGAACTAATATATAATGTTGTGTGTGAATAATTTTAAAAATAAATATATTTTTCTTAGTACTTCAATTCACCCAATTTATGCAGTTTCATATTGAAGTTATCTCTTTTTCATTCAGTTGATCAACAATTGGCATCATAGAAAGTCTCTGAAGAATTAGATTCTACTTTCTCACTTTATCATTGCAATTAATATCATCTTGCATCCAAGAAATTATTTTCTCTAATAATATAGAGAGGAAATAACCAATTAAGAAATTTTTTTATTATCATTCTCCTTTATTTCAACATTTGTGTAAGAGAAAAACTTTGATGAAATTTTAATTATTTTTTTCTTTTTCAAACATCTTTTTTAAAGATCCCTCTATTAATTTTTTAAAATTTAATAATAAAAAATGGCTTTTAATCCTTTTTTATTTAATAGAATTTATTATTATTACTACAAATACATTATGGAATCAATAATTATATTTAAGAGTCTTTCTAGTTGGATAATATTTATTTGATCTTATTATATTCCCATGAAGGAAGGAAAGACCTTTTCTCCTACATAAATTTTATGTTATATTTTAAATATTCATATCCAAAATATTCTAACCTATAATAATAGTATTGATTCTTAAAAACATATATCATCACTTTAAAATACTCATGATATCTATAATTTCAATTATCTTAACTTTGGATGGAATATATCAATAAGTAACACCTCATTTGATAATGAACCGACTTTAGGATAGACAGAAGAAGATTAGGATAATCCTAAAAAATTTTATGCGACCTTTGAATATTTAAAAACATAAAATCTTATATATTTGATAAAGAACATGGAAATAATTATTCCAACTCATCAATTGAAGATAGATATGAATTGATAATTATTGTATCTATATTTTCCATCAGCACATCCTTCTAAATAGAAATATAATGATGGACTTGATCCACTTACCAGTTCAAAATGCTTAGTAAAAAGTTAATTCTTTTAAAAAATATCATAAAAATTTAATTTATAAATGATGACTAGAAGCTCTAATAAATATATATTTTTTGATGTTTTTAAAAATTAATCTAAGCTATAAAAACCATCAATTAAATATTATAATATAAATAATAATTCATTTGAATTAAAATCTATAAATTTAAAATTGATATATGTAAATTGGATTCAATGGTTGATGAGTTTAAGGAGAAAAACTCAAGATAATAAAAAATTTACAATCAAAACAAGGTAAAATCAAAGAACCTTATGCTTAATCAAGAATAGTTACCACCGATGGAACCTTAACATTAAAAAATTATAAAATCAAAGATACAGCCTCTATAATTTTCTCCAAATGTAAAAATGATAAATTCCTAAAGTCTATTTTTTTTAAATAAGACTCTATATATATTCCTTATTCCTTATAATTATCTAAAAAATCGATATTAATTCAGATACTTTAAGAATAATGAAATAAATGTTTACCATAACTATAAAAAACCAAAGGATACTAGAAATAATGAAAAATAGATAAAAAAAGTAAATTATTATTCTAAATATATTTTGTTCTACAACATAAAAGTCAAAAAGAATTAGTTTTTAAAATATATCATATATAATACTCATCACAAAGACTCATTGGATAGAGAGAACACCATCTCCCTGAATCAAATGTAAAAAATAAATATCACCTTCCCAGTGTATCATCTTTGAATATCCGACCAATATAATTCTATTTAATTTGTTATTAGGACTCAAGATTGATGAGTTATCATAGACCCACCTATATTTATTGTTTTCATATATTTTTAATTCTATGAAGTTTCAAATTTTCCTAAAATATATCTCCTTAAGAACTATTTCTTTTCACCATTATATATGTGATTATTGAATTAAATGGTAAGATCTCAAGTATGGTTTCATTTTAACATACATGAATTTATGTTATGAATATTTTTAAATTTTAAAAATAAAATAGTGTAATTACACCTTAATTGGTAAAACTACTTACAAACTTTTTGATTCTTGAAATTTCTCCCAGAATTCTCTCCCCCTCTTGTAAAATTCATTACTAAAATCATACTATAGAGGAGATTTCTTCTTGTTCCATTTCAACTGGTGTTTCCCAAATTCATAAATTATATTATAATTTTTCCTCGAACACTTATAGAATGGGTAGGATCATTAAATTTATAAGATCAAATTGATCATAAAACTCAATTAAATAGGGAAATGGATTGTTAAAAAAATTATAAAAACAGACATCCTCTTCTTATTTAATAATAATATTCAATTTAATAAGTTTTTTTATAAAACCATAAATCCCATTGAGAAAAATGAGGATTAATATAAGAAACTTGAATATTTAGAGATATAAGTGGGAATAAAAACCTTATTTTCTTTACTTCCCATTTCATCCATGTCTAAGGAATAAGGGGATGTAGTATGGATTTAATGGTAAGTTGGGTGGTTCTATAGAATCTAACCAAAAAAAGATAATGACTATAAGTAAAAGTGTATTAACTATTAAAACTAATAAATGATAATATTTTTCATTTTTCTTTTTGATAATTACAAACAAGAAGATTTTTAGTGGAACTAATTTAATTAAAACAAGACACTCTATATAAATAGAGGATACCATATGTTTATATTATTTATTTCAATTGGTAATTTATTTATTTAATCAATATTCGGAAACACAAATATTTTATGAGTAAATGTACCATGTTTTATTATCATAAATAAGGAAATTTATGAGTTATCCTATGAATACCTCTATCCTCTATCCTCCAAATCTATAGTTTTAATGATCATATGATACTTGTTTGTTTTTTTACTCTATGGATATGCCTCATGATCATTAAAAAAGGGGATATAATTGGGCTACCTTCTAGACACCACTTTCCACATCCTATGGGATACCTAGCTTCAATGATAATATGGAACTCATCTTGTTATTTAAATACTTAAGTGGTTTCATTAATAATTAATGATAGATATTTTTTTGGAAATTCACACAATGAACTCCATAGATAAATGAAATATGAATAAACAAAGGAAAAAATCATTAAGATCTCAAAAATATTAGAATAGGTTGATCTACCAGTTAAGCATTAAAGGAATCAATGGGGCACTAAAAAAATGACACAAAAGTATAATGTTATGAATTATTACCAAATATATAACAAATATGATGAAAATGAATGAATTTTAAAAAAATAAATAAATTGGTGATGTTATTTGTGGAGTTAACCTCATAATCTAATTCAAATCATTATAATAAAAAGACCAAGTATAAAATAAAATGGATAAAGATCATAGAATATAAAAAAATCATCAATACCAAATGAGACTTCATCCCAACACCACTTCAATTAGGATCTGATAAGTGCAAAATAATGAGTGAAAGATGTATTGAAAATCATAGAAATCAAGGTCATGAAAGTTAGAAATTAGTGAAAAAATTAGTATAATGAATTTATTTTATCCAACTCAATATCAATTCTTCAACATGCTATTTATTATATACTATGAAGTGAAAAAATATCTTCTATATTACAATCAAAATAAATTATAATAAAATTTTCATAAAAATGGTTAGTTATAGATGAATCCACAAAGATTAAAATGTTTAAATGATCTATTTTCAAATACATGTTAGTATCTCTAAATATAACATATTAATTTTGTTTTAAAAGTTTATATTCAAATTACATTACTATCATAATTTCCTTAAAGTCAAACTATGTGAATAGTCTCAAAAATGACTTCAGTGGTATATTATGTTGACAAATATTTTATTAAAGGATTTAAAATTCATAAAAATTGTCTTTGGACATGTGAGTGGAATATGGTATATAATACCAAACATCTTCCGATTATGGGTTAGTTTTCCTTTTATAGTAACTTTCTTGACTCTTATTGTGTAAAAAACATTTATATTTAGGTAATCATCAATCGGGTTAACAAGGGGTTAAAAATAAGAGATAAAACTGTAAAAATCACCTAAACATGTATAAATATTATTGGATGAGATAATTTTAAATCATCCTCATCCTATATTTTAAATATTTCATTTTTTTCTTCATGAACATGGAAATTAATTTATATTAATTTTATACTTTAAGTATTTTCAAGGGCACTCCTCCCTTCACTTATAAAAGGGAATATCCTCTCCTCTATTACTCACAAATTTTTAGCACTCTAGGGAAGCCAATACATTCCCAAATATCTATTAAAAATCCCTCACCATTTATTATAGGTCCTAGTATCATCGAAATACCAACCCTAGAAGGCTTGAGGTATAAGAGAAAGAGGTTATTTGAGAAGAAGGTATTAGTCTTAACCGACCTATTTCAATTTTATTTCTTATTTTACCACCTTCAAATATTCTTCAACCTTGTTGAAATAATGAAAATACTATATTACACATGCTAAAATTTTATTATGATTACAATACAACCCTTTTTCATCTTCTTTTTCGTGCTATGGGAAATGAAAAATTCAATCATAGGTACGTATGGATTACCACATTTATGAAATGATGCATTTCATTTTTTATCACCACATGAAAGGATGTTTATTATGATGGTCTAATTAATATATATATATGATATTAATGAAATAATTATTATTTCATTGATATAATATATCATTTATTTTATTTCCTTTCCATCCATTGAAAAAATGACAATGTTGTGTATGTACTTGTGTGGGATACCACCTATACGAAGTGATGTTATCCATTTTTCATGTAAAAATTTAATGGATGGTTTAAAAATTTTATTTGATGTACATAATTTATAATAATTTCTTGATTAAGATTTTAGAGATGATGGAAAAATTACTCCTTTTACCATAGTCAACCTACTGAATCCATTTCCGACTTATAAGCCAGATATTCTCAAAACACCAAACATAAAATTAATCGATTAAGTAATTACATATAACATGGATATAGGTAAAATAAAAGTAATAATAAACTTCAAAAGGGTTATTAATATAGTGAGTAGTTAAATAATGTTTATTATTTTATAAGATAAAAAATGAACATAACATGTTAGACTTGAGGTATGAGACACTTTACTATAAAAATTAATTTTAATTATCTTAAATATTTAATTTTGGAATATTTTTCCCCTATTTACATAATATTAAAATACATTTATTCATGTATTTATAATGAAATAAATTTATTATAAGTTAAAGTTTATGTCCCGATTTATGTTTTTCAATATTTTCAAAAGGAATATTTTAACATATTTTATATAGGATGATTTGATTTTAATAAAAGAAAAAAGGAATGTTATATTTTAACATATAAAATGTTGATAGATTTTCATAATATTGAAACCATTATTTTATGTTTTTCTTTATTTATAAGCTTACTTGTTTTATTCAATGAAAAACCATCCATCTTGTTATTTTGTGTATTTTAGTTTTAAAAATTGGTTATTAAAAGAAAGAGATATATTAATATTTAAAAATATTTTACATATGGTTTAAAAAGTATATTTTGTTTGATTTTTGTAATGGAAATTAATGATTTTATATGTTTTATATTTGTTATTATCTTTGGAAATTGTTTATGATTATGGGTGACCTCGATACAGCTCTCCAATGAATCGGTTAATGATTTTGTTTTATGAATAATAATGTTAGAATTCGATGTCTAGGGTATTCCATTTATAAGGGTTCTTGTAAGGGTTATATGAATATAGTATAACAAGGTACCTATATGAATTTTCTATGATTACTAACGAGTTTCCATGGAAATGTTTTTATTTTACAAGGCAAGCTAATGATATTTTGTTTAAAAGAATGATCATTATCTTTAACGTTTAAAATGTATGTTTTTATGAAAATTTTTTCACGAGTTATCATTTTTTTTATTAAAACATTATTATTATGTTTTTTAATTTTTTTTCATATAAATTGTTTTATAAAAAACATTGGGTAGTAAATTTAATTTTATGTGTAAGTAAATGGTTATTTAAGATTAATTCTTATTATGTTAAAGACAAGCTATCTTATATGATGTAGTGGTTTTAAAATGGACTAAGATGTTTCATTTAATATTTTCATAAAACACTTACTGAACTTTTGCTTCTTATCCAACACTTTCAATTGTTTTATAATGTTTAAGGATGAGAATGAGCTATTACGAAGTCAAGTTGAAAGTCACATATAGTTTTCTTGAAAATAAAACACGTTTTATTTAAAAATTACTATATTGTAAAAAACGGATACTAAGTGTATGTGTACACTTAGTAATTTATGAGTTTATTATGTAAGGGTTATGAAATAATTTTATAAAAAATTAAATCACAAAGATAATAAAACGGTAATAAAATGAATCATTGACCAAAAAATCAAGATTATGTAATGTTTTAAGGATGAATCCTTATAGTTGTTATTAGAGGAAATGATTAAATAATTTTTTAGGTTCGGATAATATAGGTAAGTAATCTTAGGATATTTTACTTTATTGTTATAATCATATATCATTTGAAGATTACCATGTTTCTTCATTTTAACTATTTATATTTAGAATGTTTTTCTATAAAGGAAATAAGAAATCTAAAGTAAGAAGGCACTGAGTGGATATTATATTTCTAAATTAGCAACCGAGAATGGTTGGAATTGGAATAGAGGTGGTTGCTCTGTGATTGATCAATTTCTATAGACTATAAATATTGGTGGTATTCATGCGATAAAGAAACTAGAATCACCATTGAGGATCATTTCTATTGTAGAGAATTTCATGAAACAACAACCTCAAACATTCATAGGATCATCCTACCCTATTATGTATGAAGTATGGGTTAAATAACTAAAAGTATATATTCTATATCATGGGTTTTTCAAAACATCAAAAGGTAACTCTTACTAATTATAGGTTTTAAGGTGAAGATAATCTATGGTGGTAAAAAGTTAAGAATATCAAATAAAAAAATATATTGATGCCTTGAAATTAAATGAAATTAAGAATATTTTCATTGAGAAGTATTTTCTGAAAGTTTTTTTTGACTTAGAATGAAAAATAAATTCTTGAAATTAAGGAAGAAGGAGGTAGATTCAGTGGCCAAATATGAGGAAAACTTAACCTATTTGTCAAGGTACACACCAAATTGTATCCAAGATATTGATTGTAAAATTATTCAAATTTCTGCAGTATTGAATCCTATATATTGAATGGAATTTACTTTTTGTGAATTAAAATTTCATGACAAACTAGTTAAATTTAATGATAAGGTTGAAATGGAGTTTTATGATAGTCATGTATTCCTTGAAAATAATTAAAAAAAGTGTTCTACTTTCCAGGTAATGGAGAATCAATTGTCAAAGAAATATAAAGATAAGAAAATCAAGTTTCAATATCTTGAAAAGTGTGGGAAAAACCACCATGGATAATCTATTATAGGATCTGGTAAGTTTTTCTTATGGGAATTTTCTGGAAATTTGGACCAATATAGTAAATAAAATTATTAGAAAAATAATGAATATTCAATAAAATACTGATTTAATTAAAATGATACAGATCATTATGTGGGTACTTTTTATATGATAGGAATAAACGATGGAAGTATTCAAGATCAAAAGAATAAATTTGGGGCTAAATCCTCTATAACTACTTTAGATTATTTTAGACCATCCAATGATGTGGTTTCTAGAACATTTCTTATTTATTCATATTATTCAAATGACTTAATTGATTTGGGTTCTACACATTTTTTAATTTTTGAGAAATTTGTTAATAAATTGGAAATTTAACCTTAATAAATGAATCCATAAAATGTTTTAAAACACCTTTGGGTAGTATTAAGGAAAAAATAAATTATAAGAATCTTCTTTTTATCATACATTATAGGTTGTTACTTAAAAAACTTATGTTCTTTCCCTTTATAAAGTTCGATATTATTCTAGGAATGGATTAGCTTTTTTGCATATCATATCAAGATAGATTGTAGAGATAAATAAGCTGTTTTTAGAATGAGTTTCAATTTTTATACAATAATGAATGAATACCTCTGATAACATATCAAGAATATGATAAATTTATTAAATATGGAAATGAAAATTATCTCACACATACTATTAGGAAAAATAAAATTGTTCAAATAGGAAACATTCTTATAGTAATTGAATCTCTGTATGTATTTACTGATGAAGTTACTTATATTATAGTAGTTTAGGAGATTGAATTTATTATTTACTTAGTTCATAATGAAAATCTAATTTCAAAACCACATTATCGAATGTCTCAAGAAGAATTTTTTGAATTGGAAAATTAGTTAAAATAACTTCACTATAAAGGTTTCGTTCATCCATGAACTTCACCATGGGGTGATACTGTTTATTTTTTTTAAATAAAGATAATTACATAAATTAAAAATATTTATTATATATCATTGAATTACATCACTATTAATATTATTAATATTTTTACTCATATCAATGAATTTTTTGATCATCCCTAACAAGCTTAGTATTTTTTGAAGGTTGGTATCAGGTCTAGGTAGCATCAGCTAAAGGTAAAGGAGAATTAAATTCCAAATATTTAGTTTTATACTAGGTGTGGGAATTATGAGTTTATGATTATTCACATTTCATTAAAAAATTATTTAGCTATATTTATGGTCCACATGAATAATGTTTTTATGAGTTATTGGATAAATTTTTTGTTGTGTTTATTAATGACATCCTAATATATTATAAAATCTATGATGATCATGAAAAAATCATGATTGTTTTTCTAAAATACATAAAAGAAAGAAGTTATAAAGAATTTTTAATAAAGGTGAATTCTAGTTGAAATATATTTCTTTTCTTAGACATATAGAAAATAAATATGGAAGTTCTCTTGATCTAGTTAGAACTAAAGCAGTCGAAGAGTGGAGAATACTTACAAATGGAATAAGGAATCATAGTTTTCTTATATTAGTGGGTTACTACTGATGATTTTTTGATAACTTTTCTTCGTTATCTAGTCCACTAACTCTGTTAACATGAAATGTATTTAAATTCATTGGGGTAAAATAATCGTATGAATGTTTCAAGGAATTGGAATGAAGATTAGTGAATTATATGGGGTTTTCCCTACCATCCAGAAATGGTGATTTTTTATCTATAAAGATTCTTCTTTAAAGGGACTAGATTGTGTTCTCATATTGAATAATCCGGTAATTACTTATTATTCACATTAATTGAGACCAAATAAGTTAAATTATATAACACATGACCTTGAACATGCTGCTGTGTTTTTTGCATTAAATATTTGGAGACATCATTTATATAGAGTGATGTTTGAAAAATATAATGATCATAAAATTTTGAAGAATATATTCACTTATAATGAGTTAAAACATGGGGTAGAGAAGATGGATAGAATTTATTAAGGATTATAAATTCACGAGTCATTACCATAAAGGAAAATAAACAAGGTAGAAGGTGCTTTAAGTCAAAAAGATTAAGCATCATTAACTATTTTACATTTGGAATACGATCGTTCGGTAAATAATTTGATGAACTTTGTCTAGAACTTATGCATGAAGGATCTTCCTCTGGTCTATTTATAGTTTTTGTGTATTCATATTTTTTAGAAATAATTAAGAAATCTCAAAAAGATGATCATGTTATATAGGAAATAGTAAAATTGGTTCGGAATGGTAGGTTTCTTGAATTTAACATAAAAAAGAAGGTGTTTTGAGATTTAAAAAAATTATATGTTCCCTATAATTTCTGGTTAAATAAAAAAATGTTTAGAGTATCTCATAGCTCTATGTTATCTTTTCATCCTGTCAATACTAAGATATATAGATACCTTTATAAATTTTTTTGGTGATATGGAATGCAAATAGATGTTGCTAAAATTACCATGAAATGTTTGAAATTTCATTAGGTTAAAGAAGAATGAAAATTAAAAAAGGTGATGCTTAAGAATTTTCCAGTGTGGAAATGATGATTTGAGAACATATCCATGGATTATGTTGTTGGATTACCAGAGGCAAATCATTGTAATATTATGATATGGGTTATTTTTTATTTTTTAATTAAATATTCACATTTTCATTCTATTTGAGATAATATTTCTATGAATCTTGTTTCTAGAATTGATGATAAAGAGATCAAAATATTTTATGGGGTACCTCTTTCAATTGTATTTAACCATGACCCCAAGTTTACCATTAAATTTTTGAAAATAATTAAAAATTCATTAGTTACTAAATTAAATTTCAGCATTAATTTTACTATTTAACACGATGGACAGTCAGAGAAATTTATTGAGACATTGAAACACATTATTTTAGCTTTTTATATGGATTAACATATAATTTGGGATCAACATATCTAATTAGCTTAATTTTATTATAATAAAAGTTTTCATTCTAGTATACATATGGACCCATTTATGTTATTATATAGAAATTAGTGTCATAATATAGCTTGTTGGGATATAGCCAGAGAATTAATATTAATGGGATTATAATTTGTATAAGAGATTATTGATATGGTGAATATGATTTTACAACATGTGAGGATGGATCAGATTAGGAAGAAAATTTATATAGATAACTGAAAGAATATATTTCAATCAAGGTAGGTGAATATGTTTTTCTTAAAGTATCTGTTGCCGTTGAATTCCGTTTGAGGTTTTGAAACATCACATTAAGCGATCTGAAGGAATATTTTGAGTTAGCAAACAATATTGATACACACAAGGAAGGTGCATGCAAGATTTGAGGTCTGCATGCAAGATTGAAATATGCATGCAATAACTAGAAACTGAAATTCAACGTCAAATGGATTCTTCTACACTGAACTTCCAAAAATGGAAAATTTAAAAGTGCTAAAGAGATCAGGCTAGCATGCAATAAAATAGACTGCACGCAAAATCTTGTGTGCCCAATGCGACGTCAAATGGAACTTTCGTGTAATCCTCCTTGTGCACCACCACTGAAGTTTTTTCCTACAAATAGAATATCACCCCTTCATTTTGGGGCACCATTACGGAATATGAAACACAGCTCTCATGCACATAAAACAACCCCTTCCATGACCGTGTGAAAGACATGGCCTCAAGGTACTGGATCTTATGCGATAGGTCTCCGAAGGGGCCATCCTTTATGTGGCCCCATAAGGGATTGATCTTCACCCATCTCCTTTTACTCCAAGTCAATTTCTCACAATTTTTTTTTCTTTCATGTAGTATTTTCCATTGTGGAGTGCAACTTTTACCCCTAACCACTCATTTTGCACGTAGACTTGAAATCTTGCGCGCATGCCCTCATCTTGTGTGCCAGTATTCAATCTTGTATGCACCTTTTTCCTACGTGTTCCATGTGTTTTCATTACCCTAAGACACCATTTTTGAGCCATTATTACATGACATACCTTGATCATGCACGCACTTCCTCCATGAAGCCCCCTAGGCTTGCGTGCAATGATTTCCTATTTCCCTGAGTAGTGATTTGTGTTTTTTTTCAACCTAATTCTTATTCATAGAGGTATACTAATAAATATTTCTCCTTCGTATAACTACACTTACATGAACCCCTCTATTGACTACTCCTCCACCTTGTTACCATATGGAATTTTTTGTGCCTTACCTTCCAAAAGTGCTGGTTGGTTCATGTTATATAAGCCCTATGGGTGGGGAGTGAGTCTTCATCGTTTGAGTTATAGGATGTTAAACTAACAAGAACCATTTTCTCAACACAAAACATTAATTGGCGACTGTCGCTTGAGTGACAAGCCTGATTGGACCATGAAGGGAAGGGTCACCAACACCGTCTCACTCCTCCTCCTCCACTATGATTTGTCTCCATACGCACCTCGATTGGTCCCTATGTAAGCCTCAAACCAATTGGATAGGGTTCCCCCTGTATAATGACTATAATCTCCCCATACATCAAGATATCCTCCTTGGGATTCCCTCATGTATTAACTCCAAATATTTATTTACCTGGTTCTATAGTCACACATAATCCTCTGTTTCCTCTTTGGGATTATAATCATGAATAATCCCCACTCCAATCCTCACTAACACAACTTTTGTGATGTGATCGTTAAGTCTATTACTCCCTCTTGTTTCTCACATTGAGTATTATTCACATGGTCCTAGACTAAGCATCAACTATGACATCCTCTATGGGACACCTACCTTGCGTAAGCCCCACACCGCCTTTTTCAAACTACACAGACTTTGAACCTTGACCTAATCAAGAAAGGTATGTAGAAATCCTCACTAAGGTTCAAGCCCATCACCCATCGGTCCCAAACAATTTGTGTCGGCTCACCTTCATCCTGCATGACATTAAACTATATGATACCTCATACCATATGAAGTTAAACTATATTATCGAACTACGTGGGTCTTGACCTCTTTCTTATAGGAATGGTACGTAGGAAGCCTCCATGAGGTTTATCCCCGACCAGTGACAGTGGTGCTCCCTCCTAGGGACATACCCACTTGATGTGACATCATACCTCTTTGGGGACACATCATTTAGATCTACCTCAATGAAATGTTTTGATCTATTCATTTGGTTTACTAACCCTTACTAAGACCCAGCATGTCTCCAGGTCACTGACCTTTGTTCACACCCTGATTCCAAGAATCTCTTTATGAACTACATAGAATTTGATTCCCTGCTATGGGGATATGTAGGAAGCCTTCCATAGGTTCAATCCCATCACTCATTTCCCATCATGATCTCTCCCTAGAGCCCTTGTGTTTAAGGATGACCATACCTTAACCCAAGGTTCCACTTCCATCTGGTCCCATCCATGGGTTCTTTCTCTCGAGCCACCTCCTCAGGTGACTCATCACGCCATTCTAGAACTTGTGGACTTTGATTCCCTACCAATAAGATATGTATAAAACCTCCCTAAGGTTTAATCCCAACATCATCACTCTCACATCAGTTCTATTCCATCCATCCCACCCTCTCACACTCTATATCCATCCCAATTCTTACCCAGGATTCCACATCCCGGTGAGGTCATTCTACCCACTTCCTTACTGTTCCCAGTAGCACCTGGGTAGATAAACATGCCCAAGCCCCACACAATTCACCCTAAACCAACCAAGAGTTCCCCTCTTGCGATTGGATGGTAACCATGTGTAAGACCCAAATCACCCCTTCTAACTATGTGGGTTTTGATCCATGTCTTCTATATAGGCTATGTAAGAAGTCTCCATGAGGTTTAATCTCATCCAATGGTAAACCATGGTGTCCCCCTAATATGATCCCCCCATCCTATGATCCACCCTTTGTGGTGTCCAGATCATACCTCATGCTGTGACATCTTCGATTTTTGGACAGACCACCCTGGGTTTGCTCCTTTTGGGCGTTCTGATCCATCTAATTGGTAAACCTTATGGGTACTACCCCTTATGGATGTACCTATCTAATCCACTCTTATTTGTGTTCTGATCAATTCGATTTGTCTCCACTAGATTTTAAAATTGTTTCATACCCCATGTTAAACATGGGAATCCAAGGAAAACCTTAGAGATATGCCTCTGGAATAAGATACCTTGTAGTCTAGGTGGGATACCTCGGGCTTGCATGTCCTTGAGAAGACCTATCAAATAGAAATCCAGGTGCGCCATTATTTTAGCATCCAGACACACTAGAGATTCCCAATGTGACTACTCTCCTAACCGAAGGTTTTTTCTCAAACTCTAACCTTTGGAATGTACTAGCTTAAGTTCTGTAATTATCCAGCATCGACAAAGATATTCCAATAAGAAGAGTTTCACAAAAGTCTTAATTTTTAAGTGAGACCCAGACTAAGAAACAAATTCTTAAGAGGAATCCACAAAAATTAGAGAGAGATATCCCATCATCCCATTTCGATCAAGGATCAAACATCTCTCAAAATATGGTAGATGTCACCAGCATTTGGAAAGCGTGAATGTAGGGCAGACAAATGCGCGTCCCCACAGATGGTGCACAACCTCGAAGAAAGCATCAAAAATAGAAATGGCGAACCTAAAGTGAATCTATTTTCCCCAATACAGAGATTAGTAGCATTCAAGATATTAGTAGATAATAATTTAACCAGATTCATTTACCCGGTTCCATGTCACTCCAAGAAAATATTGGGCCTGACATGAAACTCACTGGGATTTGGGGTAGTTAATTGTTGGGCATCCCAGTCCGTGATGTTGTCAGTGTGGATCTTTCTATCCAATCTTGGAAGACTGAATGACATTGGGGCACAATCAATTTATTTTCTACTATATATATTGATGGATTAATATTTCTTCTTTGCAACACCCAAGATACAACTATAGGAAACCAATCACCTCTCACCCACAGATGTAGGGGTAGGGGAAATTATAGTGTGAAAATCATGAATGTCTCCACCTCTATTATGGTGTCATCTTCCACCATAACTACTGGGCTCCCATGCCCCGTCTTACCATCCAAAATCATTCAAAGGAGGGTGATTGACATCCTTGTTCAACGATATGAACAAGAGGTGGTCATCCCAATGAGGGATAAGTCCCACCAAGATCTGGAGGATATTATGCCTCACCATCACCACCACCCGAAGGGCCGCATAGGGAGCCACCACTCCCAGCTCGGATTTTCAATAATTTAGGGAGCCCCTCCTCGGAATTCTCTTATGAATCAATCCATTAGTTTATGTGGTAAGGAATGTCCAAGAAATTACAACTTTGATTCATGCCAGGGAGCCGCCATAGAGGTCTCCGACCATGCCATGTCAATACCGCTAGCCAATTTCATATGTTGAGGAGTAGGTGGCCTCTACCTCTACACAACTGACCTCGATTCGGCTAATCCAGTGCCAACTTCGGGTGAAATCTCTTGAGGATGTCCACCCAGGGGGCATTATCTTCAATGACTTCGGTGGCCTGAACCCCCACCATCATAATCTATTAGCCCCTTGTTTGTAAAGACTCAAAAATTCCATATAATTTTTTTAAAAATTATATGGGATATTTATGAGTCTGTGAAAATTAAGGGTGCTTTATTCCGAGGCCTGGTGTGCTCAGAATGGATTTTTGAACATTTTTAAGGTACATTCAATAAATTTATGGGTGAAGTTAGCTGACTTTTGAACCAGTGCTTGGAATTGAAATCTAAGAGCACCGTTGAATCCAGAGCCCTATAATTCGCTTAAGGGAAGCTTCACTTCGACCACAGTAGGTCAAGAGTAAAAGATAAATTTCGGACTTTACAAAAATAATAACAAAATAACTTAGAAAAGCTATTTTATTTATTTTCTATAACTGTTGAGCGGCGGTGGCGGGACCCATGAGTTGTCAAACCATTTAATGGATTGACTCTTCTGTTTTGTAACCTCGACGTTATAACATTAAATAAAGTTCATGAATGAACCACATTAATATCATGCAACACATTTGGATCCTCCATATATTTAATATAATCTCAGTCAGGGGATTTTGGAATGAAGGTGAGGAACATCTGATGAATGATTTTGGTGACTTCCACCAAGGAAAAGAAGCTTAGACAGCAACGTCGGAGTAATCGAATTGGGAATGACGAACGCCGATGACTTCTTCAATTGTAGATACTCCTTTCACCACCACGACATCTCCAACAAAATATGAGGTATGAGGTTTATTATTAAAGTTAGTTTTAATGAATTAAAATTTCTCCTGCTTGTTATGATGTTAATGTGGAGGGCGCAGGCTAAACAAACAAGGCCCAGACCCTCCACCGCTTAGTTTCTTGATGCGTTCGTCATGGGAAAATTTTCAACTCAATGCAAAGTGGAAACCAGGAGGCACGCCACAATGAAGGAATCCCGGGAGGTCCTTAGGAGTGTTTGGAAGGAAGAATGGACTACCAAAACTCACACAGTAGCCCGCAGAAGATCCTCCAATGTGGTGGAGGAGGCGGCGGCCGGTGCTCGCCAACTGCGGATGAGGGTGGCGCTGATCGGCTCCATGGAATATGAAAAAGAAGCCGAATCTCGGCCAGCTATGGAGGCGGGAGGTGGGGTGCCATTGCACATTGTGGTGGTGTAGGCTTTGGCTTTAAATCCGTGATGAAGGGAGGGTACCCGCTCCCTACAGGTCCCACAGAAAACTAGGTGCCGCCACCTGGTGCTGCCAATCAAAGAGACAAAAGGATCTTTTAGCCATTCAGGAGGCAGACCACGTGACCCCCATGTGTGTCGCGCCAGCTGGTGGGATGAGCTTCCATGGCTCAATGGGCCAAGCCCACTGAGCCCACCACAACCCTGCTCAACTGGGCTGGGTCAGGCTGGGTTGGTCCGACCGGGTCAGACCAGACCCGTACCCCTCTCAGGCCCAGATACGCTTAAAAGGCTGTATCTTGTGAACTAGATGCTTCTTTGACAAAATGTATGTGGCATTGGGATCCTTTTAGTGAGACAGTACCTTTGTGATACTCCAAGAGAGTTTTGGAGAAAGTTGCAGTACAGCCAGGTTCGATCGACCGTGAATCCAACCAGGCCCTTAGCACCAAAATTCCAATAACATATAGACTGAGAATCCAGTTGATTTTCTGTATATTATGTTGAAACCCTTATAAAATGACAGATCATTTGGTAACTTCTTCATGGGAATTCCTGTTGGTTGAAATACGACCAATGGCTTGAGGATTAGTTTCTACTAGAAACAAGTGTTCTATGAGTGGGAATTTTGTGGCCAGCTAAGACATGATGAATGAAGAGAGATCCTGTGTGGATCAGCACCTAGAGATTCTATGTGAATCGACACCTTGTGATTTTTTGTGAATCAACACCAAGTGATTCTGTGTGAATTAGCACCTAGTGATTCTGTGTGAATCAACACCTAATGATCCTATGTAGATCAACACCTATCGATCATTTTTGGGTCTTGCGGGGGGGTTAGTATCTATTGATTTTGTGTGGGTCAGCATCAGTGCCTCTTGACTGGAAAAGATTATCAATATTTAAAACTAATCATATGTACTTATGTACTTCAGTTATACCTAGTTTTGAGCTTAGTCTTTTGATTTGTGCTTTGTGATTGAGATCTTGCTTGTCATTTTCCTTTGTGGAATTATGAGACACCTTTGGGGGTATCGGGGTCCCTATTGAATATTTTTATACTCAACCATGCATGGGATTCACCCGAACATTGTTGTGTCTTGTGTGGGCAACACAAATCCTTGACAGATACTCGGGGAGCTAGGACCTGATGGTTGATGGCAGTGACGGTTGATGTGGAAAGATGTGGAGATAAGTTGTACCTACCCTTCAGGTAGGATCCTCAATGGATAATCTCATGAGATATTTTCTATTGTAAGTTGTAGTTTTATCTTTTCATTTGGGCTTATATTCTATCCTCCCTTTACTTTCAGTACACACCTTTACTAATACAATTTTACTTCATGGTTTCATCTTGTTGTGTTCTTGGACTGTGTGTTTGCAGAGGTCCAAATATAATGTTATCCCATTTTAGGGATACACATTTCCAGTGCTAGTCTCCAACCCCTGGCCTATGGATTGCAGGCTTTGGGTAGTCACGACATGGGCCCCGGGGGAAGGGTTGTAACAACGTGGTATCAGAAGAGTCAATTCTACTGAAGAATGAGGAATCTGATCTTTCCAATGGAGTGATAGTGTTGAGTGTTTTGAATGTGGATTTCAGTTTGGGGAGTCCAGTATTGGTGTGGTGGCTGATGTATCCATACACCATGACCCTGAATTATGATTTCTGACTCATGCATGAAAAAACTGATTGCGTGTGTTTTGGAAATGTTTTTACATTGATCCCTTTTGATTCAGCTCACCAGGTATAACTTATTGACCATGGAACACCAGTTTCTTTTCAAGATGCTACCGTATATACAGAGATCAAGGACTCCTGAGAGAGTACATGATGATGGCCCACTGAGTGGCGAGGCTTCATTGCAAGGACCTTTTACTTTGATAGGACCTCCGGGTGGTGCACCAGCAGTACCACCACCCGTTGGGAAGCAGTTCCCCCCAGCCCCACTGTCGGACAGTTCATGATGATTGATGATGTTACACGAGTTCTAACAGTAGAGGCCTCTGAGGTTTCGAGGTGAGATAGATCCCTAGGCAGTAGCGGACTTGCTGGAGGCTGTGGCTAGAGTTTTCCGCCTAATTGGGACACCAGTGGAGAAGATGGTGATCCTAGCTGCTAGTCTTTTCCTAGGCATGTTAGGAAGATGGTGGAGCCTAAATTTCCTATTACATGATGAGGAGTCCCTCACCTAGACTAACTTTGAGATCCTCTTCAGGGTAGAGTTCTTCCCAGCGACACTACATTCTGTGCATATTCAGGAGCTACTGCACTTACAGCTGGGCAACCTGACAGTAGCCCAGTACTCAGAAAGATTCACTGACCTCTAACCCTACTCCATCAACATGGCAGATGACCCTTTCTTCAGGGACCAGACCTTTGAGAAGGGTCTCTGGTAGAAGATCAGAGTATCGATGATATCACTCAATATCTTGACACAGGCTGGAGTGATCGAGCAAGCATTGTTGGTGGAGAGCTTCTTAGCTGAGCAGGCACCGATGGTGAGATCCCCCTGGATGACAGGTAGCTGAGTCATTTGTAGCAGGTAGTAGGTAGATGACTCATAGGTCTAAGCAAGCTAGAACTTCTTGTGGATATCCCCAAGACGCAGGGTCAGAGGTGCGGAGCTCGCGAGGAAGAGGAGGTTTTTTAAGACTAAATTCTGTTACACTTGTGGAGTGAAGGTCCACATGAATCTAGACTACTCAAACCACTATACCAATGATAAAAATATGGTTTATGAACCACTAAGGTAGTGGCCGAGGTTTGAGAGAAGAGGTCCGCAGGGTGGCAGATGTGGAAGAGGAGTAAGTCGTGAAACATGTGGTGGACAGCGGTTTGAGGTTCTATCACCACCACCCCCAGGTGGTCCACCCCGACCATAGGGAGTAGGTGGATAAGGGTTAGCTCAGCTATAGTTGGTAGATTCCTATCTAGATATGATTATAGGTACAATCTATGTCTATTCCACCCCTTCTGTAGTACTTATAGACATAGGTTCCAATCACTCTATCATTGAAACAACACTTTTTGGGAGCTTAGAGATTCTGATGGAGTAGTTGGCTTGATCCTTATGATTAGTGAATCTTATGAGAGAGGATTCAATGATTACAAACTGGTTCAGATAGTTTGATATCACCCGAAGAGGTGAGAGCTTCGACGGTGATCTCCAAGATGTAGCAATGAGGCCTTACGACGTCATCTTGGGTATGGACTAGCTATCTACAGTCCACCCTTAGATCGACTGTTTTAAGTGCAAAGTGTGGTGTGTTCACAAGGATGGGATCAATATTTCCTTCACCAGGGAGAATGTAAAATTTTTATCATAGGATGGAATTACTCAGAGGAGGGTGTAGCCGATCACACATTAGTTGTAAAGCCTTACCCTCAAAGAAGTTGACGTGAGGAGTCCAAGTTATCCTGTAGTGGTGGACCCGTATGATGATGTCTTTTCTTGATGATGTTCTGAGACTACCTACTAACAGAGAGGAAGATGTCTATATTGACCTATACCATGGGACGACACCGATATCTACACCAACATATAGGATGGACCCCACGGAGCTTCCTGAGTTGTAGGTACGGTTGGAGGACATATAGAAAAAGGGGTTAATAAGGCCCAATGTTTCTCCATGGGCATACCAGATGTTTTTTTTCCAAGAAGGTAGATATGATTCCAAGGCTTTGTGTGGACTATCAGTTCCTAAACTAGGTGACTGTGAAGAACAAGTATCCACTCCCGAGGATTAATGATCTCTTCGGGCAGCTGAAGGGAGCTCAATGGTTTTGAGGATAAACCTCAGATCAGGTTATCATCAGCTCAGGGTACGAGACAAGGATGTACCGAAGACAAACTATAGATGTCGGTATGACCATTACGAGTTCTTGGTGATTCCTTTCATCATGAACAATGCTCCGAAAATGTTCATGGGGTTCATGAAAAAGATATTCCAGACTTACCTCGATGGATTTGTGACAGTCTTTATTAACGATATCCAAATTTACTCAGTGTCGGAGGACGAGCACGCCAGACACCTGTAGATCGTTCTTGATACACTCTAAGAGCACCAAATTTATGGAAATCTCTCATAGTGCCAGTTCTGGATATGATAAATCCACTTCCATGGGAATGTTATCTCAGAGGATGGAGTTGCAGTGGATCCGAAAAAGATAGAGTAAGTGCTTTCTTGGGAGCCACCTAGAAGTGTGACAGAGGTGCGGAGTGTCCTAGGATTGGCTGGGAACTACTGAATATTTTTACCCAAATTTTCATGATTTGTGACACCCTTTTCATCTTTTACAAATAAGGGACAACCCTTTGTGTGGATAGAGAGATTACAATAGAGTTTTTAGGAGCTGAGGCAGAGACTGAAGAGTTCCCCCCATCTTGAGGCTACGAGAAGAATGCGTTGGGTAAGTAGTTTACTACGACAGATTAGGGACTGGATTGGGATGTGTCATGATGCATAAGTAGGTAGTGATAGCCTATGACTCATGGAAGTTGAGACAACACAAGAAGAACTATTCTACCCATGATTTGGAGTTTACAGCAGTGGTCTTTGTGCTAAAGCTGTGGCAACACTACTTGTTGGGAGAACATTTTTCAGTCTACTCTTATCACAAGAGTCTCAGGTATATCTTCTCATAGAAGGACTGAAATTTATATAATGGTAATGGATAGATTTCTTCTAGGACTACGACTTTGAGATAGTCAACACTCACGAGACGGGGAACATAGTAGCAGACGCACTCAGCAGGAGGTCTGGTCAACAACTCCTGAGTGAGGCGATAGAGAATCTAGTTGTGTTGTAGATATATTTCGTGGATAGAGATGGAGCATCTTACCTCCATTATATGACTGTCACTCCCCCAATTCTATAACAAGCTCATGAAGCACATCTTGGGTATGTGGACTGTGAGGTATGACGTGCTGAGATATCCTCAGGACAGGTTCCTAAAATATTTTATGAAGGTGTGGAGCATGTCGTCCTCTTTATAGGATACACCATGGTACCTATGATGCTACAAGAGGAGGTGTTTAGGGAATCCATAAATCCCCTTTAGTGTTACATCCTAGAGTTGTGAAGATGTATTAGGACCTCCGACATCAGCACTAGTGGCCAGAGATGAAGAAAGTAGGGGAAGAGTTCGTATCGTGATGCCTCACTTATCAGCGAGCGAAGGCTTAACATCATGTACCAATAGTCTTAGCTCAGCCACTTGAGGTACCAGAGTGGAAGTGGGATGGTATATCCATGGACATCATGATAGTTCTTCCATGTACGTCCATGTGCCATGATTCCATCTGGGTGATCGATGACCGACTCACCAAGTCAGCCCACTTCCTACCCATTTAAGAGTAGGTATTAGTAGAGATATTTGGATGTAACTATGTATAAGAGATTGTATGGATTCATAGGGCTCCGATGATGATTGTATCATATCGTGATACACATTTTACATCCCATTTGTGGAAGGGGTTGCAGGAGGCATTATAGACTCAGCTACACTAGAGTGTCGCCTTCCATCCTCAGAAAGATGGTCAGATGAAGCGGACCATACAAACACTGTAGGACATGGTTCATGCTTATGTCACATAAAAAATAGTTATCACTCCACCATCGGCAGGGATATGTTTGAGGCCTTCTACGGGCGACCATGAAGATCACCTCTTTACTGGACAGACCTAGGGGAGTCAACACTTATGGGTCTAGAGTTGGAACAAGATACCACAGAGAAGGTGTAGGTCATCTAGGAGAGGATGAATACTACATAGATCCGGAAAAATTCTTATGCCTACTAGAGGTGGAGACCCTTGGAGTTTGAGGTGGAATACCATGACTTCCTACAAGTCTCACCCCAACGAGGATTACAGAGGTTTGGCCAGGGTGATAAGCTATCTCTGAGGTTCATCAGACCCTTCTAGATCTTTAGTAGAGTAGGCGAGGTGGCATACTATCTAGATCTCTCCCATAGATGCACATGGTGCATAATGTTTTCCATGTGTCACAAATTAGGAGATATGTGCAGGATCATCACATGTTATCAACTCGGGCGATCTGGCCAACGACGATGGGGCAGCGTTTGTAGAGTTCCCATTGGAGATAGAGGATAGACAAGAGAAGGTCCTTCGTGGGTGGTCGATCCCTCTGGTGCAAGTTCATTGGAAGCACACAAACCTCCAGAAGAGCACATGGGTGTGGGAGGGTCAGATTTGTGCTCAGTATCCTCATTTGTTCTCCTAGTTTTGTTGTATCTTTTAAGGATAAAAATCCCTAAGGCAGGTAGACTATAAAGACCCAGAAATTCCATATATATATTTTTTAAATTAGTTAGGATATTTATGAGTCTGTGAAAAGTGATAACACTATATTTCGAGGACCAGTGTGCCGAGAAAGTATTTTTGAACTTTTTTAAGGTATGTTCAGTAAAAGTATGGGAGACATTTTCTAACATTTGAACCGGTGCTCGAAATTAAAATTTGAGAGCACTGTTGAATCTGCATAACTTGGTTTCACTTAAGGGAAGCTTCACTTCGATCACAGTATGTTAGGATAAAAAGATAAACTTTGGAATTTACATAAAAAATAATAAAATAACTTAACAAAGTTATTTGATTTATTTTTTGTAACTGTTGAGTAGCGGTGGCAGGACCCATGACTTGTCAATCCATTTAATGGATTGCATCATATATTTTGTATCCTCGACATTGTAACATTAAATTTGGTTCATAAATAAACCAAATTAATGTCATGAAACATGTTTGGATCCTCCGTTTATTTATTAGGAGCTAGGGTGTGGTCTTTTGGCATGAAGGTGAGGAACCTATAATGATGTGTTGCGGCGAATTTCACCAAGGAACAAAATCTTGGACGACAACGTTGGGGGAATCAAATCTGGGATAACGAATGCCAGTGGCTTCATCAAGTGGGGATTATCCTTCCACCACCCCGACATATCCAATGAAGTCCAAGGTAGGGGGTTTATTATTAAAGTTATTTTTGATGAATTAAAATTACTCCTGCTTGTTATGATGCTAACGTGGAGGGTGTAGCCTAAACGAACAAGGCCCAAACCCTCCACCACTTCATTTCTTGATTTGTTTTCTATGGGATGATTTTGAAGTCGATGTAAAGTGGAAATTAGGAGGTACTCAATGACAAAGACATCCCAGGAGGGCCGTATTTCCATTTGGTTGACACACCGTCTCTTGTGTTGAATCCCTTATGACATGACAGATCATTGGCTAAAATTTTCGATGGAATTTTTTCTGGTTGAAATATGACCAATGGCTTGAGGAGTGGTTTCTCCCTGAAATAAGCATTCTATGAGCGGGAATCCTTTGGCTGGCTGAGACGTGAAGAATGAAGAGAGATCCTTTGTGGATCATCACATAGTGATTCTATGTGAATATACACTTAGTGATTCTGTATGAATCAACACTTAGAAATTCTATGTGAATCATCATAGAACAATTCTTTATGAATCAGCACCAAGCGATTCTGTGAGAATCATCACGTAGCGATTCTGTGTGAATCATCACCTAGAAATTTTGTGTGACTTAACACCTAATGATTCTGTGTGAATCAAAAACTGATGATCCTATGTAGATAAACACCTATGGATCCTGTGTGGGTTTTGAGGGGGTTAGTATCTCTCGATCCTGTGTGGGTTAGTAGTAGTGCATCTTAACCAAATAAGATGATAAAGCTTTATGACTAATCATCTGTACTTTGGTACTTTAGTTATACCAGTTTTTGAGATGAGACTTTTTCTTTGTGCTTTGTAATTGAGATCATACTTATTGTTTTCCTTTGTGGAATTTTGAGAAACTTTCGAGGGTCTCAAGATCCATACTGAGTATTGTTATACTCATCCCTACATGGGATTCACCCGCACCTTGTTGTGTCTTGTGCAGACTATGGGGAACTATAAATGAGAGTTTGGGAGCTAGGACTTGACGGTGGATGAGGATGACAGTTGAGGTGAAAAGATGTGGAAACAATCTTTACATACCCTTCAGGTAGGATCCTCGGTGGATGATCTCAAGAGCTATTTTTTATTTTCATTTGTAGATTTATCTTTTCAGTTGGTCTTGTATTCCATAACCCATTATATTCAGTACACACTTTTACAACTGCAGTTCTACTTCATGGTTGCATCTAATTGTGTTCATGGATTGTGTGTTTGTATAGGTTTAAAGGAACTACTTTCTCATTTTAGAGATATTCCTTTCCGGTGCTAGTCACCAACCCCTGGCCTATGGAAGGCGGGCCTGGGGTAGTCATGGAATTGGCCCCAGGTGATGGTTCATGACATTGTTACTATTGGGAAGGGGAAATTCCCTATCACAGAGTAGGGTTACTTCCATGCTCGGTTAGTATTAAGGCCCAAGACACCCTATAGGTTGGCTGAGTTGAATCTCTCGGTCACTGGAATGAGTAGTAGTCGTCACAGACCGACATGTGATGATCACGTTTAGTACGGAGGGCCCCCATACCACTATTAGATAGGTTGGGGGTCCTCCCTACTGTCACACCATGCATGGAGGTCCTCCCCATGCCAGCATTATCCCTAAAGGCAATGGTCCTATCCATTATGTCAAAATCTATCACAAAGGTCCTCCCCGTTCCATTGATCCCAAGTATGAAAATTTTCCCCACATACTAGGCTGGGAACGCTAAGGTCCTCCTTTCCCTATCACCCATCATCATGAATGTACTCCTTACTTGATCTACGATCAAAATAGAGGTCATCCCATGGTTCAGTATAATTACTAAGAAGTACCTACTTATACCACTGCTACCATAGCTATCTGAAGTAGAGGCACTCCTTTATCTAGAACTCCAAACCATGAAGTTCATCCCTGTGTTCCATTCGACATTTTATCAGGCTCTCCCCACTCCCTAATTCATCCAAGCAGAGGTCCTCCCCACTCCAATACCAACCTACATGGAGGTTTCCCCAGTGTCAAAGATCTACCCAACCCTATTGAAGCACCCTGAGGTAGGATGGGGAATTGTCGTTTCCAAAAGAAGGATCTTTAGAAGTGCCAGATCGTAGTAAAACCTATCCACTTTTCAGACTCTGAAGTAGGGTTCGAATCAATGATGGATCCCTCACCCTGATCCTCTGTATCGGGGTCTAGGGTAGTAAATTAGCATATTTGCTTCTTCCTCCTAGAAAGTGAGATTCACCAGATCCTTGAATCCCTTCACAGATACATACATGAGGAGGAATATTTATCTCATTTATAGGGTCTTTCTATGTAATAATCTCTATCTTCACCGGGATCATTTTATACCTCAAAAGAGATGACCTAGAGTTGTTATGGGGACTTAAAGATAATGAGCACCGACATGATCCACCACCCATGACCACCTTCTTTTCATAGAAAGTAGTGGTCGGTAGCCCATCCTATAGGGATGTGGTGATACAGTCGGTACAGTCCCTAGGAGAAAACCCAGTATGCATCAGTCTTTCAGATCGCATACCGTATGATTCAACGACCATTCCACTATCGCAATGGTCCATTTTGGTGTTATTTCGAGTCCATCAACCATCGCAGTCAAAGAATGTGGAAACCAAGGGTCGTATCCAGAGTTTGGGTGGAAAAGTTTGGGTGACATTCTTGGAACAGAACATTTCTCCAAGATGTTCTCGCCAATTGCAACATTAGGATTTAATATTCCAAATTCCCTCACCTAATACAAGGTGATGTGCTTCCACTAAACCTTTGGGGAAGTTGAGAGAGTATAGGGGTAGAGGGTGGTGAAAACATTACCTCTTCTTCAAGTTCTTCCTTTTGATTTGATCAAAAGGGCTCCTTAGGTTGGATTTATGCTCAAACTAAGGCCTCTAGGTTGAAGTTAGGGAAGTTGAGAGAGTATTGGGGTAGAGTTTGGACAAGCCAAATAGCTTTGAAGGTGTGAATTAATGAGAAGGGGGAGTGCCCGTTTATAAGAGGGGTGAGGGGAACCTTTGGAAAGGCTAGAAATATTATTTTATAATAAATTCATATTCGGTTTATAATGGCTCAAAAGTGGATTATTTAAATGTTAATGTGGGGATGGGTCGAACACCACTCAAACAATATAATTTAGACAGGTTTGGGTCATTATATTAACCTTATCGTTTAGTTTTAACTCTTATTTAATTAGTTTGACACTTACCATGTCACTTTCTATTTTAATATTATATAGTTAATAAACATACTATATACCTCCAAGAGAACCCCAAGTGGTCCATTAATGATACACATATCATGATATAAGTCTCTTGGCCGAACCTTATATTTTTAGGAATTGAATATCAATTAATAATATAATATTTGTTTTAAAAACTCTTTTATGTAAATTTTGACACTATTTGGAAAATTGATTTTTGTGAAAATCATAACAGAATGATTACTTCGAAAAAAAGTTAATAAAATAATTCCTAACATGTCATATTAACCTATAAAATTAGTGTAATTCATAAAAAGTCTCAAATTATATTTATTTTGTAATTTATAATATCAATTATTTTAATTTTTTACTATTATGGTAATTACGACATCATCATTGTGTCATAAATAAATTAAATTATTTAATGTCTAAAAATTATAAATAAAATATCATTATGTAGGAAATATTTTTATCTTTCTAATTAATATTTATAATCGAATTTATATTATGTTTAACCCTATATTAAAAATGTTTTAGTAAATAAACTTTGATTTTAACTCTTTTAACTCTTCTTTGAATTAAATAATAATAAATGTCCTAATCTAATCCAAGTGGACCTAAATGATGATATTTTATTCCTAAGGGTGTTTTTGGTCGAGATACACTTGTCCAATAGAATTAGGACATGTTTTAGGGTAATATTAACATCATTTTTACCCTTAATTACCCTATTTACTTTTAACCGTGATAAATAAAAGTAAAAAGTTACTATTCACCAAAAATTATTTTTATCTCATTGAACAACATTTTACTCCTTGATATTAACCGTGTCTCTTGTATTTTTGAAATTCCACTCACATAAGCGGGTAATTTATGTTTTATGAAAAATTCAGTTTTTTAACTACCACTTAGTGGTTTCACTATTCATCAAAAAATGAAGTTTTTCAGAAAAATACTAAAAATTTACCCTAGGATAATTTTGATATTCCAAATCCAAAAATGAAGTCCATTTTGAAAAATAAAGTTTATAAATTTTAAAAAGTGGGTATTACTATTCATAACCGCTAGTTTGATTGGTTGTGGTGTGTTAGAACTCGATGTTGCGTACAACACACGCTATGTCATTATTCAAAGAGAAGCATACCGTAGATGCTTGGGGTATTACACTTAGACCAAAGAATCCTATGGTTTCCAGAATGCAGGAGGCCTGAAGATTTATATCCCACCAATTTCCTCAATTACTACCCCTATCATTGGTTCCTTAGACACACACTCAAACAGTGCTATCTGTTCAAAGAATGGATCATGGACTAGTTCAATAACATTATACACATATTGGGTCCAACCCCAACGCAAGTGTCATGTGTGTTTGCAATGAATGATAGCGATAGTAAGAGTGAATGGAAGCAGGTCTCCATCCACGAGTCATAGAAGTATGATGATCAGATAGCTTGCAAGGTAGTTTCTCATGCCAATGGTATTATCTGTGCCTATTTAAATCATCTCAATCCTTCCAAAGTGTCTTGTCTACCCCCAGGCACTACTTTCATGTCAATATATCATCCTTGATCTTCATAGGAGAGAATGATCTGTCAATTCAAGGGGATGTAGAGCCCCCCACCAGTACAAAATACATCCCACACTATTGGTTATTTTAGGCCTCCAAAGATGGGGATTTCCCCTAGAATCCACCCAGTAATGGAAGGTGCTTCATGTTATGATCATAAGTATTCCTTGGGGAACATCGTCGAGCTGGTGGGCCCATACATGATCCCTGATGATGAGGAACACCTAGAAGTGCCTCCTAATTTTCTTTTCTAGTGCCAGCATCGAACAAACAGTGGATATGTGAACTAATAAAGTGCCTCAGTGAATGATTCCAAAAAAGATGTGCAAGCCATTGAGACCAAAAAATAGGTTTAGCACAGTACTTAGCATGTGTATTACTATCACCCTAATTTATCAGATACACTTCCCTCGCTGTTTGTGTTACTTGTCCAGGAAGAGTCACCATGACCATGATACGATCATCCAAGTACAACTGAGGCCCATCCATAGTCATCCTATGAGATTCAGCTAGTGAGTAGTAGGATACCTCAACACCAGCCAAAATATACCGATCTGACATGAAGCGCCCACCATGCCTCTTGTCATAAAGCAACCTCCTATCGGCAGAAATGTGCACCTGACACAGAAGTATTATATGCTCAAGCACCTTTCCAGAATTTCTACAAACTTTCAATTCATGAGGATCTATGCCAATTTGAATATATGTACGAAGCCCTATCAGAGGCTTTGAGGACCCCCCTTTAATTTGGAAAAATGGTAGTGTCTGAAAAGGCCTTCCATACTGAGGAAGCTAAACTTGATGAATGTCGGGTCATAATTAAATTCTTAGGAGAAGATGAATTTTCTCCTATATAGGCTTACATCCAGACATTGTACATCATTGGTCAGTTCAATGTCATGGAATTACTCCGTTGCCTCATTGACATTGGTTTTGGGATCAATCTCATCCTTACTCGGACACTCCACAAGATGGGGAAATCTTAAGTAGACCGGAATCCCTCCGATTTGAACATATAGGGTTAGGATACGATAGAACCGATGCCATTTAGAAGTATCCACCTTCAAACCCATTTCGATAGCCTGATTTCTAGCACCGATTTCATTGTAATATCATTGGACACCTCCTAAAATGAACTTATGGGTAGACCTTGGCTCCATCTGTATATAGAATTCCCCTCATCATATCATCAATGCCTCAAGTACTCCCTCAATGGTCATGTGGGTGTGCTCTAAGGTGATGTGTCTCCCTTTGCCTCTTGTGAAGCCTACAACCTGGATGCAGAATACTACATGATCAAGGATAAGAAGATTTAGGATAATGAGATTGAGCATACTACCATTGTTTCTGACCCATGGAAAGACATGGATATGCCTAAATTCTTCCAATTCACCAATTGGAGGCCACGACCCCAGATATGGGACACTTCTATGTCATCTCTGGGACAAGGGGATAACACATTCCTAGGTGCAATGAATTCATAAATATCACTTCATACTCCTATAAGAATCAGATTGAGTGATCCCAGAACCGCTTAAACATGTAATTTATCGAGATATTCACCCCAAGGAAACAACAATACACCATACTTTATTTTTTCTCTGGGCTGTGTTGAACCGACTCAAGACAACACGCCACTAATTATTTTATTTTATCAATCATGGACCATTGGGTCAAAGGCCCAATATAATAGGATCAACAACTTTGATTTCCATGGTTTCTTCCAGGATGGAGTCCCTCAATTAAGATTCTAATTCCACTCAAGCCAACACCTACATTCCATCAGGACTAGACAACTCTGAAGAATTTTCCCTTCTGATGATCATATCTCTAAGGATAATGAATAGGGTATGGAGGAAAATCCTCCTACATTTGAGGAGGGTGTCTCCACCACCTTTTATGAGTTGGTACATGTGAACCTTGGAATCAAGAAAGATCTAAATCCAACACTAGTCAGAGCAGCCATGTTTGTAGGGGAATAATATCGGTATGTGGGTTTCTTAAAGTATCATCAATATATATTCTCTTAGAGCTATGATGAGCTACCAAGACTGGATCCCCAAGTTGACATCCACCACCTTCTTCTCCTGATAAACCACCCTAGATTGAAACAACTTCCCAGAAAGTTTCATCCCTCCCATGGTACCATGGTCAAGGCTGAAGTTGATAAGCTCATTAGAGAGATCTTCGTCAAGGAAGTACAATACCTGAAAGGGATATCCAACATCATTCCCATTCGAAATAAGAACAAATAGAACAAAATCTACATTGAATTCTATGATATCAACCGTCACTGTTCGAAGGATTATTTTCCCCTTCCTTTGATAGAACTTTTGATCGACACTATCCCTAGATTCCAAGCACTCTCCTTCATAGATGAGTATTATGGATATAATGAAATCTGAATGGACCCTGAGGTTGAAGATTTTATCACCCTAAGGGTAACACAAGTAAACTCCTATTACCAAGTAATGACTTTCAGTTTGAATAATGTAGGTTCCACCTATCATCATTCAATGCACCACATATTCAAGATGATCCTTGGGAGATTGGTGGAATTCTACGTGGACGATTTTGTGGTCAAACCCCACTAGTTTCGGGACCATCATAGAGATATAGAAAAAGTGTTTGTCTTCTTTGCCCCCACCATCTGAAGATGAACCCCTTGATGTGGGCCTTCACGGTTACTTCTAGAATGTTTCTCGGCTATGTCGTTAGATATAGGGGCATGGAAATCAATCCATAGAAGATCATCTCCATCAGCCATATGCCTCCTCTGAGCAACATTCAGGAGACACGAGGATATCAAGGCCACTTAGAATACTGATAGAGATAATATTTTCATTTTTTTTATATGTGTTTCAATTATTTAACCCCTTCTAATTAATCAATTTGAGTTTATTTGTATCATTTTAGTGTTTTGGAGAATTATGGGCTTAATTGTGGAAATTGGTTAATTCTGGAAATTTAGATGTTTTGTGGTGCTTCTTTATTTTGGGAATATCTTTTATATATTTGATCCAGATTGTATGATTGATTTTTTTAGGCTTTAAATGATCATGGGATTCATTTTATCCTTTTGGACCAAAATCTCAACCCTTCATTTGGAAGCTCAAATTCCGCTCACAAGTCCAGCCTCAAAAACTGTGCACAGAATTGGATAATTTTATTGTTGGACCCATATCCCATAAATGAAAAAACCATTGGATATGATATTTTACATGGATCAAGATGAAATCATGATTAATATGTTTCATTAATATGGATTCACCTGATTCTTTCATTATATACGGCCATAAATTCTTTGGAACTTGATGCATTTTAAAATGAAGAGTCTCATTGGAAGAATTAAAGATTTGGAGTAAATAGATCATATCTCTCTCCAAACTTGGCCAAAAATGCTGAAATTTTGTGATCCGATAGAGGAGACATATTGGAACAAAATCTTTTAAGACTCCTTCCCTATATTCGGTCATTTAATATGCTAACCGGACTCAGATTTATGGTGGAGTAATTTGAATGGAAATTTTCTACTCCAAAATCCTATAAATAAGAGTGTTCACTTCCATTAAAAGGGGTTAAAGAAGGTGCAAGAAGGGATGTGCAGGAGGATAGAGTTCTTGAAGTTCTTTGAATTTTATATTTTATATTTTATTTTTTTAATCATGCTCTCTTCTTCCTCTTTCATCTCTATTACCCTTCACATGGAGGGGTAAAACCTTTGGGTGATCGGGGAAGGGGGAGTTTCACTTTCGTAATGTTGGTGTTTTTCACTTAAATGTAAAAACCTATTTTCTTTTGAATGAATTCTATTATCACTGTTTCCAAATTATTTTAATATGATCATGTTTTTATTTTGGTGTATTCATTTTTAATATCTTTGGTTAAACACTTTTAATCTCCCTCCGCATAGTGCAATTTGTCTCGATCGAGCATATTGTGTTAGGTGGTGAGTGTCCAGTGATCGTTGGCACGTGTGGGGAATTGGTGGACTTTTATCTAGAGTTATAAGGAGAAAAAATTCCTAATCAGGACTTTCCTTAGTTGTTTAGGGATTTTTTATGAACTTCCATTCACAAAAGAGTGACTTCCATTTGCTTCTTTAACCAAGGGTGATAGATAACTCGATCAAGGAGTCTTTAATTTTTCATTCAAATGGAAGAGAGTGGATATGATATTTATTAATATGATGAAATTGAAAAGGTGAATCCTACCCTGAACCCATCACATTCTTCATCCATTAGTGTTCAACCTTTCTTTTTATTTCTTGCTTTATTTTTCAACTCAAACATTTTGAAAAACAACCTTTCCTTCTTTCTTAAATTTAAGTGACAAACATAATTGTTGTGCACTCCTATCTGGAGGAAACTTAGGTTAACCACTATAATACATTTTAACTTAGGTATTATTTTTTTTGTCACAACCCACTATAGGCACATGTCAAAACATGGCACCGTTGTCGGGGAGGCTGTGCCAACAATCCATTTGTAAATATTTGACTCATTTAAAAAAATAAAAAATCTTTTTCCATGATGTTCTCAAATGATTTTTTATTTAATTTATGGAAAAATTATCCACGAGTGAAAGAATAAATTATTTACACACCTTGTTCTATAGAGGATAGTGTTTCTATATTTGATAAACAGATCAGTGGATCTTGAATCCAAATCAACAAGGAGGATGAATTCAAGGATCTCAATCTAGACCATAAAGCAATCCTTGAATACTCAGTGTTGGAGGGATTGGATAGAGAATTAGTTGAACTCCATGATTATTTTCTAGAATTTTTCAATTAAATATTCTAGGTTCAATAAGAAGAGGAAATTCAAACAAAACATTAGTTGCATGGAATTTAAGAAGAAATACAGGACCTGAAGCGAAAAATGGAATGGATAATTGAATATTTTCACACATCCCAAGAGGATTCTGAACCTAAACTTGAGCCATTAGTGGAAGTGGATTCCCCTATTATACTTCATGATTAAGAACCTAGTGATACTGTGATAGTATTAAACTAAGATCTATTTGGCTCCTCTCAACCATTTTTGAAGAAGATTGATGAAGACGATGTGCCTTATGAAGTAAGTATGGGAGATCAACCAGATCTGGATGAGTTATGGAAGGAGTGTGAGGAACTACATGATCCCACAGTTCCTAATAATGTGGAAGATCCATCATCATTGAAGGAATACACCACTAATAGGGTTGAATTTGAAGAGAATATTGAGGTGTTTGACTGCCTACCTCAAGATAGTGAAATTCAACTCCAAGAGGAACTTCCCACTGAAGAAGAAAAATAATCTGAGAAAACTCAGGGTGATGATATTTTCATGAACTCATTATCTTATAATTTTAATGAAACTGAATTGAGTATCACCTCCCCTTTATTGAAATTTTCATATTCGTATAACTCATGTATTGCCTTGGTGGATAAGGAAGAAAAAGATGATGCACCCAATGAAGAACATATGGAGCTCCCCGAACATGTTGATCATTTATTGGAGGGAGTTCAAGAGGGGATCCAAGTGTATTTGGCTAAGGAATAAGAGATGCAAGATGCTTACTTTGGAAGGGATGAATACCATATTGACACTTCATTATTTAACTTTGTTCAAATTGAATTATACCTTGACTATTCCATTGATTTTTAAACTCATGCACCATACCTTCCGCAATCACTCAATAATAAAGAGGAGGCTGTGAAATTGGAAACCAAGAAAGATGAGGACTCATTATTTATCCTACCCCCACCAAGAAAATTGTATCTTATTGTACTAGGGGTGGATTTGATGTACTATACCCATGGTGTCATCAACAAAAAGGATAAAGCACATGATGTGAAGAAGAAGTTTTGTTGGTTCATCACATAGAAACTCTACCCACCATCAGATTGGGGATAACCAATTGGAACTGCCCATCTGAAGGCAATCAAAACCCAGGGACCACTTCGGGTATTAAACTAAGATCTATCCTTATTTTTTCATCCTATTTCTATTTTCATTTTTTTCAATAAATGTCTTAGGTTTTCTTTTGTTCTTTTTTTAGGTTTTTAGCGTGAAACACTTAGGATCTTAACTCAATATTGAACTTCAAATAAGTCAAGTTGTACCTCTCTTTTATAATTACTTGTCACTGTGTTTCATTTTAAATTCTACTTACATGTTAAATCCACTTGAATAAATTTTGGACAATACACCATTTAAGTGTGGGAGAGGGAAACTTTATAGTTTAGGATTTTCATTTTGTGTTTTTTTTTCAAAAAAATAAATAAATTGTGTGTTTTTAATTTTTTTGTGTTTATTTTTTCAGTTTTTTTGTGTGTTTTAGAAAATTTTGAGCTGAAATGATTATCAATGCCATTTTGGAAACCAATGTCATTGAGTGAGCCAATTTATTCCATGAAATTTAGATTAAATGAATGCTGAAAATGATTTTTCAATTCATTGGGAATTTCAAGAAAAGTACTCAGATTTTTGAATCTCATGCCGAATTTCACTGTCTTTATCTTGAAATCACTTTCTTGTGAGGCTTCTGAACCATTTTTGTCATATTATTTTCATTCACCTCACTTCTTGAGAGAACCATACCATGCTTGTCTTAACCAGAATTTGATTTATTCCTTTCAAAACTTGAGGGTTTGGGGTACATGTGTATTAAATGATTGAGACATTTCTTTGGTTTGAAAGCCCCATTTTCAAGATAATACATTTCATTCTGGCCTACCTTATAAATTTAATCTTTGTATCCCATAGAATCCTTGAACATCCTGTTAGGTTAGCTACATTACAAGCCAATTTTCCCTATCCAACCAGCACTTGAAGTGAAATTCCATGATCTAGTTGAACATAAGTGTGGGGGAAGCTGTCTTGTGTTGTGATAACTCATTTGATGAAGCATTGGGTGGAAATTCAAAAGCTGAAGATATGTGTGTGCGGATGAAAAATCATTATGTTGAAAGTTGTGCCATTTCTGGAGATTTCATGATAAGAGAAGCTATGCCTTTCTAGAGATTATAATGGAGGAAGAAAGATATGTCTTTTCTGGAGCCTTCAATAGAAATCATGTTTGAGAAGATTAAAATTTTTGCTAAAATGATGAGCTGTTTGAACATTTATTGATATTTTATGATGATGGAGCTGAATTTCTACTTAGGGGAGTGAGGAGGATACCACACATGAGTGAAAATTAGAGTCGTGCAATTTTGCTTCAAAAAGAGCCACACCCTCCTCATTCAGCCTCTGAATATTTCACATAAAATACTACCAACCGAAAGCCACAGAACAACCTTGAAGAGTCCTCATGATAAACACATGACCTCGGCTTACATCGGGTGGAGAAGTAGGAGTTTTTCCAACCTATTGTGACCCTTTCATTGGTTTGGATGAGAAAAACAATGATTAAAATTGATATTTGTGAGATGAGAGAAAATTCATGTGAGGTAGGTGTCTTATGTGAATGGGAGGATAAATGAAGTGGAAGAATATTGAATGATCTGATTTGAGAACTTGGAATAATGGTTATGGATGCGGCATAATATCTTTTATTTCTTGGTGTGGAATTGGTGGATCTCAATGGCATGTGTTTTAAATTTGCTTTTATTTTATTTTGATTTTGATTTGTCCGGGAGTCCAAGTTCTAAGTGTGGTTGAATTGATAGTGATAATATTTTAATTATTTTTTATATGTGTTTCAATTATTTAACACCTTCCAATTAATCAATTTGAGTTTATTTGTATCATTTTAGTGTTTTGGTGAATTATGGGCTTAATTTTGGAAATTGGTTAATTCTTCAAATTTTGTAGTTTTGTGGAGTTTCTATATTTCGGGCTTATATTTTATATTTTTGATCCAAATTGTATGATTACTTTTTTTAGGATTTCTATGATCGTGTGATTTATTTTATCCTTCTGAAACCAAATCTCAATCCATCATTTGGAAGCTCAAATCCAGCTCACAAGTCCAACCTCGAAAACTATGCATAGAATTGGACAATTTTATTTTTGGGCCAATATCTCATAAATGGAGGAACCATTGGATCTGATAATTTAAATGGATCAAGAAGACATCCAGATTAATATTTTTCATTAATATGGATGCGCCTGATTCTTTCATTCTCAAGGCCATAAATGTTTTGGAACTTGATGAATTGGAATAAGAAGAGTCTATTTGGTAGAATTAAAGATTCAGAGTAAATAGATCATATCTCTCTCCACACTTGTCCAATAATGCTGAAACATTAGTGAGCCGATATAGGAGACATATTGGAACAACATTTATGAATACTCTTTCCCGATATTTGGTCATTTAATATGACAACCGGACTCCGAAGTTCGATGGAGTAATTTAACGGGAAAATTTTTACTCCAAAAGCCTATAAATAAGAGTGTTAAATTCCATTCAAAGGGGTTGAAGAGGGTGAAAGAAGAGCTGTGCTAGAGGATTTAGTTCTTGAAGTTCTTTTTATTTTCTATTTTCTCTTTTCTTTGTTTAATCATGACCTCTTCTTCTCCTTTCAACTCTATTACCCTTCACATGGAGGGGTAAAACATTTGAGTGATCGGGGAAGGGGGTGTTTCAATTTTGTAATGTTAGAGTTTTGTGATTAAATGTAAAACCCTATTTTCATTTTGAATGACTTTTATTATCACTGTTTCCCAATTATCTTAACTTGATCGTGTTTTTATTTTGGTGTATTCATTTTCAATTGATTTGGTTAAAGACTTTTAATCTCCCTCCGCCTAGTACAATTTGTCTCGATTGAGCATATTGTGTTAGGTGGTGAGTATCCAGTGATCATTGGCACGTGTGTGGAATTAGTTGAATTTTTCTAGAGTTCTAAGGAGAAAAAATTCCTGATCGGGACTTTCCTCAGTTTTTTAGGGATTTTTTATGAACTTCCATGCACATAGGAATGAGTTCCATTTTCTTCTTTAGCCATGGGTGATAGATAACTCGATCGAGGAGTATTTCATTTGTCACTCAAAAGGAAGAGAGGGAATATGATCTTTATTACTATAAGGAAATTGTAAAAGTGAATCCTACCCTGACCCCATCACTCTCTTAATCCATTGGTGTTTAACCTTTCTTTTTATTTCTTTCTTTATCTTTTCACTCAAACAATTTCAAAAACAACCTTTTGTTCTTTCTTAAATTTAAGTGACTAACATAATTTGTTGTGGAATCCTCTCTGGAGAAATCTTAGGTTAACCACTCTACTACATTTTAAAGTAGGTATTATTTGTTTTTGTCACACCCCACGACAGTCACGTGTCACCTACATATACAGATTCATTGTGAATCTGTTCAACAAGTGGAATCCCTTTTCTTGGCTTATGAAGAAAGGCCCTGACTACCAATAGGATGAAGAGTGTCATGATACTTTTGAGAAGATCAAATAGTACCTACTATAGCCTCTAGTTCTGATGCCACCCATCTCTGGAAGACTACTAGTCCTTTATGTGACCACCCGGGAATGGTCCCTCGATGCCTTTCTCACCCAGAAGAAAAACAAGGGGAAAAAGAATAGTTTATACTATCTTAGCCACAAAATCCTCAATACAGAGACTAGATATTACTCAATCGAGAAGAGATGTCTCGTGCTAGTATTTTCGGTCCATAAATTGCGATATTACCTACAACACCATAAGATACAACTGGTATATCGTGTAGAACCATTGAGGTATATTCTAAATTTCCCCAGGTTGATAGACCATCTAGCTCGGTGTGCTGTGATCCTTCAATAGTTTGACATCAAGTTCATTCTTTAGAAACAATCAAGGGTCATGTTTTGGAAAAATGTATTTCCACCCATACAATTCCCATAGATAAGTCCCTCGATCTTAATTTCCCATACGAGGCCATCCTCTTAGTGGATCAAGCCATGCATCATTGGAAAATTCACTTTGATGTCACTTCTTGAAGCCCCATTGGTAGAAGACTCAACGATCTTAATCTCAAAAGGGTAGGACTAGGTATTGTCTCCACCTTTCCTATTCATTCTATCCGGCCCTATTAGTTCTTATTGGTAGAAGGCTTCAAAAATAACGAGGCGAAGTATCAGGCCCCCATCACTGGTCTTGAGATGGCCCTCAAGTGTGATGTTCCCCACATACATGTGAAAGGGGACTCCGAGTTGGTCATAAAGTAGATTAACAGTGATAATGTCATTAGAAATTCAAAACACAATCCCTTGTTAGAGTTAAATTTCTAGATGATTACCTAGTTCCATTCTCTACCAGAGGTTACTCATGTTCCCTAGTCATGAAACAGTTGAGTTGATTCCATGGCCTACCTTGACATATCTCTTGAAGAGCCTGAACAGGATGATTTGATAATATATGTGGGGCATTGAAGAGTCATCACTCCCATTACCCCGTATGACAATGATTGCCAGTAGGTAAGACAACTTACCCATGGTGTATCCACATCCGGACCTACAGGCCCCCTACCACAACACTGGATGAGACCCCTGATTGGATAACTCATTTCATTGAGTACCTCAAACATTACAATCTTTTGTTAGATATAGCTAAACATGAGTGAAACCATTATAGCACAATCTAGTTCACTCTCCAGAGTGGTCCCATCCTTGAGGAAATCCTCTACAGACATGGATTTGACTGAGCTATCATCTGCTTCATTTAAGGAGATGAGATCCCCCAGGTCATAACAGACATCCATACTAGTTCCGATGGAGCTCATCAGGTAGGGTCAAAACTCTCTCATCAGATCTGAAGGCTTTTCTACTTCTGGCCCACCATGGTCTATGACTCTATTGTGTTCATGAAGAGGCTCCACCTATTCCTGATCTATGATATTTTTGTGCATCAGCCACCAGAGCCTCTCCATAGTACCAAGTTCTTTAGGACCTTTGTGGTCAGAGGACTCGATGTCATGGGACCGTATCCACCAGAAATATCTCCCTAACACAAGTTCATCCTGACTGCCATAGACTATTTTTCAAATTGGGGAGTGGAAATTCCTCTCAATGAAGTCAAGGCCCGTTCTATCATTTATTTCATGAGCTCCAACATCATCCACCAATTTGGAGTCCCTCACACCATTCTCACTAATATCGACACCATCTTCTAAGTAGCTGAGATGATGAAATTTTATTCCAAGTATAGTATCCAGTCTAACCATACTTATCACTATCATGTCCATGCTAACGGGTTGATCAAGGCATTCAAAAATACCCTCTATAATATTATGGAAAAGATGGTTGGTCAGAACAATAAAATTTGGACATAAAAACTCCCCAATTATCTATGAGATTACTGAAAAATGACTCGTAATTTTACCTAGGTGACCCTATATTCCCTAGTGTATGCAACATAGGCAGTCCTGCTTATCAAGATCCAGTTACTATCTCTTCTCACAACCATCTACGTTCAGCAGATGTCAGAAAAAGTATCCATTTGGATGAACTTTAATCTCTTGAGGAAAATAGGCTTTTTTCTTTTCAAAACCTAGAGAGACACTATAATAAGATATCTAGAGAATTCAATAAGAAAGGTAATCTCCTCTACTTATTTCAAGGTGACATCATATAGCCCCTGAGAACACCTTTGATACCCAGCAGGAAGCCGCTAACGTTGGAGCCCAAATGGGAGGTTCCTCATATCATTCATAAGGTTTACCCAAATGGAACGTACTCCCTAGTCACCATGGATGGTATGCACATTACTCCTATCACCAAATCCAAATTCCATAAGTAGTACTTTGCATGAGGGAGAGTTCATCCTGCAAGATAGTAAACTGTAGACGACATACATGCCATATGAAACAAGCTCTATGACCCTAAGCTAAGTTCTCCCCTCATCTTTACCACATGATGTTAAAATTCAGGGATCTTAAAGAACTACCTATGGCTTCATTTCCCTCCTTACGAGATATGTTTTTACGCCGAGATATTTTGTCTTTGGGCCCAACCGCAAACATTATGGTTCAAACTTCGCGACCTACCATGATCGAGTTTAGGATGCCCCATATTAAAAAATTCTTCATCTTCTTCACCAGAGAGGATTTCCCCCACTAGTGTCAGCCTCTAACCAATATATGCATCAAGAAATAAATATTTATTGATTCTTTCCCTCATAGGATACATATGAACAACCATTTTTTTATCTTCGGTTCTATCCCAAAGTTCCCAATTTTTGGTCTTACGACATAAGATTATTTTTGGGAGAACTTATTGTGGAATGAGGCCCCTTTGGTCCTCATTCTCATCGATTATACAACAAACACATCATGTGCCCAACTTTGGAATACCTCCCTTCATCTATGTCCTTACCGCATGATTTCAAACTACACAACATTTCCAGAACTGTGTATGGATTGATTCCCATCCTTATGAGATACATAGGAATGCCCAGATAGTTTGTCCCCAGGTCCAGCCCCAAGCTTTAAAAAAAATTTCTTTCATTCATCCCCTTGTATTGAGATTCTTTTTGGGATTACATGATGTGAAATGAGGCCCCTTTGGGATTCATTTATGATAGGTTTAAAATAACAGCACCATGTACCCCCTCCTCAGGGGTTTTCCCTTTCAACCTCATCTTTACTGAATGATGTTATACTACATGGATCTTTAAGAACTAAGTATGTATTGATTCCCATCCTTATGGGATATATAGGAATTCCCAAACATTTCATCTTTGGGTCCTTCCCTATGATCCTCAACTTTTATGGCCTTTACGGCCCAAATCACGATCCGTACTCTACGACGATAAACTAAGATCTCTCTCATTTCACATGAAGTTAAACTATTCTTTCTTAAATACAAGACATTAAACTACATGGAATCGATGGTCCTTTCTACATGACCTTAAAATGAAATTTCCTTTCATCATACATGACATTAAAACTACACAACACTTTCCAATTTCCCTCTCTTCTGGCCTCTTGGTCTGGTTATTCTCTTGGGGGTGTGTGGTATGGTGTGGACGTTCTTTTTCCTCATTCATGTCAGGGTTTCCTTAACACTCCCGACACATATCCTTTTGGACATTACTCCTCACATCCTTACTTCTTTACATTAAACTTCATAGAATTTTAAAACTACGTTTGACATGATTCCCATCTTTATGGGATACATAGGAACACCTGGACATATTGTCCTTGGGTCCATCCCCAGGTTCTTCCATTCCTTCTCCTGACACCTTGGCCTGGGTTCTCTCTTGGCACCGTTAATGGTGTGTGGTACCATGTTAACTTCCTTTTTCCTCATTCAAATCAGGTTATTCTACCATTCCATACACATTCCTCTCTTGAGAAAGCTTTACCCCTACGTCATTACCACATGGCGTTAAGCTGAATGGAATTTCAGAACTATGTGTGGCTTGAGTCCCATCCTTATGGGATACGTAGGAATTCCCTAACATATTGTCATCACATCCATAACCATGTTCACCAACCTATTTCCCCCCTTTCCTCTACTCATCCTATTGAGTCATCAACCCTTAACTAGCCCCCTTGATCTCTTTTATTCCTTATCAACATGCTCAGATGCACTGAGGCTTAGTACTCAGAGTGTTTGATTATGCATTGAGATTATTATTTTTTTCATTTACTTTCTTTACATATCCCTTTATTTGGGTTTCCATCATCTTTCACATCCAAAAGGAACCCCGAATGATATGGAAACTCGGCATTATGGGTTTCCAACTATTTCGGGCCAATATCCCAAAGGATTTTGAACGAAATTTTGAGGTAGGTTATATGGTTGGAATATAGTCAACGACCATCCCTCGAGTGTCTGTTCCTACTTTGAGTCACATGATATAGATGATATGCTTCAAATACAGTCAACAATTATCCTCCATCATTATTTCTACCCCAATAAAACCTAATTATTGGTCTCATGATTCACACCCCTTTCCACGTCATCATGTTTAGATGGAACTTCGACACCCTCCATGTTATCCCTCTCTTCACCTTTGACCATTGAGAGGTCGAATCAGCATTGTGGGGAAATCCTTAACATCATGCCCCATTCCCCCTATCATGTGTTACAAGTGTTGTAAAGAACTTATACGCCCTTTTTTCCCACATCAATCATGGATCAGGTGGGCTTAGGTATCTGTTTACGGTTTTTACCCACATGGAAGAACCATACCGCCCTTTGGTCCAAAACCTATAACCTTAAACTACAAGTTCAAATTTACAACTAGGAATCCATGTTCAGGAATCATGACTTTAAACTGTGTTTATGTTTCCTCTTGGGAATTTTTGATGCAGTGTGGAATTCGTTGGTCCTCATTAACATTGGATTGATTTACGACACCACGTTACATATTTCCTCATTAGATATCTCACCTTATGGTCTGAGCTCTATGAACCTAAACTAAGATCTCTTATGTTATTATTGTATGATGTTAAAATATGCCTTTTACACTCTGGCTGTGTGATGATAAATTCCCAGCCATATGATGTCTTCATTCGAGAAGGTTTTTTTCTCTTGAATTTTTTCTCTAGCATTCCATCTTCTAAAACTACATGTGGCTTGATTCTCACCCTTGTGGGATATGTAACGATGCACAAAAACTTTTCCTTGGGGCTCAGCTGCAGAATTATAAACCTTGTCTACCAATTTCTAGGTCTGGGTTTTCTTCTCAAAAATGTGTGACTCAGTATGGAATTCTCCTATCCTAATCCACATTGGGCCCGCCTCAATGGTTCTACAACAAACCTCTCCACCCCTTACGGTCTGAACTCTATAACCTTTAATCCAAGACTTCTGGTGTACTAGTTCTCATGACATTAAACTGTATAACAACTATGATTTTTTCTGATTTGAGAAGATATCACCCCATTTTGATATTGGTCATTTGAAATTCTATATTCAAGAATGACGGGTGGCTTGTTTCCTAACCTCATGGGATATGTAGAGACACCTATAATTTTCATATGTTGTCCATCCAAAACCCCCTTAACCTATCTGAACATTTGTCCTGGGTTCTCCTTGGAGTGTCGGGTGTGTAGTGGAATTCCATAGTCCCCATTCACATTGGGTTTACAGTCAGATATTCCATGTTCCTCCCATGAGAGTATCCCTTCTTACATTAATCCATGCTGAATATGGGTAAATTTCATGGGTAGGTCCATGCTCCATGTGTACCTTTATTTGTAGTTTCCATTATGTTTCACATCTAAAAGGACCCCCTAACAGTATGGATGGTTGGCCTCATGTCTCACCTACTATTTTGGGCCAATGTTCCGAAGTACCTCCAATGCTATTTTGAGATAGGTCCCACATTACAAACATGGTCAGTGGCTGACCCTAATTTGTTTATTCCAATCCCAGGCCACACAACATAAATGATGTGTTTTGAATTTGGTCAAAAGTTATCCCCTATCATCATGCCACCTTCACTTTATCCCAAATATTGGGCTCCGTGGTTCACATATTTATGCCTCATTTGTCTTTATAGATTATCGACACTCCTGATGTTATTCCGTGAATATGTGTGTGTTGATTAGGAATGATGGAATGGTTGGGATTTTCCCACCGGAAATTCCCATTTTTACTATTGTACAATATCTTGTGATGGGGAAAGACTCACTCCTTGTTTCCCACACTTATCATGGATCATGTGGTCTTAGGAATCTTTCTAAGGCGATACACACATACAGGGCTGTGTAACCTTATGGTCCAATCTCTATGACCTTAAAATAAGATCTCTTTTTCCATGTGATATGACGTTAAACCATGTTGCCTTGTTCCACATGGAATTAAAATATTGTGTCCTTACCTCATGACATTAATGTTCCTAGTCCGGTCCTGTTGTAAGACCTTAAACTACGATGTCACTTTCCTGGATGCATGACGAAAAGCAACACAACATTTTCGTGTCCACACTTGAGAGGACATCACTTTGGGTACTAGTTATCATCCCTTCCACTTGTCAGGCATAAATATGGCCAAATTATCATAATGGTCCCCAAAACATTTGTCTCTGGATGGTTACTTCCAAAAAATAAAGGATTAATAAACAGAAGAACAAACAAGATACAACAAAAGGCCTCTTCTCTCTATGCAGGAGTCGAACCTTCACGGTGGAAACACTCTAGAACTATGTGTGACTTGATTCCCATCGTTATAGGATTCGTAGTGATGCGAAAATCATTAATATTGGGTCCAGCCACAAAATTATTTCCCCTTCACTGTGTCGAATCTTCATCATCCTCTTCTCATGACATTAAACTACACAGAATTCAAAGAACTATACATGGCTTGATTCCCAACCTTATGGGATACATAGTGATGCCCAACCATTTATTCTTCAGGCCCAACACCAGATTCATTAACCCTTCTATCTCTTTTCCCCTAATACTAGTCCAAACTCTATGACCTTAAACTAGGAGTCCCCAATCATTGTGACATAACTTTAAACTGTCATCCATGGGGAAATTAGTATGAACTTAAACTATATGAAAAGTCCTAGTCATATGAATTTAAAATATTACATGAATCATCCTCACCGTATGATGCTAAATTGTATTCTTATCATCCTAATTTTCATGACATGAAATTGGAAGACATTCTAGCTCCCCACTAGAGAGGTCCTGTCTGGAAGGAGGATTGATCTTAATTTATACTAATACGCCTGTCCGATGTGCTTTTCTCATGGTGGAATAGTTTCAAATGTATTATAAACCCTTTGAGTATCCCATCACTCTATGTCCATGATTTGCGTGCCCTTTATTTGGATCCACATTCTCTTTCACATCTGAGGGAACCCCCAAACAGGTTGGTCCCATTCCATTTTGTCTCACCTACTATCCTAGGAAAATGTTTAGTAAGGAATCAGAAAAAATTTATAGTTGTACCTATGCTTTTTAATATGGTTAGTGGTTGGAACACATTTGTTTGTCTATATTTCAGGATATAAATATAGGTGCTTCATTTTGAATAAGGTTAGCAATTATCTTATATTGGATCACCATCATCACTGTGTTCTGAATTTGGGGTGTTGTGACTCACACCTCCCATTACCCTTTGATCACAAGTTACATTATAATTATTATTGAGATGGACTCGCTAAAATAAGAAAGAGAACAATACAGTCATTAATGTAATATGGGATAAGTAAACAAAAATGGAAATATGTTTCATTAGTTCAGCCAAAACATCGCCTCTATGAATCAACCCCTTTAATAGACTGATTCAGGACTACCACCTTCAGGATAGTAGCCTCCCGAGTTTTTTCCTATTACCTGAGCTGCTTTTATTCATCTAAATCCATGGATCGAATCTTATTATCCTTGGTTTTCATTCATTCTTGCTCGGCTTGGAACTCAACCATTTGAAGGCTGCTTGCACTGCTTGATCCTAGGTCTCTATCAACTAGGCTTTAAATCATTCAACAAGCTCAGATTGGCCTATGAAAAACGCATCTAATTAATTTTTGTGCTCTTCATGGAACTAGAACTCCTACTTAGTCTTAAGAAACCGTTGGATATTCTCAGATTTCCCTCAGCAACAAGAAGCATTGGAGAGTTGGCCTCTCTCTCGCATCTTATCAGCTAAATAATCACAGATCATCATATGAATATGGAAAGAATCCACCACTCCATCAACAAGAAAGAAAAACCACATGCTAAATGAGGAATTTCAAGTCAACCATTCATCCTATAGTTTATTGAGGAAGTATTTGATACACTTCCATGCATTGTGTCATGTCATGTGACTCTCTTCATCAATTTTAGGGTTAGAATCATCCATCTCCTCAGGATCTGCATGTTTGTACTCCGAAAAAACATCTAGGAGTTTAGCAGTAGGGTCCACCTCTAGCATTGTTTCTTCTTCAGCAACCCCACCTCCACCATATTCAATATCAACCCTAAAAACGGCACCAGTTGTGAAAGTAACTTCTCTCTAGCCAAGTGCCATGGATAGACAATTGTGAATGACCAATTCCTCACAGGTAGGAATGATCACTTGTGTATCTCTCATAGATGTTCCAGACTGAACTGTTCACCACGACTCCAATATTTCGATCACTACATTGAAAATCGGTACCTTCTCCAGTCATGTTCTTTGATAACATATGTGGATCTATAATGATAGAGACTTACAAAAGATAAGTGTACCAGTATCAAGTGTCCAAGTCACTATAAGAGCCACCACCACAGGATATCCCTCAGCACTTGTTAACTCAATGATAATAACTAGCTTCTTTTGAATGGAGGGAATAACCTGAGACTCTGAGGTCACCACTTCATCCCCTCCCATTGGCTCACTGCAAACTACTGCAGCTATGGTCGATGCTCCGCCCTACTTAGTCCTAGATCTAGGTCTAGGGAGATTCCATTACACATCCATCAGTGAATTTTCTCCCCATATAGGGGGAAATTTGATATCACCGCTACCAATATGCTCCTAAAAAAGATAGATTTTGATTCATGGATCCATGTTATGAAAAGAGAAAGGTATAGGAAAGATAAGATATGAGGCTTAACTTAATATGTTCTTCCAGCTCTACGTCAGAGCCTATAATTTCACTGGTCTCACTGGGGATCCTCGAATGGGTCATTATTCATTGAATATCCTTACATCTAGGTCCCTCTTCTTCTTCTTCTTCTTCATCCTCTTCCTATTCTTCTTATTATTCTTCTTATTCTTTATTGTTGTCATCATCCTCAAATGCTAGTTTTTCCGGGTCGTTATCCTAGCCACACATCACTTTCACCAGGAGATGTTGGTCTTTATACCACAATGTTGGAACATTTATACATCCATGTTCATAAAATATGTGTATCATATGTAAAATTTCACATTTCCAGTAACCCAGATTAGCCCAATTTCTAGCAGCTAGATCCCATCTTGCATTAATTTTTTCCATAAGACCTCAGGACTTATTGACTGCTGTAGGGTTGTCCAGGATGAACAGAGTGCAAGGAAAATTGAATCTATAGTAGGTTGGAACATGTATATTATTATATTCTCTAGGAGTTACCTATCTATTCCACGAGTTCTCTTATAATACCATTGCTCTCTAGAGGGTGGAGGCGCGACCCCACCTTGTGATGCTACTGCCACTGAAGTTCTATCTTATTCCATCCTAGCAACCTGACTTGCCTTTGGTCTCAATTCCATAATAGTGCCTCACCTAACCCCTTATTTTCCAAACTCCACACCCATCTATTTGATCTGTGGAACGCATTTCCACAGAATCACCTTCGGATACACTGCTACCCAATGACTGACATACTCTGTTAATTTGACATCATTAACCTCAGTGGGGGGGGGGAGGTAATGAATTCACCAAATCTAGAAATCATGAAAACTATCCACATTTGGAGAAGGATTCAAATATTACGATGATATCGAGCCTCTGTTTATAATTTCTTTGGAATCCACTGCATGCATAAAAACTGATTGGAAAACCTCAACAACACATAAAGTTCGCAAAAGATTTTCACATTTATTCATGCTACCAACACACCACCCCTGATACTATGAAGATACTCCCTCTAATCTAGTGATCCTCTCCCATCACCTACCATTTGGATTGTTATGGTTTGAAAGGGGTGTAAGTTTATGTTTGCGTGGTTTCCAATCCTGGGTTTGATCCACTCCTCGTTAAGCATCAATGACTAGATTACAACAATATTTAGTAGAGATGGCTGCATACCGCCACCTCGAGGATGTATGGCATTTTGGAAGTCATACCCACCACATTGAGCTATAAAGCATCCATGAATAACCTAGAAAGGTATGCATATTCTTTTGGGTGTACTTCCTCTTGAAATGCACCCCATAATGTTTACATCCCCACCAACATAGGAACTCCCAGATTGACTTGTTATTGGATGCCATAATATCATACATCACCAATGTCCCTTGGTGGACCCCCATTCTCATGTCCCTTAATAGTAGTATCCAACCACTCAAGAATTTAGATAGAACCCAACATATCATATATTTGGGTCTCGACTTTTTTTACACCCAAGCCCAATGATTGGTACTCACCTATTTCCAAAACCATCCAATAGGACCCTCTCTTACCCCTTTAAGATGCGCCTGGGCCCTAATTACATTGGAATGAAACATTAACTACCTCGTCCTACTGTAAAAACATGCTTAACCATTCTAGATATGATATGTCCTTTTGGATTTTATTTATTTTCAGCCTCTCCTTAGCCAACTCCATCAAATGCCCTGATTGAATGGGGGTGCATGTCCTATCTCTCTATATGTTATCCATTGGAAGGAAATCCTCATAATGATACCCTTCCAAGGGGATTGATATAATGAAGTGGATGTCCCAAATGTTGTGGCTAACCTTCCCATGGTGGAGGTGGAATGTGTTTCTGTTATAGGACCACCGACTGAACATATCGCCCACAAGGTCTTGGTGATGGTAGAAATGGAACTGCAACATCTACATAGCCTCAAACAACCCAATGTGGTGAAGCTCCATGCCAAACTCATCATATGTTTTTCATACTCAGTACATTCATTCCCAGTCACTTGTGAAGTTTCTCCCATACGTAATGTCCCATTATTGCCATCCGTTGGTCTCATTAGGAAATCTACTCCTAAAGGAGTCTGCATAGTGAGTTAGAGATTCCCTAGGAACCAGATCACTCCCAATTATAGTCATAGATTTTGGATTTAGGATGTAAAAATCTATGTCCTGAGTTTCCATGGTATGGTGACAATTGTTTATAATGTTGAATCATTTTAGATTATCCTCACGTGTTACCCATGACCTTAGAGTATCAGTATCAAAAAATGGAATTTACACCACTCTAAAAATGTTGAAGTTCCACAGAGGGAGGCTATATCTCAAGATATAGTCCTTATGAGCTTTGGTCACCATGAAAAAAAGAGTATGATTGGAGGCTATCACACTTCTCTCATGGAGAATTTGAGGGTTCACAATCATCCTGGCTCTCTATGCAGCGCAAGAAGCTTCACTTTCAGCATCAGTCTGTTCAAAATCTATATTCATTAGGTCTTAGAACTCACAAATGGGATTGTGAAAAGGAATGGGGGACTGGAACAAAAAATTATTGATTTAATTCAATATGTATGTTAGATGTGAAAAAATCCTCATAAGTTAGAAACATTGAAGATTTGGTAGTAGTGAGAAAGAACCAGTGGGTGCACGCAAGAAAGAAAATGAATTCAAGAAATTTCACGTAGAACGAATTATATCTCTTGCATGAGAGAAAAGATTCTTATCATATATGAAGTCAAGGTTTGGATACATGGCCCCCATACCTATTTTTAGGGTCATAAAGGGTCTTCTACATGCATTGAATCATTTTGTGCATCAATTAATCCTTTTTTCACGCATCACTAAAACACAGTTATTTTCTTCTTCATTACCCTTAGAACCCAACCTTATGGTTCCCTTTAAGATCAGATTTTGAGGGGGGGGGGGATTTTTTGGTGAAAAATTCAGTTTGAGGTCTTGAAAAAGCACATTAAGAGAACCAAAGGAATATTTTGAGTCAATAGACAATCCCAAGACACCCAAGGGAGGTGCACAAAAGATTTGAGGTCCGAGCATAAGATTTAAATCCATGCGCAAGAAAATTTTCACCCAATGCAACGTAAAATGGATTATTTCACATAGACCTTCAAAAAATATCCATATTAGAGGTGCTAAGGAAATTATCCCAGTGCACAAGAAAATGGACAACACACAAGATCTTGCATTCCCAATGAGATGTCAAACAACACTTCCACGTAGGCCTCCTTGTGCGCCGCTGTTAATGTTTTTTTTCCTAAAAATAGAATCATACCCCCTCATTTCGAGGTACCATTACAATAGATGAAATTAAGCTCCCATTTGTGTAAGAAAACCCCTTCTGTGATGATGGAAAAGACATGGCCTCAAGGTTCTCAATCTTGCGTGATAGGTCTCCTAGGGGTACTCCCTCAGATGGGCCCACTTGGGCTTGTCCTCTCCCATATACTTTTACTGCACGGAAATTTCATGCAATAGATTATTCATGCACACATGATTTTCCCTTCTGCAATGCCACATTCACCAGTAACCCCTCATTTTGCATGCATACATCAAATCTTGCATGCATGGCCACATATTGTGTGCAAGTCTTCAATCTTGAGTGCACCCCTTACTTTGTGTTTCATGTGTTTTACATAGGCTTAGACACCATGTACGAACCCTTCTAGCATGAAATAACCCAATATTGTGAGAAATTCCTCTTTCCTTCCTTCCAGGCATGCGTGTAGTGATTTCCTAGTTTCCTGAGTGGTGATTCATGTTTCATTACCTAACCTAATACTTCTTCTCATAGGTATGTTAATAGATATTCCTTCTTCACATATAAATGATAACAATAACACCTATTTCAACTACTCAACCACCCTATTACCATATGGACTTTATTGTGCCTTACCTTCCTCAAGTGTGGGTTGGTACAAGTTATGTAAGCCCTAGGGGTGACGATTGAGTCGTCATCGTCCAAGCTACAAGACCTTAAAATTACAAGCACCCATGTCCTGAAAAAATGACGTTAAACTATGACCACAGCCGGAGTGAAAAGCCTGAGAGGACCATGAAGGGTAGGGGAACTAGTCCTCTATGTGACGCCAACCTCCCATAATCCTCACACCCCTCTTTGCCAAACTATGTGGTCTTTGATCCTTTCCCTTTTCAAGAAATGTACGTTGGAAGCCTCCCTAAGTTTAAATCCCATCACCCATCTATCCTAACCACTTCACGTTGGTTCACCCTCATCCTAAATGACATTAACTTTCATTCCCCATCATCCTACTTGATTTTAAACTATATTCTCAAACTATGTGGGTTTTTAAGCATTTATACTAGAAAGGGTACGTAGGACACATCCATGAGGTTCAAACCGGACCAGTGACTCTGGTTCTCCGTCCTTGATACGTAACCTCCGGATGTGACATCATCCTTATTTGGGGACACACTATTCGGATCTTCCTCCCTGAGGTGTTTTTATCCATTCATTTGGGATACTAACCATGTGTAATCCCCAACATGTCTATGGGACACTGTCATTTTATAACACCATGATTCCATGCCTCACTTTTTAAACTACATAAAATTTGATTCCTTTCTACGGGGATACATAGGAATCCTCCTTGAGGTTAAATCCCATCACTCATATCCCATCCTAGTATCTCCCTCGAGCCCTCATGTTTTGAGCGGTCCATTCATCAACCCAAGGTTAGACTTCCTTCGAGTCCCATCTATGTGTCCTTTATCATGAGTCAACTCCTCAGGTTACACATTTCTCCATTCTCAAACTATATAGACTTTGATTACCCACCATGAGGATATGTAGGAAACCTCCCAAAGGTTCAATACCAACACTGTCACTCTCACATTCGTTACATTATGTTAATTACACCTTCTAACACTCCCACTATATACATCCTAATTCTAACCCAGACCACCACATTCTAGTGAGGTTATTCTACCAACTTCCTTGTTGTTCCCAGTAGTACCTGGGTAGCTAACTTTGCATAAGCGCCACCCAATTCACCCCCATCCAACCAAGATTTCCCCTCTTATGATGGGATAAAAACCATGTGTATGCCCCAAATCAGCTAATTAAACAACAAGGGTTTTGTTACCTATCTTCTATATAGGGTACATAGGATTCCTCCATGAGGTTCAATCCTAGCTAATGGTAAACCTTGGTGCCCCCTCATCGGGCCCCACCATCCTACGATCCACCCTTTTGGTGTCTATATCATCCCTCATGATGTGAAATCATCCCTTTTTGGGACACCCCACCCTGGGTCCGCTCCTTTTGGGAATTATTATCGATCAAATCAGTTAACCTTCGGGTTACTCCCCCTTAGGGATGTGCCCGTCTGATCAACTCTTATCAATGCCACAATCAGTCCGAACCATCTTTGGAAGAAGTTAAACTCATGGAATAACCCATGTTAAACATTGGAAGCCGAGGAAAACTTTATATACATGCCTATAGTATAGGATACCCTGTAGTTGACATAGGATGCTATGAGAGTTTTCACCCTCGAGAAGACCTATTAAAGAATAATCCAAGTTTACTGGTGTTTTAACGTCCAAACATGCCAGTGATTCCCAATGTGACTAATCTTCTGACTGAAGGCTGCTGATATGACTTGACACTTTTTCATGTATTAGGAGAAGCAGTGTAATTAAATATCATCGATAGAGATATAGAGCCGATAATAGTTTCACGAACAACGTCTTAATCATTAAAGGAGACCCAGACTAGGCGATGAATTCCGAAGAGAAATCCATAGAAGGATACACTGACATCTCATCATCTAATTTTGAACATAGAGAAAACGTCCCTCAAATGGTTTATGTTGTCACCCGCCTTTGGAAATTGGGAATTCTGGGTAGACAGATGCCTGTCCCCACAGATGGTGCGCAACCCCAATTAAATCTTTAGAAACAGTATCTCTATATAAAAGTATTATCTATTTTGGTTGAAATTAAATGATAATTTTATATTTCATTGGGCCATGTGAAATACTATAGAAGTCTTGATTATTTTATTATTGAGTTTCCTTTCCTCCAATTTTATCTAATGTACATTAAGTGTTTCATGATTCATTATTAAAGAAGTGTGTTCCAAATGCATCTCAGGTTTTTGAGTATTAAATTAGTTCAGTTGTAAGGGAAACTTTCCTATGAGTAAAAAACCATTTATATTGTTGACCACAAATATAATATGTTCTATAATAATGCTAATCACTATGTTAGGGTATTTTTGGATGAACCATATGATTGTAGATGTTACATATGAATTAAAAAATTCTATGAAGGGAAAATATACCCACTCTCTTAAGTAAAGAATAACATTGTGGGGATAACATTTCAATAATGAGGGAATAATTTAATAAACCTAGTAATTATATTAATATATAAATTTAATTATTTATAAATATTCACTAATTATATTTCATACAGTTATATAAATTACAAGAATATTAAAAAACATTTCAGTTAAAAAAGAAATAGTTTAATTCTTAATAAATTCATTTTCATGTATTATATGGTTTTATTTAAAATATGAAAAATATAATTTTCATAATTTTAATTTTACAAAATGAACATCATTTTTTAAATAATCATATCAAAATTATATTACGGTGAAATTTTTGGTTTTTTGGAAAAGATGGGGTTTTCAACGAATAGGGAAAATATCTATTTTTGTAAAGCTATGATTTATTTTAATTAAAAGTATATTTATGATTTTAATTTAATTTTAAAATAAAATAATTAATATTTTTTTATAGTTAATCAAATTAATTACATAGAATTCATCATATTACCAAATTTTGGAAAAAAGTTCATTTTTTGGCTTAAAAACTCATCTTTCTATAAATCATTTTCATTTAATTTTAATATTAAAATAAATTATATCACTTATAGAAACTGAATATTTGAAAATATATTCCATATTTTTAATCATTAGTTTTAAATTTGGTAAAAATTTCCCTTTATTTTTTTATCATTATAAATTGTAACCATAATAAATATTAGTGACATCGGTAAGGGTAAAACAAGAAAAATATGATAAAAACTATGAGATAAGGCATTAATATCTCAGAAAAATATTTATTTATATTATATAATAATTTTATTTTTAACATAACCATATAATTTTTAGAAACAGAGAAATTTATTACAACTTTCCTTCGAGAATAACCATCATATACATAATAAAACAAATGTCACTCTCTTTGTTATAATATATCTAATATTTCATCATAGGGATACAAAATGGGATATCCTGAGTTATAAATTGTTATTTGAAAGATTAATTCTTTTTTTATTGTGGAAATTTAATTTTAATTTTCTTATGGAATAATTATCTTAAGTGCTTACGCAATGCCAACATTGTGTTTTTCAAGTTATAGAAAAATCAATTAAATGTTATTTAAAAATATAAAAAGTAAAAATTTTGAATGAATTTTTGTTTTCATTGAGTTTTTTAGATATATATAACAAATTATTGATTCTTTAAATTTTTAAATTCAAATTCCATTGCAATCTAGAAATCATTAAAGTAAAACTATTTGAATAGTCTTAAAAATGACTTTAATGGTATATTATGTAAAATAATATTTTATTTAATGATTTAAAATTATTGAAAATTATATATTCATAAATGTTAACGGGATATGGTATTTAATATCATACATTATCCACTTATGTTCCACTTTTCGTTTTATAATATTCTTCTTGACTTATATAGTGTAAAAACATTGATATCACTGTAATCATCAAAATAGTTTACAGGGGGGTGGGGGTAAATTAAGAGATTAAGGAGAAAAGATCACATAAAATTTTCAAAATTTAATTTAATTAGATAATTTATAATCATATTCATACTAGATTCAAAATATGTTAATTTCTATCCACTTAAACATGAACATTAATTTACATCTATTTAATTGTTTATGTATTTCCTAGGGTTATCTTCCATTCACTCTTAAACAGTCTCTTAATGTCCTCCCATCCTAACACATTTTTAGAACACTATTGTATAAAATCCCAAAACAATATCTCCCCAAAATTAATCCTCATATCTTATATGTTTTGGTATCACCAAAAGACCAATCCGATAAGGCTTAAGGGGTAATCTAAAGAGGTTATCTGAGGAGAAGGTAAAAGTCCGAATCGAACAAATTCATGTTTATTTATTCTTATAAAGCCTTAAAATATTATTTAAACATGTAGGAATAATAACATAAACATATTACATATGGTTAAATTTTATTCTGATTTTGGTATAACCCTTTTTCGTCTCCTTTTCCATCCTATGTGGGATGAAAACTTCACTCGTGTGTGCATATAAATTACTGCTTCCATGTTATTGTTTTTCATCACCATCTCAAACAATATGGTTATTATGATGGTTTAACTAATATATATGATATTAATGAAATTATTATCATTATATAAAGATAATATATCATATATCTTCTTACTTTTATATCCATTGACGTCATTTGTGCGTACGTGTGAACTATCACCTCTATGAAGCGATGTGATTCATTTTTCTTGTATATATTTAATGGATGGTTATTATATTTTATTTAATATATAGAAATTATAATAATTTCATGATTAGGATTTTGGAGATGATGGAATGATGAACTCTTTTACCATAGTCATCCTATGAAATCCATTTCCGACTTATAAGCCAAATGTTCTCAAAACATCCGAAGTAAACTTCATCGATTAAATAATTAATTATAACATTTATATAAGTGAAATAAACGAAATAGACCTGAAAAAGGTAATTAATAAATTATATAATCATCATAAGTTTATTATTCAAAGATATAATTAACACACATGACTGGATGGACTTGGGGTTTGGGACACTTCAATTTAAAACCTCATTTCAATGATTTTAAATATTTAATTTCTGAATCTTTTTCCTCAATGTCCATATTATTAAATTCCTTTTATGGATGTATTTATATTGACATGACTAAATTATAATGTTCATTTTTAATCTATTTTGACCTTATTTTAATTTTTTTCAAAAGTAATAATTTTACATATTTTATGTGGGATGTTTTGACTTTATTTACAAAAGTTAAAATGAATATTCTATTTGAATGTATCTGATGTCAAATAATTTACATAGGACCAGAAATATTATTTTATTTTTCGATTATTGTATAATATTCCACATTTTATTCAAAGAAAAAACCTCTTTATCTTTATTTTCGGTATTTTAGTTTTTAAAATTGGGGTTTAATTGAAATAAATATATCTATATTTGAAAATATTTTACTTATTCAATAAAAATTATATTTTAATGTCTTTGATAATATAAATGAAATATTTTATGTGATTCATGTTTGTTATAGTACTTATAAGTTATTTATGATGATTTATCTTGATATATCTCTAAAATGCATTCGGTAATGACTGTGTTCTATGATGAATTATGTTGGAATTAACCGAATAAGATATCCTATTTGTAAGGGGTATTATAAGGGTTATATGAAGATGATGTCACAAGGAACCAATATTTTTTTTCTTGGAAATGAGTTTCCATGGAAATATTTTGATTTCACAGGGTAAGGTAATTATATTTTTTTAAAGGAATGATTTTACCATCTAATGAAAAGGTATGTTTTTAAGAAAATGTTTTCATGGGTTCTCATGTTTTTTAAGAAACCCTTATGATTTTAATTTTCCATTTCTGATTTCCTATAATGTGTTTTATAAAAAATAGGTAGTAAATACGATTTCATGTGTAATTAAATGTTTATTTAATCTAAAATTTTATTATGTTAAAGGAAAACTGTCTTATATTATTTTAGGGTTTGGAAATAGACTAATGTGTTTATTTTTATATTTTTATTTGTACATTAATGATATTTTTGGGATCATCCCATGATTTGAAATTTTGTTCAAAGGGTTTAAGGATGAGTTCAAACATTGATGATATCAACTTGAAAATCTAAGATATTTTTCCAGAAAAGAAAACAAGTTTCATTTTAAAGGTATTATATTGTATAAAAATGAATACAGAGCAAGATTTTCAAATTTTTAATGTATAAGTTCATTATTCAAGATTTATGGCCTAATTATATAAAAAACTAAAACACAGAGATCATGAAAATGTAATCCAAATGAACTATTGACTTAAAATACAAGATTATAAAATTTTTAAGTCCATATCCTTATACAATAAACAACCATTAGTGAACATGTCACCACCGTACATTCCATGGGGAAATAAGTCATCCTTAATTATCCCATAATTATGGATGGGCATGTAATCACTAGTATTATAATGATATAGATGAACAAGTCATCACATATAGTGAACATGATATAAATAACAATGTAGGTGGGTAGAGCATTCCATGAGGGAATTATAATAATTAGGGTGAATAGAGTATCACCAATAACTTCTAGAGTATACATGAATAAGATATCAAAACTCTAATAACAATCCATGTGAATTTTTATTCAATATGGTGAATGTGATTTCATTAATTACATATACTAATGTTGTAGGGTCTATCACATATAGTGAACAATTATCACCATATTTAATAACATTGTGGTGAATATTCTATCACCACACCTAAATATACTAAGATAAATAAACTATCACCACTCATACATTATCCAACATTAATAGGTTGTCATAGATACATCACAATTTAGGTGAATGGGTTATCACCATAATAATACAAATCATCAATGTTAACATGTTATATTTACCATAAATATCACTCAACAATCGAGGAACCCACATTTGGTTCCATTTTGAGTATCCTACAATCATCCTACTACACCCATACACCATGGAACTAATTTAATTACCAATTCATAATCTCACTCTTAGAATCTATTCCAAATTATCACCACATATCAATTCAAGACCTCCCAGGTTCGATATAACCATAGTTCAAAATAGAAACCCTCCTTGGGTTCCAATTTCAAATAAATTGAGCCTCACATATATGTAATATAACCATCACTAACCATAAAGTAGGATCACAACACTCCAGGATTTCTAAGAGTCTCTAAAAACTCACTATCCCCACAACATATAAAGGAACTCTACTAAGGTTTTATCTTGAGTCACATTCATATACATACCTATGATTACAATCCACAAAATATATTCACACATTTATAAAGAAGTAATATTAGAGACTACCTACCTCATTCATTGGGTTATCCCCTCAAGATATGCTCGACGACCATCATTGAAGCTTACCTAAGACTATAATAGATATAAAACATATTGAAAATGTCCCAAATTCATTTAATTAATTACAAAACACATATAATTAATTAATACAACTAATATATATTTAACTGAAATATTCATAATCAATTAATATTTCATTAAGAAATGTATCATTACCAAAACCCTGAGAAATTGGGTGAAAACTACATTCAGTATCTACTTAGACCTCTAGAAAAAAAGCCTCCATTGACTGACATCATTTCATTAACCACTTTCATATACATCGGAAAAAAATCCACAAATAAACCAATGTAGTAAATTACTTGTTATGAAATAATGTGAAACTTATTGTGTTATCATTTATAAATATTTCTCTAACCAAAATAATAAAAATCCCGATTATCCCAACCCAATTTGACCACACATTTGTAGAATCAAAAACGAAAATACCTAACCAAAATTAACCAAAATATAAGTGGTGGATGATGATACTTGAAGAGAATATAGATGAAGGAAAACTATCCATGATCTGTAAAGAAATCTACTCTAATCAAAAAAAGATAAGGAAACATAATGTTGAGAATTATAGAGGTAAAATGGGTGGAATCTTCTTTGTTTCTAATTAATAGACGAGGAAGAACTTGAAAGGGGTTTCAAATAATGGATCCATGAAAATAAAATTCCACCCTCTATAAAAAAATGGATCTTCATGAAACCAATTTCCCAATCACCTAAACCAACCCATTAGAGTCTCATCATGTACCTATTTTAAGGAACCCACCCTATAGTATCCCCAACTAGGGGACACATCCCTTGGGTACTTCATCAAGTACCCAGTTCCATCAAATTGGGAACCTGGTGTATTATAGCCACCTTAAAAACTTTTAATCTACCGAAAAACATGAATTTTTCTCCAGGATTTTTATACCCAAGGATTAACTACCTAAAAATCCTTTTAATCATTTAATGTGAATATAAAAATGTCAATTTCCAATCATAATCAAAGAATTATAAATGGTCATTATTATACTCTCATTGAAACCCATATTTTTTTGAATTTGTTATTATATACAAATTAAGTTCATTACAACCTTCCCACCATAACACTTTTTATCTCCAAGAAGTCACCACATGTATCTCTGATGATCTATATTTTTCTTTGAGACCTAAGGCATGAAATAGTTCATAACTTTTTTCTAGTAATGGTCATTCCCATAATGCACTATGATAAGTGGACCAACCAAAATCTCAAAACCCATGATTTTTACTATCACACATAATAGTTATTCCTTAAACACCATAGTCAACATATATATAGACCATTATAGTTAATTTCATGTAAAACATATTAGTTGGTACCACACTATAATGAATTAATCTAAAAGGCTAAAGGTTTGTGCACCATGGTTCAAAACAATTCTACCAAATTCATGAAGATACCACAATATTATTAACATTATTGAATTTTGAATTTGAAAATGAAATAAAAAAATGGTCAAAACCATTTTTTTAAACAAACCATAAATAACTTGGCGCTACACCTAAGCACCACAAAAAAAATTCCCTTTAATTTATATTCTTACACTCAAAATTTCACATATCATGATACTATCAATGATCACGAATGTTCAATATACTTGGTACCCTATTAGTTTGTTTTATGAAAGTCAAAACCATTTATCCCATAATACTAAAATTATACAACTCACACTAGAGGGTGTCCTAGGAATGGTTTTTCCACTGAGTGTGGGGGTGGGGAAAGTCATTGGTTCTTTAAATAAATATTTTAAAATTTATTATTGTTGAAATCAACTCATGTGACCAGTTAATATCTAATCCCCTCAATATCAACATTAATCCTCGTTAAATGTTAGAAAAATAATTAAATAATTAAATAAATTACACATGACAAACAAAAAGTCTTATATGTTTTTTCCTAAATGTGCGAGCCTACTACTTACTGAAGATGGTTGTTATTAGGATCCAAATATTTTCCACTATAATCCTAAAACGAAATCACATTGGGAAGGATAATAAAATCGTATAATTACAGTTCAAAACATCATATTGGTTACAAGTTATTTACACTAGCTCTTTCCAATTATAGTAAAAAATGACTTGCACCAGTTGAGAGAGATATCATACAAAATATAGTTTCTTTAGAAAAAAGTGGTATATCCACATCTTTGAGAAAGTATATGTATAGAAAATATATATCTTAATTCTCCGAGATACTCAATATAAGATGATAGAAGTTGAGTTAAATATGAAAGAATAATCATTCCTTGCACACTATATGTGGAAAATTGAAAGTCCACTTCTTATCAGCATTAAAACCTTAGTATCATAGATTTTAAAAACTCTCCAAAATATTTTCTTTAGTATCTATAAATAACACATATATTATCTTATCTTTTTAGAAGTCAATTTCATTGACACACTCCTTTCAATTTTTCTATGTACCTATATTTTCTCTCATTGAATGTTTATATATATGGGTTTAAAAATTAATTTTCATGTCATTTTCAGTTTACCAAAATGGTATCTTACAATATATCTCAATCCCTCTTACAGAACCTCAATAATTATATGAAACTTCTTTTCAACCATGAAATTATTTGAAAATATTCAGAAAAACAATGTCTGGGTAGTCTCGCACATTCTCATGCAATTCCCACAAATACCCGTTACTTATTCTAGTTAATAAATAAATGATACTATGGTAGACTCCATCATTGATCTACTTATTGAATATTTACCAAATAAATTCATTTATCAATTCTATAAATACCCCATAATAATATTCTTTTAGTTTTAAGTAGACCAACCTCAGTTCCCATTTTCGTTAACCTACCAATGACCTGGAATCTCATGACACAACAACTTATAAAAACTCTGATAACTAGGGAAATCATATGGAATCATAAAAAAATTATTTTAATGTGATTTTGGAACTTTGGTATAGAATAAAATAATCATAATTTAATTACAAAAATATTTTTTGGAGTTTCTTGAAAATCAAAGTTAGCATTATTTTAATAATTCGTGACTATGTTTTTCTCATGGGTGATCTTGTTATTTATACTGTGTAGATACATTTTCTTTAGACATCTTGAATCATATTTGATTTATGAATTTTAATCAATGACTACCACCTTTATAATCATGTTATTTTGAATCTTTAAAAAAAATCATACAAAAAATTTTCATATGTTTAGAAGACTATTGGACATGACATGAGTGATATATAACACTATGCAGATGTACTATATGGAGATATTACCTATGGAACACATTGTTCAACCAGATAAATTATTTCTAAAGCTTAAAACGTCCCTACATATGGTTAATTCTATTTTAAAATTATTCTTATTATCAACACTATGAATATCTTCCTAGAACCTTATGAAATCTTAGTGTACCATATGAAGGTACACTTAATATGCCTCAATGTAGGGTTCATGTAAACTGAAAAGGTCTGTATACCCTATAAATTCTGTGATTAAATAATTATAGTCCCTTATTATATTCATCATATATTTCACACCTTTGATAATTTTTTTATGAGTACTAAAATCTATGAAGATATAAGAAAACTACTATGTCTGGATCAACTCTATTAAGTGAATAGAATTTAATACTGAGGGAAAATTCCAGAATTGTAGACAACACCAAAAATTCCCTAAAAATTAAAAAATCATCTCAATTCCACTCAAATTGTTACAAAAAAATTTCCACCATATTAAAATACATCTCATCAGCCTCCCATTATTCTCAAACAGGGTTCAAAAAAAAAATTAACTCCTTCAATATTTAAATAGGGCACTAAAATCTCTCTATTTTGATTTATTTTCAACTGCAATCAACTATTATAAAATATTTAATATTAACTCAATAACTCATTTCATAAAACTTTATTCTCCTAAGAATAAAAAAATTATAATATTTATCAAATTAATTTTTTTGAAAACTAAATGACCAAATAAGTCAATTATTTTAAGAGAATTTGTTCTCTCCATGATAAGAAATTGTGGCTAAGTGGCATTGATTAACTTTCCGTAATGCACACATCCAGTTCTATTTATTATCCCACATTAAAAAATGAATAAAACTTCATATTAAAATAGGATAATAAAATATTTGCAGAATCTCCCACACACTCCCTCATTGAAATAAAAGACTACTTCATATTTTCAATAAGCGTTTTCACTTTCTCTACCCTTTTGAAACCATAATACAAATCATTGTTAGGGACAAAACCTTACACACTTTATTAGGTTATAGGGTTTTTATTAAAATACTTTTCTATAGTAATTATTTAAAACTCTTTGGAATTCTATTGGTATAGATATATTCAATCAAATATTTGGTAAAAATATATTCAAGTTTCACATAACCATTCAAAACATTCCCTTTAATGAAATGAAATATGATTTCAGTATGATTTGATCTTGAGTGTTTCATATGAATCTTAGAGAGATAAATAAAACTTTTATTTTCAATTTTTTTGAGTATCTTCCCAATTTCAAATCTCAAACTAGTTACATATAAATTCATTCATAGAACCTATGTACATGCATGTGTAACTAATATATACTCTTCCTCATCTATACTCAATGAAAAAGTTTTCTTTTTCTTTCTATAAAGTGAAAAAAAATCACTAAGAGAGAAAGGTCCACATGAAGTGGGTATCCTACCAGTGTAATATTCTACCCAATCATCAACTATATATCCTTGCAACATAAAATTCGATATACCTTTATACAAAAAGATGAATTCTAGTATGTTTTTGAAAAATCTCAAGATTCTTTTGACCACCAACCTATTACACTCCTTTGGATCACAGTAAAATATAACACCAAGAGTCACAACAAAATTTTTGTCTAGTCTTGAAAATATAAAATAGAGAAGGTTTCTAATGACTTTTCTATATTCCTTTTGAACTTCGCTTATTACAGCCTCAAACTTGTTCAATTTTGTTTCTATGAAACTGGGTAATAAATACTTCCTTGAAGTACTCCATTCCAATCCTATTCAAAAATTCTTCATCATATTTTTCTTAGGATAATAAAATATGATCATATATTTTAATCAATTTTTATTCCTAATAAATAATTCACCTCCCCCAAAATTATAATCAATAAATGTCTTTTTATCTCCTTATAAAATTCTCCACAAAGATACTATTTTTTACTGAATAAATTTATTTTATCAATATATATAATGACGATAAGAATACATATAGAAATATATTTCACATAAAGGTTTCTATCAACCATTTACTTTGAAAATTTCTTAATTTTCAAGTAACTATATATCTAAGAATACTTTTCTCTGTGGGCCTATTTTATGACTTAAAAGTACTTCTTAATCATGTATATTATGAAACCATATTTATCAATGGTAAAACCCACATGTTTTACAATGAAAACTATCAATTCTATATCACCATTAAAAACTATAGATTTCAAATCAATTTTATAGATATTATAAGATCTATTTTCTACAATTACCATGAATATGTTGATTGTATCAATCCGAGAAACTAATGGAAATGTTGCATCAAAATCATATCCTTTAATTTGGGAGTAGCCTTTGAAATCCATCATTACTTTACCTATTGTCACTAAACCCTTTTAATTGCATTTATTTCTAAATACCCACTTGGTTATAATCACATTTTTGTATTATGTTCTTAGAACAAGATCCTAAGTTGAGTTTTTATCAATTTTATCAAAATCCTCACCTGTTTAATTGATATGTTCCTCACGACCAACTACCTATGAAATTGTTTAAGGATTAACATCTTAGATGTGTGTTGGTTGTTTTTACAATCTCAATCTTATTATTTTTTAGATAGGGTAATCCTTATTACTAATAAAGTTTCATAAATCAATATGATTCTTAAATATTTGATGTCAATATCTCTTATTTTCAAAAGTCTCATGTTTATCAATATTCTTATATAAATTCACTTCAACAACACTCTTCATATTTTCGTATTCATAATTTTTTGGAAATCTACCCGCTACGAGATCCAGTAAATTCATTATCTGCATCAACATACTCTTCTATTTTTATTTGATTTTAAATTATTTTTACCACAACACATTATACAATCTTTTGTAACCTTTTCTCCTAGTTTTTGTTTTCTATTTTCATTAAAATGATAACCCATGAAGATTAATTATTTATTTTTTTATTCCAAATTATCTATATTTGTACCTTTAATAGTCATAAAATATGAGATAATGATGACTTTAAAGGAATTAATAATTTGATTTATTTTATACCACATCTCACATGGTGTTATATGAGATTTAGGACTAAGTAAAAAAACTATTTAAAATGTGGACAGATGTTAAATAAACTTCTATCCATAAAAATCTATAATTTTTTTCTCTACTAGTATAATCCATCCTAATTAAATAATTCTCACATTTTCATCCCATCAATAACATTTTTTTGGGGTTAGGGGAGGGTGTATTTTGTGACATATTGATATTTTATCCAATGTTTTTCTAGATAATTTTTGAAGGAATTACATTTGTATTCTTTCCCATTTTTTAACCTAACTTTCATGAAATATTCACCAATAGCCTTCCTAACCCAAATTATAGAGATTATAAACATTTTTATATGTTTTTAATTATGATAAATGATTAATATTTTTTCATACGGGTGTAACAATAAATTAATTTAATGAAATAATGACCACCATTGGTTGAATTGTGTCTCATAGGACCATACACATCTGAATGAGTGAGTTTTAAAGTTCTAGTAGACCAAATTTAAAATGTTTTGTGTGTCCCCTGTACCATACAACCCATTTGAAAAATTTAAAAAATATATTATATATCTCTATTGAGTAGGGGAAGTCACTTAACACTTCATGTTTTGAATTTTTCCCATTTTTATTTTTCAATGGTGTATAAATCCTATATGTTATATATTAATCTAATCATTTGAACTCATCTATCATGAATTATATGGATCGTTAATTTGGAATAAAATTTACCTTTTCTATCTACAATGGTAATGAAATGTCAATATTTATAGATTTTTTATAATGCATGAGTTAATATAAAATAAAACATAATTTATATCATTAAATTATTGTCTCACACTAAGATAATTGTGTTTCAACCCTTCCTCATGAAGATAAAATTATCATTTTATCTTCTTTAACTCAATTTTAAAAGTTCTAACACCTTTAATTTTTATGGAAATTTTATTTCCAAAATTTACATCTCCTCATTTATGTTATTATATGTTTTTAAAAATTTTATTCTCACTATTCATGTGTGTGGAAAAACCACTATCAATAATCCATGGTTTTCCTCTCTTACTTTTTATCATAGAAACCAAAACAATACGTAACATCTCTGATAAATTATACCTTTGAAATTCTTTTATTTTTATTTATTATATAATTTTACAAAAACAATTATCATACAATTGTCAGAATAATAATATAGTTTATCACATATGGAACATATTTCCTCCGAACCATCAAATATATTTTGTGTTAAAAAAAAAGGTTTTTTATTTACAGCTTTCTTTCCTTCATTTTTTTCTCACCTTCTTATAGAAAATCTACTTAGATTAATAAATGATTCTATATTAGAATATATTATAATATAAAGTGTAACATTTATGACTAAACATCCCCCAACACTAGAAAAAACCATAAAATCTGTATGTTCTATTTTTTTTGAGATTTTTTTTTGGAAACTTGTTATCCCAAATTTTGACTTGGTTATAAATTTTCCTAAGAAAATTCATTTTTTGGGAGAAGATGAACCCTTTGGTCTTCTACATTATTACTTGGATGTGGGAGAGTGTTTATCACCATTCATTTTATAAAAGATATTTCCATATTTAGAATTAATACCTACACTGTTAATCAAACCATATTTTCAATTAGATTTTTCAGATTTAAATTTAACTTGAATTTTTAAGATTAATTACTTATCTAATTTAGTGGTTTCATATATTATTTCAAATTATATTCTGAATTACTATTTCATATTATTTAATTTAGATTTATATGTAATATAATTTTTCTATTACTTGATCAATTAATCTCCTTTTATAACTATTTTTTATTTAAGATCATTCATGATATTCTCATTCTAAATAGCTTTCATATAGGATCTATTGATTTATTTAATGAATTTAGTGTCTCTATTGAGAAACTATTATTTAGTATAAATTTTAGTTCTATATCGCCTCTTCAACTACTTGATCGCTTTCTCAATATTCATATTCTTCTCAATACAATCATCTAATTAAGATCCAAGAATGTTCTCTATGTATGTTTATTCACATCACACCTCACCACTACTTGGGTAAATTTTCGGATTCCCCACACAACCCATGAATATATTTATTATTCAAAAATTTTATCCTATAATTGGAAGATAGAGTAAGTATCACCATCTTATTCGTTAGTTATCAAACTTCTTCTTTTTACTCTTGGGAATATATTATTTCTATCACCATCCTTGTTCAGTGTTTTTGAACTCTATTACAATTTATTCCTTTTAGGTTTTTAGTCTTGATCACCATCATCAAGATCATTGTTTTTCTTTACTGGATAATTCAATGTAAATTGTAAAATTTCTCCACATGTGAACCATTTCAAGGTCAATTTCACCTTATGTTTACCCTTTTCTTTTTGATATTTTTAAAGATAAAATATGGGATTCTCTTTATATCTATTTCCATACCAAATTTACCATCATAAAAATAATTTTATTCGTTAGGTTCTTATTATATCAACTTGATATTCCTCATGGATTAAAAAACTATCTCATCTTTCAAATTATTCCTAATTTATGTTTTCTTCCTTATCTCATAATAAATTATAATTTTGTGTATCCTATCTAAGGAAATATACTCTATACCATCCAATTTTTATATCAAACCAATTAGGAAACTTTCTTGTGAACTTTTTCACAGCAGTAAATTATTCATGATTTTTTAATAGATTCTAATGTTTCTCATGATATCATTTAATTTGATGAAATAGTCATCAATAGTTTCTTTTTTACACATTTTAATATACTCAAACCTTATTATTCATTTTTTTAACATTAGATCTTTAATTTTTACAGTTCCTTTATAACCACTACCATGTTTATCATAGACATCATTGATTGTTTTTAGTCCCTAACCTTTGTAAAAACTTTTTAGAAAAGGTCATGAGTATAAAATATCTAAATTTTCCATCTATATAAAGATTTATTTTAATAATAATTTAAATATAAAAACTAATTTTAATTGGTATAAATTTGACATTATCTATATCAAACACTTCAAGACCAAGAAAAAAAAGATACGGTAGAATTATATTTTTCAATCCATGAAAATTATTTAAATCAATGGTAGGCACACATATATTGTTCAGTGAGTTTATTTTTTCCATATTATATAGATATAAGATCTAATATAGGCAACAAAGTGCTTTGATACCACTTTAGGGTGACCCAAGAAGTGTTTTACAACTATGTGTGAGTGTGTGTGTGTGTGTGTAGGGGGGGAGGGTGATTAATGGTTATTTAATTTTTCTACAAATATTCTTCTAAAAATAAAATCCTATGACTATTTAAGATCTAGTATTATCAATATAAAAACTCATAATTTAAAAATGTAAGAAAAAACATAGAATACCAAGAACACAATAATTTTTACAATGTTCACCTTTAGTGTAATAACCCACTACATTCATTAGTTTGTTGTTATATTAGTCTAAAATGTTTCCACTCTGATCATAACACAAAATCAGAATGGGTATTATGGTTTCATTATTAACATAAATTTCATATAAACCTACTGGTAAAAATTTATTTATAATAGCTATCTCAAGTTATAGTGAAAATCGAACAATACCAATTGTGAAAGATCTCTATTAGAACTTGGTTTTTTAGAAACAAATGATAAATAATCATATTAGAGCTAGTAGATGTACATATAATATCCAACTCACATTATTAAGAGGCTTTATAACAAAGGATACCATTTGGGAGAAATATGAAAGAACAATAAGTTCTTGCTGAGTACAAGTAGAACCTTGAATGTTTACTTCTTCCCAATATAGAAAAATCACCCTTATAGACTTGTAATATTCTCAAACTTCTCCTCTTCAGTATCTAATACTTATCCTTCTCCTCTATTTACTTTTTAGAATTCACCTTCCATGGTGTGATCCTTTTTATTTTTCTCAATGTCCATATTCTATTTATTTAAAATACAAATTTCTATATAAGAGGCCACATTAATTTTCATTTCATTAAGTATACCAAAAAGATAATATTACAAGATATATCAATATTGAAAACAAAATTGATCAATAATAATATGAACAGTTTTATACCATGATATTGTATGGAAATCTCCTAAAGAATTATGCGGTTTAGTGTGACATGTTCTCATCTAATTTCCACAAATACCAATTAATTATTATAGTAGATAAATAAAAGATACATTGGTCGAATCCAGTAGTTATCACTAAAAAATATTATATTAATAAATAATTTTGTGAATTTCATAAATAGCCAGTAGTATTCTCATCTTATATTTAACTAGATTAACCTCAGTTTCTATTTCCATCAACCAGATCATGACATGGAATCTCCAAACACAACAATGTTTGAATATTTAGCTGACTTATGGAATTATCTTACATCATTTAAAAAACATTTTCATGTCATTTTGGAACCCATTTATAACAAAACATCATCAAAATTACATACCATTAATATTTTAGAGTTTCCTAAAAAAATTACTCAAATTCATTTTAATTATTCATCATTGAGTTTTTATCCTGGGTGATCTTGTTTTTCATGATGTACAGATCAATGATTCTTCATATGGGTTGAATTAAAATTTATTTCTAATATTTTAGTCACTGAATATCAGATTTATCCTAATTTGGTTTTAATTATTTAAATATATAATCATTTTAAAAATTTACTCTGATTTAAATGTCATTTAGACCAAACATTGGTAGAAATTAACTAGATGAATATATACTATATAAAAATGTATCAAATTACGCACTGTATCATACTTGATGAAGCCTTTTTTAACCATATGAACATCCCATATAGGGTTCATGCCTTTTTCAAATTCTACCTGTTAATAGCTCTATGAAGATCTTTGAGGAACCTTATAAAATCATATTGTACCATATGAATGTACCCTTATGATATGTCAATGTAGGGTTTATCTGTAACACCCCAAGGTGTTACAAATAATTTTAATATTGAATTTAATTCATGAAATGTTGATTCTCTGTGAAAAAAACTTTATTATTATAACCTAGTTATTAAACATAATTTTGTTGCCTTTATGTTTTGAATTTTGAAAAATAGACATACAAAGTTGTAATTAGTAAGATAATTAGCGTATGAAAGGATAAAATTACATTTTCGGTGAATACTATCTTAAACCTTATGAATAGAAATTTACCCTTATGAAGTGTATCCTCATCCATTTAAGTTTAAATAAAATTTACTCACCTTATAAGTGTGAGTTAATATTTTAAAAATTAATTATTAAGAGTTGGTATTTTTGTGACTAATAAATATTTAATTATAATATTAAAATAAAAAATGAATTTAGAATAAAATTATATTTCATAAAATTTATTATTACATAAATATTTTGATGTCATATGATGGTAGGATAATTTTATGAGACATTAGTTAATTTTTGAATGTATTATAAAATTAGTTTTAAATTTAAAATCTGTATTTTTCAAGTAAATAATAATTTTATATAAAAATTAAAATTTACATATTTAGAAAATTATTTTGATACAATATATTCAATTTTTTAATTCTATACATGTAACATCCCAAGTAAGTAATTAATAACAGATATTTTTATCTATGTCTATTAATGATTAAGATAGTGTTATAGAGGCTTAAAATGAAAATAAATACAATCTTATGCATGGAATACACTAATATTCTTAAAAGATTGTTTTAGTGCCTTTTGATGGCAAACCATTTTTGAATCTATATTTTGAAAATTTAATAAACTATGTTTTTCAAAATAAACTTATTCTTTATGATTGGGACATCAAAATTTACCTTGTGTGAATTTTTGGTATTTTTCTGACAATGTTCATTTTTTAATGAATAGTGAAAAATACTACATTTTACATCAAAACTGCTTTTTAATCTAATTTATTTATATGATTAGAATATGTTTTGAATTGGTTTTGAAGTGAAATTAGAATATATTTTTAACATTTTATCCAATGGTGGTCATTGGAATCAATTTCACTTTGAAATTAGACTTAAACCGGTGTCAATCTTTTGATACTTATTGTTTTGTAAAAACACGTTTTTTGCTCTGGCAGCGGGAATTAATTATTAAATTAATTAATGTGACTTATATGATTTGAATTTTTTAAAATAGACTTCATTTTTGAATTCAGAATATCAAATATAGCTTAGGGTGAATTTTTTGTAATTTTCTGAAAAACTTCAATTTTTGATGAATAGTGAAACCACTAAGTGGTAATCAAGCAAACTGATTTTTCAGTTAAATGAAAGTTTACCACTAATGTGTATTGAATTTTGAAAATATGACATACATGGTTGTCATTAAGAAGTAAAATGTGGTTCAATGAGATTATAATAATTTTTTGGTGAATAGTAACTTATTAAGTTCTTAATCGCGATTAGTGGTAATTAGTGTAGTTTAAGGTATAAATAATGCTTTAATAACATGAAATGACCTAGACACATGTCCCAGCCTTATTGGTTGTGTCATGGACGACCAAGACAAGCCATGGGTCAACTTGGGGACCCCATGTAGACACTTTGGTTTGGAAATGACATAAATAACTTTTTATTAAATGTTAAAGTAAAAATGACACAAACAAGAGATGTTTTACGAAAACAATTTTTACATGGGGTTATAAAGATCAGATTTTTTTATTATAAATAGTAATTGGAAATATAAAAAGATTTCCTACATCATATTATTTTTTTTATGATTTTTAGACATTAAATAAATTAAATTATTTATGACATAATAATGATGCAGCGATGACATCATTATTTGACGATTTAAATAAAATGGAAAGATAATATAAAATCTATGAACTGCACATGTCCAAAACCAATTGGATGAGTGTATTTCTAACCCTTATCACCTTATCCACGAATTATATCAATGTGGGACCTTTTGAAACCGAAACACATTTTCAAATAAAGTAATATTTCTTTACTTTCCAAAAGTGCCCCTCCTCTCCTCTTATAAAAGGCCCCCACCTCTACCTCATTTCACACACTCTTCAAGCCTTTGGCTCGGACAACCCCTACCCATTTGCTCTCTCCACATCCCTCTCCTCATCCTAGAGGATTCCATTTGGGCATAATCCTTTCAAAGGAAGCCTTTAGGCTCAAATCGAAAGGAGTTACACTTTTAAAGGTAATTCATTCTCTCATGTTCATTTGTTTTATTTTGCTTCTCCAACCCCCTAAACTCTTTTTATTTACTTATTTTGTAACAACACCAGTATTTTCAATATACAAGGATGTTGTTATAATATTTATTTGAGCTACACTCTCACACAACTACATCAAATGGTTAAAGAACATACAGTTTCCGTGGATGGCGAAATTCTGCCTCCCGAAACGATGATTGTTCAATACTCATTTAACACCTTCAAAGGTGGCCATTATGATTTCACTATTTTTATATATGATATATAATATTTTTATGTTTTCCTTAAGTTTCTGTTTTTTTCATTTTTGGCATACCTTTATGGTTTCCATTATGGGTAAACACGATATCTTCATTTTAGGAAGTGCGGACTACCGCCCCCTGAAAGTGATTTGATTCGTTAATACCATATGTGGGATGTGTAAAGGATAAAGTTAATGATATTATATATGTTATTATACTGTAATTATAATATACTCTTATATAATTATGATTCCATTCCAGAAAATATGAAATAGAAATGGAAGTAGCGTTCATGCGTACGTACGGCTTACCGTCTCCATGAACGGTGCATTTCATTTCTTACCTCTAAATGATTATGTAATATTATAAATGCATGTATTTACTGGATATATATGAAATATATGATATCTACATCATGAATACATTTCTGGATATAATGAACCTTTGACCAAATTAACAACATGTAAGTGTAAGAAGTCTATTTTTGACTTAAGAACCAAATACGGACAAAATAAACATTATTAACTTAACTGATTACATGATGTTCATAACATGGTATAAAAGGAATAATGAACTTGAAAAAGATTCATAAGCAAGTAGAGATTAACTCATGTTTATTATTCAGGAGATTAAAGAACGGTCGGGTCAAGTCGGATATGAGGTATGGGACTTCGTCTCAATCTCCTTTCATTGAGGCATATTTTATTTTATACACAACTTTCTTTTATATGGTGTATAAACCCCTTTGACTTTTACGTTTATTCAAAAGGAATCTTTTTTATACGAAGCGTTTACTAAACGACAAAAGGGAATGTTTTTGTCGTACGTATGCGGCGACAACGACTTCTCCGCCGTCGTGACCGTTATTTGAGTTTCGGCTTCCTCTACAAGCCATACTTTTTTTAAAACGAAAAAAAACACCATGTTTTAATTTGGTATTGAAAATGGTTTTCATAATGTTTTTATTATATCAATGTGTTGTATTGATATATCGTGATTGAAATGTGGAAATGGTATGATTCCTTTATGCATGTTTTGTGTGATATGATTATGTTATGGTTCTTGGGCATTATTATGAAGACGGGTGGTTCCGTGATAAACTAAGGGCGGGTGAGCCCGTTATAGCTCTCCAATGCATTGGGTAACGCGAAGGAGTGAAACGTTAAGGTTTCTCCGAAGAGATTTTAGGGAATATACTATGATGGGTATTCCAAACGTAACCAAGAGGGTTACTCCCTACGTAAGAATGTTATGAATGCCTCAAGTTACCTTTATGTCTTATGATTTCTATGATTTATTCATGATTTTATGAGGTATGTTAAAGTGCCTATGTTTTATGGGTAAAGTATGATTTCATTCTTATGTATATATGAACTCATGTTTCCTTTCCATGTTTTTTTATATAACCCATACTGAGTTTTTATGCTCATCCCAAGTTTTTGAAATGTTTTTCACAGGTCAAGGGAAAGGTACATGATAAGATGATAGAGTCAAGGATGTGTCAAGAAATAATCCATGTTTTATTTTAAATGTGTTTCCATTGATGGGAATGAAGAATACTATTTTTATGTAACCACTTTGTTTATATGTGGAATGTAATGCAAGTTTTATGATCTAATTCTCTAAAACTCAAACCTGAAAAGATCCTCAATGTGTAATCTTGTAATAACTCAAGATTAAGTAAGGTTTAAGGCTGGGGCCTTATAGTTGATATCAGAGGTTGGTTTAGATAACTTTAGAAGTTAGAATTCTATTAAATGATTATCCAAAAATATTTTTTTTCGAAATGATATAGCATTTAAAGATTACCATGTTGCTTCATCTAAGACATGTTTGTTCAGAATGGTTTTACGTAGAGGAAACAGGGAAGCAGTGCTAGGAAGGCATACAGAAGGAAATAACCTTCCGAATCAGCATCCAGAAATGGTCGGAATTGGAACTGAACAGTTTGTTGCAGTAATGGCGCAGTTGACTCAAGCGATAAATGGCGGTGGTATCCATGCACGAGATCAGCCAGAACAACCGCAGAGGAACATGTCAGTGGTGGAACATTTCATGAGGCAACATCCACCATCATTCAGAGGATCATCTGACCCTGTGCTAGCTGAAGGGTGGATTAAAGCACTGGAGAAGATTTTTGATGTCATGGGGTGTTCAGACAATCAAAAGGTTAGTCTTGCTATTTACCGTTTGGAGGGTGAAGCAGATCAGTGGTGGTCTATGGTTAAAAATATCAGGGATGCCGATGAGATTGATGCTCTTGACTGGGATGAATTCAAAGGTATGTTTCTTGAGAAGTATTTTCCTAAGGCTGTTCGACTTAGGATAGAAAAGCAATTCTTGGAATTGAGGTAAGAGGAAGACTCAGTGGCTGCCTATGAAGAAAGGTTCACTCGATTGGCAAGGTATGCTCCAAATTTAATCCGGGACCTTGATAGTAAAATCAATCGTTTTTACTCAGGATTAAATCCAAAGTATCGAAGGGCATTAGCTTCTCGTGAGTTTAAAAGTTATGAAAAGCTTGTTCGATGTGCTGAGAAGGTGGAAATGGAGTTTGCCGATGACCAAGTTTTCTATAACAACCAGCAGAAGAAGAGACCGAGGTGGCAGGAGAAAGGTAAGAATTCTTCAAAAAAGTCTGATGGTAAGAGAACTAAGTTTCCAGTTTGTGATAAATGTGGCAAAAGGCTTGCTGGGGAATGTCTTCTAAATTCTGGGAAGTGCTACCGATGTGGTAAGATGGGACATAAGGCTCGTGATTGAACTGAAAAGGATCAAGGTGAAGGTAAGAACAAATTTGATTTACAGTTAGTGAAATGTTATAAGTGCAATGAGATGGGTCACTATGTAAACGAGTGTCCGACAAGGATCTTGAGTGATGGGAAGCAGTTAGACTACAAGCAGAAAGGGGTGGTGAAATACTTTGCAACTACTTCAGCAGATGTCGGGCCATCAAATGAAGTTGTATCAGGTACTTTGTTTGTTTTTTCAGATTATGCCAGTGTGTTGTTTGATTTGGGGTCTACACATTCTTTCATCTCTGAAACCTTTTCTAGTAAAATGGGAATACCATCTCAAGAACTGACCCCTGAACTTTTGGTAAAAACACCTGGGGGAAGTTTCGAGGCAAAAAGAATTTATAAGAATCTTCCTATCCTTATCTGTGGAAAGAACCTACTTGCAAACCTTATTGTTCTACCTCTAGTTGAGTTTGATGTTATCCTGGGTATGGATTGGCTCTCTATTTACCATGCTAAGATTGACTGTAGAGCTAAAGAAGTTTCTTTTCAAAAAGACTTTCAGTTTTTTTACAAGAATGAACCCTTACTTTTGATAACATATCAAGAGGCCGAGAAACTTGTAAAAGATGGAAATGAATGTTACCTTGCACACGTCGTTGAAAATAAAGGAACTGTTCAGATTAATGATGTGCTAGTGGTAAATGAGTATCCTGATGTTTTTACTGATGAGTTGCCTGGAATAATACCAGATCGGGAAGTTGAGTTTACTGTTGACTTAGTTCCTGATGCTAAGCCAATTTCAAAACCCCCTTATCGAATGGCACAAATTGAACTTTTAGAGTTGAAGAAGCAATTGCAAGATTTATTAGAGAAAGGTTTCATTAGACCTAGCACATCACCATGGGGTGCTCCTGTTTTATTTGTTAAAAAGAAAGATGGTTCTATGAGACTTTGCATTGATTATAGAGCCTTGAATAATATCACTGTTAAGAACAAATATCCTTTGCCTCATATCGATGATTTGTTTGATCAGCTCCAGGAGCTCAGTTTTTTTCAAAGATTGACTTGAGATTGGGGTACCATCAGCTGAAGGTAAAGGATGCCGATATTCCGAAGACGGTGTTCCGTACGAGATATGGCCATTATGAATTTGTAGTAATGCCTTTTGGGCTAACCAATGCACCTGCTGTATTCATGGACTTAATGAATAGAATTTTCCATGAGTTCCTGGATAAGTTTGTGGTGGTTTTCATTGATGATATTTTGGTGTTTTCTAAAAGTAAAGAAGAGCATGAAAAACATTTAAGGGTTATCTTGCAAACCTTAAAAGAAAAGAAACTGTATGGGAAATTCAGCAAGTATGAGTTTTGGTTGCAACAAATTTCTTTCCTTGGTCACATTATTTCTAATGATGGAATAACTGTTGATCCTGCAAAAACAAAAGTTGTGGAAGAATGGCCAAGACCCACAAATGTAACCGAGATTCGTAGCTTCCTTGGTTTGGCGGGCTATTACCGAAGGTTTGTTAGAAATTTTTCACGGTTATCTAGTCCAATGACTAAGCTAACTCGGAAGGGTGTTAAGTTTATCTGGACAAAAGAATGTGATGATTGTTTTCAGGAATTGAAAAGAAGATTGGTGAATGCTCCAGTTTTGGCACTACCTTCCAGGAATGGTGAGTTTGTTATATACAGTGATGCTTCATTGAAAGGACTTGGTTGCGTCCTAATGCAGAATGATCAGGTAATTGCTTATGCTTCACGACAGTTGAAAACTCATGAGGTAAATTACCCTACACATGATTTGGAATTAGCTGCTGTTGTTTTTGCTTTAAAAATTTGGAGGAATCATTTGTATGGAGTAAAGTGTGAAATATATACCGATCACAAATGTTTAAAGTATATATTCACTCAGAAAGAGTTAAACATGAGACAAAGAAGATGTCTGGAATTAATCAAGGATTATGATTGTACAATTCATTACCATCCGGGAAAAGCAAATAAAGTGGCTGATGCTTTGAGTCGAAAAAGTAATGCTTCAATAACAATGTTGCGTTTGGAACGTGATCCTTTGGTTAAGGATTTGATGAACTTTGGCATAGAATTTGTTGGTGCAGGAATTCCTTCTGTTTTGTTTCAAGTATCAGTGAGATCATCTCTATCAGATAGAATCAAGCAAGCACAGAAGCAAGACAGTGAGTTGCAGAAAAGGGTAGAGCTGGTTCAGAAAGGTAAGTTGCCTGAATTCAACATTGATAGTGATGGTGTTTTGAGATTTGGGAAGAGATTGTGTGTGCCTTGTGATTCACAGTTGAAGAGAGAGTTGTTATGTGAAGCTCATAGTTCTCCGTTTTCAGTTCATCCGGGCAGTACTAAGATGTATAGAGATCTGCAGGAGTATTACTGGTGGGATGGAATGAAAAGAGATATTGCCGATTTTACTGTGAAGTGTTTGACTTGTTAGAAGGTTAAAGCAGAGCGGAAGTTACCGAAAGGGATGCCTCAACCATTACCAGTGCCAGAGTGGAAATGGGAGAATATATCCATGGACTTTGTTGTTGGATTACCAAAGACATCTCGAGGTAATAATGCAATCTGGGTTATTGTTGATCGCTTGACCAAATCTGCTCATTTCCTTGCTATACGAGATACTTTCTATCTTGATCAACTTTCCCGTTTGTATCATAAAGAGATAGTCAGGTTACATGGAGTTCCTCTCTCCATTGTATCGAATCGTGATCCCAGGTTTACTTCTAACTTTTGGAAAGGCCTTCAGAAGTCGTTGGGTACTGAATTAAATTTTAGTACAGCTTTTCATCCTCAATCAGATGGGAAGTCAGAACGAACAATTCAGACATTGGAGGATATGCTACGAGCTTGTTCTATGGATTATCAGGGAAGTTGGGACCAAAATATTTCTTTGGCTGAGTTTTCATATAATAACAGTTTTCATTCCAGTATACAGATGGCACCATTTCAGGCATTATATGGGAAGCGGTGTCGAACTCCAGCTTTCTGGGATGAAGTGGGTGAAAGGAAGTTGATGGGACCAGAATTGGTAGAAGAGATGGCAGAAAAAGTTCAGCTGATTCAGAAACACATGAGAACAGCTCAGAGCAGGCAGAAGAGTTATGCGGATAACCGGAGGAAGGATCTATCTTTCGAGGTAGGTGATCATGTTTTTCTCAAGGTTTCTCCTTGGAAAAGTGTGATGAGATTTGGTAAGAAAGGAAAGTTGAGTCCAAGGTTCATTGGACCATACGAAATTCTGGAAAGAGTTGGATCAGTTGCATACCGAGTGGCTTTACCTCCGATTTTATCTTAGGTACACAATGTTTTTCACATTTCGATGTTGAGAAAGTATATTCCAGATCCATCTCATGTTTTGAGTCCAGAGGTAGTTCAGCTGGAAGAGAACCTATCTTATGAGGAACAACCGGTCCAGATTCTTGACCACAGGGAGCAAGTGTTACGGAATAAGGTGATTAAGCAAGTAAAGGTTTTGTGGAAAAACCACATGATTTAAGAGGCAACATGGGAATCTGAAAATGCAATGAGGGATAAGTACCCCCATTTATTCGATAAGTAAATAAATTGCGGGGACGCAATTTTCTAAAGGGGGGAAGGATGTAACATCCCAAGTAAGTAATGAATAACAGATATTTTTATCTATGTCTATTAATGATTAAGATAGTGTTATAGAGGATTAAAATGAAAATAAATACAATCTTATGCATGGAATACACTAATATTCTTAAAAGATTGTTTTAGTGCCTTTTGATGGCAAACCATTTTTGAATCTATATTTTGACAATTTAATAAACTATGTTTGTCAAAATAAACTTATTATTTATGATTGGAACATCAAAATTTACCTTGTGTGAATTTTTGGTATTTTTCTGACAATGTTCATTTTTTAATGAATAGTGAAAAATACTGCATTTTACATCAAAACTGCTTTTTAATCTAATTTATTTATATGATTAGAATATGTTTTGAATTGGTTTTGAAGTGAAATTAGAATATATTTTTAACATTTTATCCAGTGGTGGTCATTGGAATCAATTTCACTTTGAAATTAGTCTTAAACCAGTGTCAATCTTTTGATACTTATTGTTTTGTAAAAACACGTTTTTTGCTCTGGCAGCGGGAATTAATTATTAAATTAATTAATGTGACTTATATGATTTGAATTTTGTAAAATAGACTTCATTTTTGAATTCAGAATATCAAATTTAGCTTAGGGTGAATTTTTGGTAATTTTCTGAAAAACTTCAATTTTTGATGAATAGTGAAACCACTAAGTGGTAATCAAGCAAACTGATTTTTCAGTTAAATGAAAGTTTACCACTAATGTGTATTGAATTTTGAAAATCCTACATACATGGTTGTCATTAAGAAGTAAAATGTGGTTCAATGAGATTATAATAATTTTTTGGTGAATAGTAACTTATTAAGTTCTTAATCGCGATTAGTGGTAATTAGTGTAGTTTAAGGTATAAATAATGCTTTAATAATATGAAATGACCTAGAAACATGTCCCAAACTTATTGGTTGTGTCATGGCCGACCAAGATAATCCATGGGTAAACTTGGGGACCCCATGGAGACACATTGGTTTAGAAATGACATAAATAACTTTTTATTAAATGTTAAAGTAAAAATGACACAAACAAGAGATGTTTTAGGAAAACAATTTTTACATGGGGTTATAAAGATCAGATTTTTTTTATTATAAATAGTCATTGGAAAGATAAAAAGATTTCCTACATCATAGTATTTTTTTTAATGATTTTTAGACATTAAATAAATTAAATTATTTATGACATAATAATGATGCAGCGATGACATCATTATTTGACGATTTAAATAAAATGGAAAGATAATATAAAATCTATGAACTAAACATGTCCAAAACCAATTGGATGAGTGGATTTCGAAACCTTATCACCTTATCCAAGAATTATATCAATGTGGGACCTTTTGAAACCGAAACACATTTTCAAATAAAGTAATATTTCTTTACTTTCCAAAAGTGCCCCTCCTCTCCTCTTATAAAAGGCCCCCACCTCTACCTCATTTCACACACTCTTCAAGCCTTTGGCTCGGCCAAACTCTGCCCATTTTCTCTCTCCACATCCCTCTCCTCATCCTAAAGGATTCCCTTTGGGAATAATCCTTTCAAAGGAATCCTTTAGGCTCAAATCAAAAGGAGTTACACTTTTAAAGGTAATTCATTCTCTCATGTTCATTTGTTTTATTTTGCTTCTCCAACCCCCTAAACTCTTTTTATTTACTTATTTTGTAACAACACCAGTATATTCAATATACAAGGATGTTGTTATAATATTTATTTGAGCTACACTCTCACACAACTACATCAAAGGGTTAAATAACATACGGTTTCCATGGATGGCGAAATTCTGCCTCCCGAAACGATGATTGTTCAATACTCATTTAACACCTTCAAAGGTGGCCATTATGATGTCACTATTTTTATATATGATATATAATATGTTTATGTTTTCCTTAAGTTTCTGTTTTTTTCATTTTTGGCATACCTTTATGGTTTCCATTATGGGTAAACACGATATCTTCATTTTAGGAAGTGCGGACTACCGCCCCCTGAAAGTGATTTGATTCGTTAATACCATATGTGGGATGTGTAAAGGATAAAGTTAATGATATTATATATGTTATTATACTGGAATTATAATATACTCTTATATCATTATGATTACATTCCAGAAAATATGAAATAGAAATGGAAGTAGCGTTCATGCGTACGTACGGCTTACCGTCTCCATGAACGATGCATTTCATTTCTTACCTCTAAATGATTATGTAATATTATAAATGCATGTATGTACTGGATATATATGACATATATGATATATACATCATGAATACCATTCTGGATATAATGAACCTTTGACCAAATTAACAACATGTAAGTGTAAGAAGTCTATTTTTGACTTAAGAACCAAATACCGACAAAATGAACATTATTAACTTAACTGATTACATGATGTTCATAACATGGTATAAAAGGAATAATGAACTTGAAAAAGATTCATAAGCAAGTAGAGATTAACTCAAGTTTATTATTCATGAGATTAAAGAACGGTCAGGTCAAGTCGGATACGAGGTATGGGACTTCGTCTCAATCTCCTTTCATTGAGGCATATTTTATTTTATACACAACTTTCTTTTATACGGTGTATAAACCCCTTTGACTTTTACGTTTATTCAAAAGGAATATTTTTTATACGAAGAGTTTACTAAACGACAAAAGGGAATGTTTTTGTCGTACGTATGCGGCGACAACGACTTCTCCGCCGTCGTGACCGTTATTTGAGTTTCGACTTCCTCTACAAGCCATACTTTTTTTTAAAACGAAAAAAACACCATGTTTTACTTTGGTATTGAAAATGGTTTTCATAATGTTTTTATTATATCAATGTGGTGTATTGATATATCGTGATTGAAATGTGGAAATGTTATGTTTCCTTTATGCATATTTTATGTGATATGATTATGTTATGATTCTTGGGCATTATTATGAAGACGGGTGGTTCCGTGATAAACTAAGGGCGGGTGAGCCCGTTATAGCTCTCCAATGCATTGGGTAACGCGAAGGAGTGAAACGTTAAGGTTTATCCAAAGAGATTTTAGGGAATATACTGTGATGGGTATTCCAAACGTAACCAAGAGGGTTACTCCCTACGTAAGAATGTTATGAATGCCTCAAGTTACCTTTATGTCTTATGATTTCTATGATTTATTCATGATTTTATGAGTTATGTTAAAGTGCCTATGTTTTATGGGTAAAGTATGATTTCATTCTTATGTATATATGAACTCATGTTTCCTTTCCATGTTTTTTTATATAACCCATACTGAGTTTTTATGCTCATCCCAAGTTTTTGAAATGTTTTTCACAGGTCAGGGGAAAGGTACATGATAAGATGATAGAGTCAAGGATGTGTCAAGAAATAATCCATGTTTTATTTTAAATGTGCTTCCATTGATGGGAATGAAGAATACTATTTTTATGTAACCACTTTGTTTATATGTGGAATGTAATGCAAGTTTTATGATCTAATTCTCTAAAACTCTAAACCCGAAAAGATCCTCAATGTGTAATCTTGTAATAACTCAAGATTAAGTAAGGTTTAAGTCTGGGGCCTTATAATACATCAAAAAATGGTTATGGTTATTTTTTTTTTGTATTTTTCTAAAATACTAGAATTTTTGGTGAATAGTAAAATACGATAATTTATGGTATAAATAAATTAGAAGCTAAATACAATATTCCTTGAGTCGCTTATGATGTATTGACACTTAGTTAAAATTAACCTGGACTTCTTACTATTCTTGGTCATAATAATCAACACTATTTGTTGTTTTGAGAAATATAATAAAATAATGAATAAGATATTAAAAAATCAGCCCACTCCTCCACTATAAAAAACACGCTAACTCCCTCTTCTCCTAAATCTTATAAGACTTTAGGATTCTCAATTTTATTCCCATATATATTTCCCTAGTCTCTCACCATGTTTATGAGCTCTTGGTCTTGCAAAAAAACCAAAAAACCTTCTCTTAAAGAGGATCTAAAGGAAGACATTTCAAGAGGTAAACCCTCTTTCTTTTTGTTTTAATTTCATTTTCGATTTATTTTATTTTCATATATTGTCCTTACCTACTCATAAAAAATGATCATGATAACTCAAGTATAATCTATATACTAGAATTACATCATGTTAATGGAATATACTTCCTCCAACTACTATCTCTCTCTCTCTTATTTTTAAATAATGATATCATCATCCGGAAGGTCCTGATTTACAACCTTCAAGGATGAAAAACATTCGTACTTAAATTTATCCTTAAAGGATGGGCATGAAACCATTTTTAAAGTTTAACCATAATAAAATATATTTATTATAACCTATTAAATTTTTTATAACTAGTATATATACATAATACTAATTCATAGGAAAAAACTAGATCATAATAATTGAAATATTGCCAAAATAATCTAAATAATTATCACTAATGTTCTATCTAATAAATTATAATCATACAATATAAAAAATGAATTATATAAATTTTTTAATTTTTTTTATGTTTATTAGTATCATATAAATTCAATTCTATATAATTTTACCAATTCTACATGAACATCCCTACTTATATACAACTATACCGATCATAAAGACCAAAGAAACAAACACTCTCAAGTGAAAAATATTTATCTTATAACTCATCCAAAATTACATAAATTAACTTAATAAAATTATAATAAATCAAATACATATATAAGAGGTTCTTAATTAATTAATTAATGGAATTAATTTAATTATCTAGGATTTTAAGGTCAAGTGTAGAACTTGTTTGGACATAAGGTAAGTGGTTTCTAACCGAACCTCCTTTTTCTTTTGGGTTACTATTTTTCTATATTAATCCCAATTAAATTCTTAATTATTAATATTTACTCATAAATTTTGTTTTAATGTTCTATATATGGGTACCAATCAAAATTCTTCTTTATTTAATGGGTATTTCAATGTTCTATAAATATATTTCTCAATTCTACCCAATAAAGAAACCTCGTTCAAGGGTAATTCTCAAATTCGTACCTATTTTCAAGTGTACAATATAATATTTATTAATCCCAAATTAATTTTATAAAATTAATAATTTCATAATGTAAAAATAACTAAGTTAATTTCTGGTTTTATGCAAAGATTTTTCCAAAAAGAACTATTCTTTTCAAAGTAAAAGTGTATTTTCCTCAGAAATTCCTCGAGGATTTTATCAGTGTATTTATATCTATTTCAACACCTATATTGAATTTAAATTCTTATTGAGGTTAATATATAATGTTTATAATCTAAAATTTTGTATTAAATGGTTTATGATCAGTTTTACTATGGATGTGCTATCTTGATACCATTCACCATACTTATGAGAATGGTTAGTGTCTATGTGTATTGATTGGGAAAAGTTATTTCATATGTTCATGTTTTTTATGTTTAGACCATTTTATACGAGGAATGCATTAGAATTATTAATTTATTGGTGGGGGATTCTATATCCCCTAAATGCATTGGAAGATCTCATGAAAGAAAATAGAATTGGGTTTTGGTCAAGGCCTCACCCTAGTATTTTTAGAAGTCTTGGATTAGGCCTTGAAAATATGTCAAGGATATCTGGAATTATGAATTACCATATTATGGTATTAGTAATGGATAAACCATGAAATTATTAGACTAGTAGAAAATAACTGGTTATGTTTCATTATTTTATAATAATTTATATGACCTTATTTAATTATCTTTCATTCCTTCCATATTGTGCTCCAGAATATTTTTAAAGGAACATGTTTTTAGTTGGTCACCATGCTTGTTGTTTATTTTTATAATGAATTATATTGTATTACATACCCTTACCAATCATATGAATTCACCCCTTTCTTATGTTTTATTTTCCAAAGGTTTTGAAGATGAATATAATGAATGAATTGTAGAGATAATATTTGATTCATATATGTTTCCAAATAAATTAATATTATTTATTTCATTTAATGTTTTAAGTATGAACTTATGTTTGTATCTTGTTTTCCAAAAATAATAATCAATTCATTCCTTTAGGATACAAGTTTCTTGTAATCATTACAATGTATTAATATATGGCACCATCTCTAGGAAATTGGAGTCTAGGTCCTTATAGTTGGTATCAAAGGAAGTTTAATAGAATACATGGAAACTTGATTTAGAAAATATAGATTATAAAAATACCCTAAGATAGAATTTGAGGTTATGTATACAAGAACATCTTAGAATTTTGGAAAGGTATAGATTATGTGGATATTTTTAGATAATACATCCCTATCTGGATACTACAAGTGGAAGCAGTTTGGGATCATATATACCTAGGAGTAACAACTCCAACAAGGTGTTTTGAGCTTGAATCGAGGTAACCTCGTACATGAAAATGGGCCTTACCGTGCAACTATTTTGACACTACCATGCAATATTCTTAGAAATTCACATATTCTTTATAACCCATTAGGAAAAATTTATATGTACATATATCCTCAATGAAACCATGCTTATGATAATGCAAGTAGACATGCATAAAATTATAATTTATGATAAGTATTTTTCAAGTTAGATATTATACATTATGGTTCATAACTGAATTTTTTGTATGCCATTATTTTGAAATGTCACCTTCTTGAAGGAATGGAAACCATATGAACGTACATATCCCATGTAGAGATTTATCTCCCATGGAAAATAATGATGTTGGTTCTGAAGCTGCGATTGGTGATCAGAAAATTATAACTATAATGGGATAGTTGACTCCGGTTATGAATAAGAACCTTACCCGTATGGAGCATCCCGATCCACAATGTATAGGAGAAATTCAAGAACACTTTATGCGATAACAACATCCATTGTTCAATGGGACTACGAACTCATTTCTAGAAAAGCAGTGGAATAATTCTTTAGATAATATATTTTTCACTTTGAGATATAATGAAATGGAGAAGGTTACCATTGAAGTTTATCATCTATTGGGAGATGAATATCAAGGGTGGTCATTAATTCAAAACAAAAATGAGGAAAAGGAAATAGATGAAATGGAATGGGGGAACTTTAAAAAAATATTATTAGAAAAATATATTCCTCAAGAATAGAGAGAATATATGGAGAGAAAATTCTTGAGTTTGAAACAAAAAGAATATAACAATTTTGGGATGTATGGATCTATATTTACAAGGCTATCAAGGCATGATACAAACTACATACATAATCTGACGAGCGATATTGATCAATTCTTTGATGTTTTAAAACCATTCCTCTAAATGGAACTATTTCGCCAAACTTTCTCATCATATGAAGATATAGTCTCACATGCAATCAATACAGATAACTAATTCTCTATGTATTATGACTTTAAAGGAATTAAAGAGAATAATTGGGTGTTGGAGGAAAGAATGGATAAAGGGATGAATAAAAATGGGAGTTTTCAAACATGTGAGACTTGTGGAATGAAACACCCTAGATCATACTTTAAAGGAAAATGAGTCTTTTTAAAATATGGAGAAAGTGGCCACCAATCTTGAGATTTCAAGGGAAAGAAAGTATATAATAATGTTCAATACTGCAATGTTAATGAGATGGGACATTATGCCAATGATTGTCTTAAGCATCAAGGAAACATTACCCAGATAATGCCAAGGGAGCAAGGCCAAGATTATGCGATCAAAACTACATAGGTTGATGTTTATAATGATTTGGTGGAAGGTACATTAATCATTTCCTCAAACTTATCCAATGCATTATTTGATTTTGGATCATCGAATTGTTTTATATCTTCTTAGTTTTCTTTGAAAATTAGGCATTTCCAATTTGATTTAATAAATGATTTTCAGTCAAAACTCATAGGGAAAGTATCATTGCAACAAATTTGTGTTTTTTAGTCCCCCTCATTATAGTAAACCTGATTTAGTTTATAACCTTATCATTATACCCATTATTGACTTTGGTATAATTCTTGGTAAGAACTAGATTTCAAGTTATGATGGAAAAATATATTGCAAGAATAAGGAAGTTTCAATTTTTGAGAATGATGTAGAATCCCTTATCTTTATAGAAGAATCCTCATTATTTTTTTCTTATCTAGATCCACCCCCAATAGCTCTACTGAATGCAATTCCTTCAGAGGATGATGAAACAATATCTGCAGTTGAGGAAAGAAATATTCAAATTGAGGATGTTTATATTATGATAGAATAAAATGAATTTATTTCCAAAGGATTCACCTAGACATCCTATATAATGGGAAATTAAGTTTTTTATTTATTTAATTCCTAGTTCAAGGCCTATTTCAAATAATCCTTGTAGAATGGCCATAGTGGAATTAATAGAACTGATGAAACAACTAAAATAATTGAGTGATAAATGAATTATCCTCCCCTGTGTTTCTCCATGTGGACCTCTTGTTCTTTTCATTAATAAAAAGTATGTATCTATGTGTTTGTGCATTGACTATAGAGAAATCAATGCTATTACAATAAATAACATTTATCCCTTTCTTTGTATTGATAATTTATTTGATCAACTTCATAGAGCCCTATATTTTCTGAAGATTGACCATTTATATGGATATCATCATCTTTATGCGAGGAAGGAATATATTTTAAAGACAACATTTCAAACCAAGTATGGTCATTACAAGTTTACAATAATACCTTTTGGACTGACTAATGCACTGTCTATTTTCATGGATCTAATGAATAGTTTTTTCAAGGAATATATTAATGACTTTGTTGTGGTATTTATTGATGATATCTTTCTGTACTCCAAAATCTATGAAGGTCATGAGAATCCCATGTTCATTATTCTGATGGATCTTAGAAGTATTAAGTTATATGGAAAGTTTAACAAGTGTGAAATATGGCTTCAAAAATTTTCTTTTATAGGCCATATTGTCTCTAAGGATAAAATCCTAGTTGATCCTATAAAGACAATAAAAGTTCAGAAATTTCCAACTCCAATGAACATAAATGAGGTATATAGTTTTTTTGGTTTAGTAGGTTATTATAAGTGTTTTGTTTATAAATTCACTGGATTATCTAATCCATTAACCAAGCTTATTCATAAAGGGGTTAAGTTCGTATGAAATAAAAGAATGTTAATAATGTTTTTAATAATTTAAGAAGAGGTTATTGAAATCTCCAATATTAACTCTACTATCAAGAAATGGTGGATTTTTTATTTGTAGGGGTTCATCAATGAATGGAATTGGCTATTTTTTTATAAAGAAAGACAAAGTTATTGCATACGCATCAAGGAAGTTAAAAATTCATGAACAAAACTGTCCAACTAATGATCTTGAGTTCGAAGCTACGATCTTTGCTCTGAGGATAGGTTGAAACTATCTATATGGTGAAATATTTGAGATATTTACTAATTAAAAGTGATTGAAATATATCTTCTCATAGAAATATCTAAACATGAGGAAAAATAGATGGCTCAAGATACTAAATGATTATGATTGTTCCATATACTACCTTCCAGGGAAGGAAAATAAGGTGGTAGAAGAATTGTGTAGGAAGGATCATGGAGTTCTGAACACAATGAGGATTGATAAGGATACTGTATACATGGATCTAGAAAGGATGGATATATGAATTATCAAAGTAGGTGAAGCATCATTAATTTTTCAATTGGTTTCCCAACCGTATTTATTGGAATGAATTAAAAGGTATTAATATTATGATGAGAATATTCAAAATAAAATTAATACTGTGAATGATGGGAAGTTGTCAGATTTTGTGTCTGTGGAAGGAATTATAAAATTTGTGAGGAGAATATTTTTTCTCTCGATACCCGATCAAATAAGGGAGTTATTGTATGATTACTATAGTTCAAATTTCGCTATACACCCTAGTAGCACTAATATGTATAGAGATTTGAATGAACAATTCTTACGGGACAACGTGAAGTGTGAAATTGATGATCATGTATCAATATGTTTAGTCTGTCAATAGGTAAAGGATGAAATAAAAAATCCTAGAGGATTCATGAAACCTATAACTATTTATACATAGAAATGGGACAACATCACCATTGATTTTGTCACTGGATTACCAAAAAACTCCAAGAAGTGATGATGAAATATGGGTAATTATTGATTGACTTACCAAATCAACACATTTTCTCGAAATAAGGGAGGATTTTCCACTAGAGAGCCTTACATGATTCTATATCAATGAAGTTTTAAGAATTCATGGGGAACCTATCTCAATTGTGTCTAATCATGATCTATGATTGAAATCAAAATTCTGGAAAAGTATCAAGAAAGATTTGGATACTGAGCTTCATTTGAGTACTGCCTATCATCATCAAACGGACAAGCAATTAGAAAGGATAATCCAAACATTATAAGTTATGTTGAGATCATTATCACATGATTTTCAGGGAATACGGGATCAATATTTAGCTTTTTAAGTGTTTTCCTACAATAATAGTTTCTATTCAAGTATCAAATGGAACCATAAGAATCCTTATATATAAAGAGATTACATACACCAAAATGTTGGGATGATGTTGGTGAAAGGAAGCTGGTGGGCCCAAAGCATGTTGAGGAATCAACAGCGATGGTAAAGACTATTCAAACCCATATTAAAGAATCTCAAAACTAGAAAAGAGCTATGATGGTAATCGAAGGAAGTATTTGTAATTTCAAGTGTTAGATCATGTTTTCTTAAAAGTATATCCATGGAAGGGTGTTATATGATTTGGGAAGAAAGGGAAAATGATCCCTAGGTAATTTTTTTTTGAAATTTCGAGGAGAATTGGAGATGTGGATTATCATTTGGAATTTTCAGCTAGCCTTTATAAGGTACATAATGTGTTCCATGTCTCATATTTTAGAAATTACATTCCATAACCATCACATGTAGTCACTTATAAAGGAATATAATTGGAACATTACAAATCTTACTATGAAGAGCCTCTCCAGACTCTGGAAACTAAAGAGTAAGTGTTGAGGAATCAGATTAATTGACTGGTAAAGGTACATTGAAAAAATCATAAAATTGAAGAGGCGATATGGGAACCTAAGGAACATATGATGAAGACCAACCCATATCTTTTTATGAGGTAACATTTTGAAAATTTATAGGATGAAATTTTAGTATGGGGATAAGAATGTAATACCCCATGGATTTAAAAATAAATTTAATATTGAATGTAATCTATGAAACGCTCATTCTATCTGACAAAAAACGTTGTTATTATAACCAATCCATTAAACAAAATTTATTCTCCTCTGTGTTTTGAATTTTGAAAAAAAGACATACAAGGTTATGATCAGTAAGATATTTAGAGTCTGATAAGATCAACTTACATTTTTTGTGTATATTATCTTGAACCTTATGAATATTAATCCACCCTTAAAAATAGTTACCTCACCCATGTAAGTATAAATAAAATTTAGGCACCGTATAAATGGATGTTAATATTTTAAAAATTATTAATTAAGTGTTAGTATTTTTTTGAGTATTATATATTTAATTATAATTTTAAATTAATAAATTGATTTAAAATAGAATTTATTTTCCTAAAAAATATTCCAAAAATAGATATTTTTTCCCTATGATTTTAGTATAATTTTATGAGACCTTAGTTTATTTTCTAAAGTATTATAAAATTTGTTTTAAATTTAAAATATATAATTTTCAAGTAAATAATGATTTTTGTAAAAAATTGATTCCACATATTTAAAAAATTATTTATATAAAATGGATTATATTTTTGATTTCTACACATCAAAAAATTTTCATGGTAATATTTTGGGATTTTTTTTTAAAATACTTCAATTTTTTGTTAATATTAAAATATGGTAATTTATGATATAAATACATTAGAATCTAAATACACTATTCCTTGAGTGATCTCTGATGTAATAATTGTTGGTTGAAATTAAAATTCACTTATTACTATTTTTTGGTCACAAGAATCAACACTATTTGTTTTATTGATCAAAATATTAAAATAATGAATAAGATATTCAAAACCACCCCTATCCTCCACTAAAAAATCCTCCCTCATTCCCTCTTCTCCTCACTCCTATAAGACATTAATCTTCTCAATGTTCTACCCAAATACTCTTACCTAGTATCTCCCTAGGTCCAGGAGCTCTTGGACTTACCAAAATACCAAAACTCTTTTCCTTAAGTAAAGGACCCTAGAACACCCTGGGAGGGGAGAGGTGAATCAGGGTGTTAACTTTTTCATTTTAATGTTGTGGATCTTATTCCCACATTAGTAAGAACTTGTTAAAATTGTCAAGAAAATGAAAGTAGGAAGTTTACACAGCACTTTTACTTGGTTCACCACAAAGGGCTATGTCCAAGGAGCATACGCCGACAGGTTGGCAGTCGTATATAATTCCACTAAAATTCACTAGCTACGGATTAAAATGTTCAGGTACAATCACTCTGTCCCAGGCACACTGCCTTTACCAATGTTCAGAGATATCTCACTACGTCCCTTGGGTCACTCCCATTGACTCCCCTAGCTCACTGCCTTGGGTGAAGTCCCAGTCAATTTATAGACATGAGGGTCTCTTCAATAGATTTGCATTGAAGTCTTTGCCTATGATTACATGAGACTCTACTTGTATCGAAGTCTAGAAATGATGCACTTGAATGCACATAACCACTGAACCAGATAATCAGAAAGTGAAAACAGGATACATAGATGATTTCATGCAGCAACTACCCCTTCTGCGCAAGTTTTCACTTTTGCATGCAATACCTAATTTTCGCGCAGAAAAATATTTCGTGCAATTTCATCTTTTTACACGCAACCTCTCATTTTTTGCGCAGCTCTGAATTTTCCGCACAAGCTGGAATTTTCCACGCAACTCAGACTTTTTCGCAAAGGTCATATCTTTTCGCGCAACTCCAAATTTTCCATGCAAGTTGGAATTTTTTGCACAACTCGGACTTTTTCGCACAACTCCCTTTACGCGAACCTTTTTCACGCATCGGACCTCAGATATTCTTAGATTATTCAACCATATGAAATGAGGGGGCTCACCTCTTATTTATAGGCGTATCAGACCCCCGCACGCAAAAACCCATGTGTCATGAAAAAACTCACAGTTGGCACGTAATGATTCACGCAGGTACTGTTTTTCACGCACATCTCTAGATTTTTTCATGCATCCCATGCCTTGGCCATTTTTCGATGTTCTGATTCTGAAACACTATTTGCACGAAAAACCTCGATCCACTATTTCGTGCACCACACTGTTTTTTTCACCCAACATAAATATTTCGCACTCATCCTTCTTTTTTCATGCACCACTTCTTATTTGCGCGCAACTCCTTTTACCAACAATCCATGTCTTTATTTTTCGATTTTGAGGCCCAAAAATTTGGAAAACACTAGGAAATAACGCCACCATCAATAATGTTATCTGCTTGAACTATATGATCACTTTACTGGAATATATTCTGAACATCCACTGAGTATTGAAAACAAACACAAAATACTCCAATTCATGCATATAATATCCATGGTTCCAACAATATCCCCATTTGGGATTGTTAGCAATCACTAAATAAATTCAATAGATCAGCATCCACATGGAAACAAAAAATAAAAGAATCAACTCAGCCAACACTCTAAGTCTACGTGTGCAATGCTCGGTATAGAAAACAAGAGAGGAAGCTTGAATTGGGTTCATGTGTTTTGGAATTCTCAATGACGCCCAAGAAATTATCATAAATTTTCCCAGAAGCATTACAAGTCCAATGTATTCCTTCTTATCCTATCACCGAAATCTCATCGTGATACCGAACATATCCTAAATTTATTCCTTCTCCCCCATTGGAATTAAATCCAAAGATCGATATTTTCTCATTGAACATATCAATACTCCCCTTGGATATTATCTCCCCATAAACCTGCATCATATCCACAAAAAGATTAAAAATAGTTAATATAACTGGGGAGAGGGGTATTTCGAAACCTCCTTATGCACTGGGAGGCGGCTGAACACCAAGGTTCAACCGATGCTTCTTGAACACAGCCTCTGAAAGAGGTTTGGTCAGGATATTATCCACTTTCTCATCAGTTCCCACATGATCCATTCTAATCCCACCTTGCTCAACTTTTTCTTTGATAAAGTGATACCTGATTTCAATATGTTTTGAATGAGAATGCTGAACCAAATTCTTCGTAAGATAAATTGTGCTCTTGTTATCACAGTAAATCACCATTGGTTGCTTCACCTCATCACTAACATCTGTTAGTTGTTGCTTCATCCAGAGTAGTTGAGTGCATGCCTTTGTGGATGAGATATACTCAGGTTCATTATAAATAATAGAAGTAGTTTCTTATTTCTTGCTCAACCAGCCAACACATTTATTCCCAATATAGAATGCTCCACCACTGGTGGACTTTCTATCCACTACATCTCCAGACCAGTCAGCATAAAAAAATGCAGATAATTCACTGTCCCTTCCTGCAGAAAAGTATAAACCACAATTGTGAGTACCTTGAATATACCTCATGATTATTTTTACTGATTCCATATGTTGTTCCTCCGGATTTCTATGAATGCGGACTGCTAGACATGTGGGAAATACAATATCCGACTGTGTTTTTGTCAGGTACAATAGTCTCCCAGTTATCCTCCTATACATGGTGGGATCTACAGAGGTCTCATCCTCATGCTTTCCAAGTTTGATTCCAACCGCAATCGGAGTTGACATCGGTTTGGAGTCATGCATTTAAAACTTCTTCAATAGCTCTCTTGCATTCTTTTACTGAGAAATGAATGTGTAATCCTTCTTTTGAATCACTTGCAAGCCCAAGAAATATGTGATCTCCCCAATCATAGACATTTCAAATTATGATTTCATGTGGTTGGAAAATTCAACCACTGATTTTTGTCTACTGCAACCAAATATAATGTCATAAACATAGACTAGAACCATGAACTGGTCTTTTGGAGAATTCTTCACAAATAGATTGTGATATACTCCTCCTCTTTTGAATTATAGATTCTTGAGAAAATAGTCTAGCCGAGAATACCATGCCCGTGGAGCCTGCTTGAAACCATATAAAGCCTTATTTATTTTTAAAACCTTTGTTTCATCATTACCAAGAAGAAAACCCATTGGTTGTTCAATGTAGACTTCTTCTTCAAGTACACCATTCAAGAATTCTGTCCTGAAATCCATTTGATATACTTTATATCCTCTTTAGAGTGCCATGGAAAGGAAACACCTGATTGACTCCAGTCTAGCCACTGGAGAAAAGGTTTCTTCAACATCAAAACCTTCAATTTGGGAATATCCTTTACATACCAGTCGTGCCTTGTTTCTGATAACACTTCCATGCTCATAAAACTTGTTCTTGAAGATCCATTTTGTACCAATCACAATGTGAACTTCAGGTCTTTGGACAAGATCCCATGTCTGGTTCTTGTCAATCTGATCAAACTCTTCATTCATGGATTTCACCCAATATTCATCCTTTGCTGCTTCTTCAAATGAGGATGGCTCCACAACCGACAAAAGTGCAGATTGTGTGTTATTATTCATCCTCCTTGATTGTGTGGGTGCACTCATATCCCCAATTATGTTAGATGGATCAATCTAATCTCTTTGAATTCTCATGTGAGGTTCAGTTTCATTCTCTCCAGCCAAGGAATCCTCTTCAGATTATTCTTCTAAGTCAACATCATTATGTGACCATTGAGTGTTTTGTCCACCTTTGTTTATTCCTATATTTATATTTAATCCTTGTTCATTTTCTTTCTCACTTTCTATCACATCATCATATGAAACCCATGAAGCATTTTTGGTTTTCACTTCAATGATCTTCACATCACTTCTTTCTATGATCCTTCTTAATCTCTTGTTGAAACACTTGTTGGCTTTGTTGTTCATTGAGTCTCTAGGGAAAATTCCTTCATCTGCATTGTCACCATACTTCCCTTGATTTCCTTCTTTGTTCCAAATGAATCATTTAATTCCAAAAACACGAAAGTATTTCCAAGAGGGATTCCTTCCATGCCATAATTCATATGGTGTCTTCGTTTCACCCATATAATGTCCTGTTCGATTTTGAATATACACTGCAGCTTGAACAACCTCTTTCCAATAATGTTGTGGAATACGACTCTCAATAGGCATAGTTCATTCCATGTTGTTCAACTATCGATTCCTACGTTCAAAAACTCCATTTTGTTGTGGATTTCTCATAGAAACTACCTCATGATGTATCCCATGCTTCCCTATTTAATTTTCAAATTCAATGGACATGTATTCCCATCCCTTGTCAGATCACAACACTTTGATTGTTCGTCTAGTATCATTCTCGGCAATCCGCTGATATGTTTACATGTAATCAAGCACTTATCATTTCCTTTGAATGACCATTAAACATGCCATTATACTGTAATCATCTATGAAAAGGAAAAAGTACCTTTCTCCATGAGTTCCAGAAACATTTATCGGCCCAGATACATCTGTATGAATTAGATCAAGAAGATGAGATGCCTTTTTTCTTTTGGACAATATGAACTACAAACCATCTTCCCACGAATGCAAGCCTCACAAGACATTTCACGCACACGCTTTAGGTTGGAAATGTCCATGATAATCCTCAATTTCAATATTTTCTCCTTGTCTTGTTGATTGATGTGTCCTATTCTCTAATGCCACAAATTGTTTTCTTCTTCAATAGTCATGTAACAAACATTTTCTTTACTATCAACCTGATACAAGTTGCCTTCTATTCTGCATCCCTTCATAAGTGAATTTCTTGTCTTTCCATTGATAGTGAATCCTTTCTAATTAAAATTAACTATATGTCCCGAGTCACAGAGTTGACTCACATTGAGTAGATTATGACCTAGGCCATCTACATAAAGGAATTCAGTCTTCTTTAGCTCTCCATCAGCTAATTCAGTACTTCCACTGCCTTTGATTTTCAGAGATCCATCATTACCAAATCATACTGTACCATCAACCTTCCTTTTGATATCCATTAATAGGCCAAAATTACCTGTCATATGAGACGAACAACTACTATCTAGAATCCAGGTACTGTTGCTTTTTGTAGCTTTGAGGGCCACCTCTGCAAGGTTGGATTTCTCAGTTTTCTTCCATTCTTTGCACGAGACATTGGATTGAGTATAGAGCACTGGTGGCCTTTCAATTATCTTATACGTGTACATTGGTTATTCATAGTTGAAGTCTTATTTGAGAAGAGAAAACCTGTTTGTAAGAGCAACACTATCTTGTTGATGAGATTTGACTTGTCTCGAACTCCGGTATGAGGTGTCCATGTCCCTTATCTGCCTGCAATTAACAGCCTTTTGACCAAATTTAGAACAATGAAAACAATATCCATAGAAATTTTTTCTTCTAAAAGAATTAGGATATGAATTTTTTCTCCTCTTTTGAACTCCCATATCTTCATCATTCATATATCTTTTTGCCTCTTCACAATAAGACATGGTATGGCCCAAATATCCACAAAACCAACACTTCATGAGAGGAAATTTCTTTTCACTTCTGTTTATCCGCATTCCTTCTTCGGTGGGATAATAGTTTGAGGGACCATTTTTCAAGGAGGATCGAGGATAATATTCATTTATTCTTTCATATTGAATTGGGGGTTTCTGTTTCATCACTTCAGATGACTTTTCCGCATCACCCACTTTCAGCTTCCCTTTATTTTTGTTACCTTTATTTGCAGCATATGAAGACTCTGCCTCACAACCAATTCCACTATTTCTCATGCATGCATGTCTCTAATCATTTAAAATCTTTTTAACTCCATTAGAGCCACGTTACTCTCTTTCAAACAGCTCAACATCTGGGAACCATCCAAACTGTATTTTCTTCCTTGATTCTTTTGAAATTGAATCTTTTTCTTGTTTACTCCTAATAGTAACAACTTGTTTCTCAAGACACTGTACAGTCTTGGAATTTTCCTCTAGTCTAGAGGTGAGGTCATTGATGACATTTTCCTGCTCTTCAATTCTAACCTTCAGATCCACTACATCATCATTACTTTCAAGTATTTTAGGCTGTGAATTCACCAATTCTTCCATTCATTCAATTTCAACTTCATGTTGATCAACATATTAAGTTTATTCATCTACAATTGATTTCCACTTATGGAAACTCTTACATTTAATCTTAATCTTACTAACAACATCCATAAGTTGCAACTCGAGATTGACATTAGTTGTCAACTGATTTTATCCACTAGTATCTTATGATTTTTCAACAGAGGCCATCATGGAAGCATGTTTCCCAGTTTTAAATTCTGGTTTTCTTCTTCATAGAATTAATTATCATCTTCTTCCTCTTCACAGACAAAACTCTTCTATGGTACTTTCTTTCTGAATTTGAAGCCTCCCTTTTTGAAAAACCTTTTCTAAGGCTTCTCAATGTTTTCAGTATCTCTATTCTCATCATCGATCTTTCTTAAGCACTGAGAGGCAATGTGACCAAATTTTCCACAACAAAAGAAAGTAAGAGGTAACTTCCATTTGAATTTCCCTTTTCCCTTTTGGAACTTCAATGAAATGGGATAAAGAATTTCTTTTTCCTCATCATCTTCACCACTACTATCTTTTGAGATTTTCAGTTTCTCAACGGCTTTGAATGCCATATCCTTACTCACTCGAGTCGTAGAATCTTCTGGTTTGACTCTCAATTCATATTCCACTAAACTTCTCAGCAGGTCATCCAATGAAAGCTTAGAAATATTTCTTTCCTCAAGGGTTTACACCTTTTCATTTTACAGGGGTGAAAGTATTCTTAATATTTTCTTTACAATATCAATGTATTTGATTTATTTGCCTACACCCCGAAAAGCTCCAACCACTTCAGCAATTCGATTAAAGAATGAGTCTGCATTCTCATCCGGATACATCTTCAGATCATAAAACCTATTGTGTAGGACTTGTAGTTTTTCCTCCTTCACTTTTCTATCTCCTTCATAAATATTTTCCAGTTTATCCCACATGTATTTTTCTGAGGTGAAACTCATCACCTTTAGATAGATCTGATCAGAAAGGGCCGTAGTGAGAGCATTTTGTGCATTAGAATCTACATCAAGAATTTTTCTATTTGTGTCAGTCATAGCTAGGCCTGTTGGATCAGTGACTTGTATTCCATGAATAGTAGAAAAAAGGAACTTCCATTACAAGAGATCTTAAATAAGATATTATTCTATTCTTCCATATCTAGAAATTAATTTTATCAAAGAGAGGGAATCCTATGACATTGGATGACTTATCCATAATGGTAAATGACAGATCAAACACCAGAGAACCAACCTCTAATACCACTTGAAGGACCCCAGAACACCCTGATAGGGGAGGGGTGAATCAGGGTGTTAAATTTTTCTTTTCAAAGTTATGGATCATATTCCCAAGTTGGTAGGAACTTGTTAAACCTGTCAAACAAATGAAAATAGGAAGTTTGCACAACACTTTTACTTGGTTCACCACAAAGGGATACGTCCAAGGAGAATACACCGACATGTTGTCAGTCATAACTAATTCCACTAAACTTCACTAGATAAAGATTACAATGTTCAGGTACAGTCACTCTATCCCAAGAACAATGCATTTACAAAAGTTCAGAGGTAGCTCACTGCGTCCCTCGGGTCACTCCCATTGACTATGACTGGCTCACTACCTTGGGGGAAGTCCTAGTCAGTTTATAGACGTGAGGGTCTCATCAATATATTTTCATTAAAGTGTTTTCCTCTACATAGCCTGAGACTCTTCTTGTATCAAGGTTAGGAAATGATGCACTTGAATGCACTGAACCACTAAACTGGATAATCAAAAAGTGACAACAGGATACATAGATGATTTCATGAAGAAACTACCCTTTCCATGAAAATTTTCACTTTTGTGCACAATACCTGATTTTCGCGCTGAAAAAAATTTCACGCAATTTAATCTTTTTATACGCAAACTCTCCTTTTTCACGCATCTCGGAATTTTCCGCGCAAGCTGGAATTTTCCACAAAGCTCAGACTTTTTCGCGCACCTCATATCTTTTTGTGCAACTCCTAATTTTCCACGCAAGCCCAAATTTTTCAGACAGCTCGGAATTCTTTGCATAACTCCTTTTACACGAATCTTTTTTGCGCATCAGAACTTAGATCTTCCCTGAGTCTTCAACCATACATAATGAGGGGGGTCACCACTTATTTATTGGAATCTCAGACCTCTACGTGCAAAAACCCCTATGGAGTGAAAAACCTCTCATTTGGCGCGTAATATTTCCCATAGGTACCATTTTTCATGCACATCTCCAGATTTTTCACGCAGCCCACGCCTTTGCCATTTTTTGATGTTTTGATTTCGAAACACTATTTGTGCAAAAAACCTCGATCCACTATTTCGCGCACCTCACTGTTTTTCCCACCCAACTCAAATATTTCACGCACAGTCTTCCTTTTTCACGCACCGCTTCTTCTTTGTGCACACCTCCTTTTACCAGCAATTCATGTCTTCATATTCCGATTTTGAGGCCCAAAATTTTTGGAAAACACTGGGAAAAAAACACAACCTTCAATACTATTGTCTGCTTGAATTGTATGATCACTTTACTGGAACACATTCGGAAATTCCACTGAGGATTGACAACAAACACAAACCATACTCCAATTCATGCATATAATATCCATGGTTCCAACATTAAGGAGGTTGTAAGGGAGGATATTTCAAGAGGAAAACCCTCTTCCTTTTTTTTAATCTCATTTTCAATTTATTTTCATTTCTTATCTTCTCCTCACGTTATTTGTACAAATGATCATGATAAATCCAATATCATCTATATAATAGATTTATATCTGGTAAATATAAAATCCTTAGTCAATATTCTATATATATCTCTCTTATTTTGAAGAAATGAAATCATTATGCGGGAGGTGCTGATTTACAACCTTCAAGGATGAAAAACATTCATTCTTTAATTTCAACTTCGAGGACCGTCATGAAATAATTTTTATGGTTTAAAAAGACTATAATTTATGAATTATAACATATTCAATTTTATATATCTAGTATACATACATTATACTAATTCATAGGATAAAACTAGTTCGTAATAATCTAAATATCACCAAAATAATCTAAATGATTATCACTAATATTAATTCTAATAAATCATCCTCATACCATAAAACCAAATGAATTATATAAAAATATAATCATTTTTATGTTCATTAGTATCATATAAATTCAATTCTGGATAATTATACCAATTCTACTTGAACTTCCATATTCATATAGAACTGTACCGATCGTGAAAACCAAGGATCCAAACACTCCAGAGCTATACATTTGTATTTATAACTCATCCAAAAGACCATAAATTAACTTAATAAAATTTTATTTTAAAAAATTAATATATATGATGATATTAATTAATTAATTAATGGATTTAATTTGATTATACATGATGTTAAGGTCATGGGAAGAACACGTTCATACATAAGATAAGGGTTTTCTACTCGAACCTCCTTTTTCTTTAGGGTCACTCTTGGTCTCTTTTAATCCAAATTGAAATCTTAATTATTATTTACTCATAATGTATTATTTTTTAATTTTCTATATATGTGTACCAATCATAATACTTCTTTATTTTATGGGTTGTTAAATGTTTCATAAATAGCTTTCTCAATTCTTCCAATAAACAAGCACGATTCAGTGAAACTTCTCAAATTCTTACCTATTTTTATGTTCACTCGTTAATATATTTTAAGCCAAAATTATTTCTATAAACCCACCCATTTAATAATCTAAAAACTATGTTAGTTCATTTCTGGATTTATGCAATTATTTTTTCAAAAGAACTATTCTTTTCAATGTAAAACTTTATTTCTCTCAAAAATTCCTCAATGATTTTATTAGAGTATTTATGTTTATTTCAACACCTATGTTGAATTTTATGTCTTATTAAGGTTAATATCTAATGTTTATAATCTACCATATTGTGTTAAATGTTTTATGATCAATTTTACTATGTATGTTATATCTTGATACCATTCACCAAAATACTCAAAATGGTTTGTGTTTATGTGTAAAAATTAGGGAATGTTATTTCATATGTTCGTGTTGTTTATGTTTATCCCTTTTCATATGAGGGATGCATTGGATTTATCATGTGATGGGTTGGGGATGCTATATCACCTTTATTCATTTATAGGTCCCATGATACAAGATTGAATTGTATTTTGTCTAAGGCCTTACCCTAGTATTTTCAAACCTCTTGGCCAAGGCCTTGAAAATATGGTTCAGATGTACGACATTATGTGTTCACTCATTATAGTATTAGTAATTGATAAACCATGTGATTATTCAACTAGTAAAATAAAAATGGTCATGTTTCATTCTCTTATGATAATTTATATGTACTTATATAATCAAATTTCATTCCTACGATATTATTCTCAAGATTATTTTTAAAGGCATGTGTTTTTAGTTGTTCACTATGCCTAATATTTATTTTTATGATGACTTACAATGTATTACTTACCCTTACTGAGCATCTGAGATCACCCATTTCTTATGTTTTATTTTCCCTGGGTTTTTGAGATAAATATAATGAATGACTTTAAGAGATAATCTAGGAGTCATAGATGTTACCAATGTAATTGATATAATGTATTTCGTTTCAAGTTGTAAAATTGAACTTATGTTTGTATCTTGTTTTCAAAAACTACTAAAATATTCATTCCTTCAAGATACAAATTTATTTTCATCATACCGATGTATTAATATAAGGCACCGACTCTTGGAAACTGGGGTCTGGGTCATTACATTATCTACCCTATAAATGTACGTGTGCCCTAAATTTTTCCCAAGGAACTATACATATCACCTTATGAAGTTAAATGTAGAGTTAATTTCCTTTACAAAAACAACCTTCTTCCTAGTGACAAACTCTATAAAAATATAGTAAACCTATTAAATATGGATCTACTATATGAATTTCATAGATTATAATACTACAGAAAAATCAAAGAATTCTAAAAAACAACAACCAATCCATGAATTTCATAAAATCATCTCATGGGATATTAAACATTATAAGAAAACACAAATAACATTCAAAAAAATCTCTTAGGCCCCTTAAATTTTCCTTCATTTTGGAAAATAAATAAAACCCTCCAACAATATCATAGAAAACTTCAATAGTCATCAACTATTAAATATATTGACATGACATGATTATCCATTATAGATAATCACACATGGTTATTTTATAATAAAAGAATAACAAATAGGATCCTTTAAACCACAAATCAATGAGAAACCAAAACTACCATGGTTTGATGTTCTCTATATGTGTTACTCCAAAAAATCAATATAATTACACCTATAATAAGGATAATAAAAAAACATTCTAATGATGTGATCCCTGCTATAAAATTTCCATTATTCTCAATCTATAAGCATTATCCTACTCAAAATCCATTATTAACCAAGCAATGAAACTTATGATCCCTACTCCTTATATCCCAAGAGAAAAATACCATGAGACCCTATCTAGGGTCTATAGAAAAAAAATGATCTGTCTAATCCATATCCCAATTACTTAGAAATTTTTCAATTTGATATTCAAGTATCAATGGACATATATTAAAATAATAAACCTCACTTTCTTCCACATTACTCTAACATTCCACCATGATATGAAATATCCACATAATTTCTATTAACTTATATATCCACTAATTCATAACTACTTAGAGTCGCCGAACCCTCTAATTTCCTAACAATCACAATCATTCAATCACTCTATCAACCTATTACCAACCCAATGATCCTCCCACTACACATCATAATCAATGAAGGTCACATATTATCACACACATGACCTGATCATTTTGTATACTATTAATTCCCATAATGCTTCAATCATCTCAAAATTTCACTATAGAGACTTTATCCCACACACTATTCATATCTCACTTCCATGATTCTCATTGATCATCCCTACCCAACCAGCATTAGAGAAGATATTACACTTAAAAATCCATGATATATCTTTAAGAGGAAACACCATTTTTTAAAATCATTATCGAGACTGGGCATGTCATAGTATTAGATAATTTTTAATATCTTACTCCATGTGTTATTAAATATTTAATTCCATTACCATCCCACAAATCAACTCTAAGTAGTCCTAGAAAAATAAGGACTCCCAGATCCCAATATAATATATAGGACCCTATAAAGGTATGATATCCTACATGGGTCTTTAGGATATTAGTGCTTTTTATAATATAATCTAGGAACATAATAGGAAAATAGAAAATAAAATCATTATGAATCCATAACTTTTACCATGTCCTCATACCAGGGTTCATTTTACCTTCATAACTCAATCTCCCTATGCTAAAAATTTCACAAAATCCAACCATAATCATTTCCCAAATGTGATACTAGGATAATCATTCTTAACTAACCTAAAATCTCACCATCATAATTCTATTATTAAGTTATATCAACTAACATAACACAAATATAAGCTAACAACTCACTCTCATATTCTAAATGTATGAGAGTATCTGAAACAGTACTTACATAGTGGTGCATAAAACACATTATTTTCCCAAAAATCTCATTCCTGATTAGGTTTAAAACCTATTTACACCCTTTATTATAGCTCGAATCATGCTACTAGGAGTTATCTTCCAACAATACTTATCTCAAAAACCTAATATTATGGTAATATAGCCCAAAAACATCAATTTTTGTCATTGTTTTAAGAATCACCCAAGCTTCCATAACCACATATCTCAAGGAATAACTCATGTCAAAACCATCACACAATCAAAAATCACTCATGTGTCATTAATATCATATGAATCACCAATTATTTATTACTATCTAGAAGTCATCTACATGCTTGTGCTCACCCTGCTAATCGACTGCCCTTATGTATCACAACCGATCATGGGTATAAGTAGGGAAAATTTCCCTCTATATATATATTACTCAAATCACTAATACACAAAGCTAAAACTTATAATAATTAGGCAATTCAACTTATTATTTAGAAAATATCCCATATAGTACAAATCCCATGAGTAAATCCTATTCTTCGATCTTACATAAATTACAGGAAATCATATGCCATCACCACATCCCAAGGAACTAATCAATATTAGGTATCCCTATAACCACAAAAAACTACCCAATATAGAGTGATAATCCTAATTGTGTCCTTGTGTATATTAATGAAATATCTATTAGTGATTTATATCCATTAATCTATAAAAATAATAGACTGATTTAAGTAGAATTACACTAATATATTATTTGGGACAATAATGAATAAGTTATGGTTGAATCGTTAAATAACCAGAGCTATTTTAATTTCATAAATTGGTTCCATAATCATAAAATACAATGTAGATGTAATGTAAACCTATGTTCCAAATATGATACATGGAGTCACATCACTTTCTACCCCAGTTCCAAGAGTAAAATAATAAAAAATTATATATAAAAATCATAATTAAAAAAATTAACACAACTATGTTATAAAAAACGAAAAACAAAACCCAAAATCCTTTGAAACATAAAATTTAGCTCATGCAGGTTTTAGACAAGCATAAATATAGAATGAAATCATATTTTAACTAGTCCTTAACCCATATATCACATCACAAATGGTAAAAAATTAAATCCACAATCTGAACCACTTTATAATTCCTCAATCTAGTATACCAGAATAATAACTAGTTGGTAATACCATATTCCCCCAAGAAGAACTACGCATATGTTAGATGATTCCGACTAGCAGTAAGGGTCAAAAAAAATCACATGGGGATACTATTGAATTAATATCATCAAAAAAATAAATAATGAAAATATCTATAAATAGTTATAACGTCAAACTAAATAATTTGATTTATTGTGGATGGAATACCATATAAAAAATAAAAACACTATGTTATAACATAATATACTCATATAGGAAATTCAGTCACCAAATAAAGTAGGATCCCCAATGGGTTGATCATATACAATATAAGAAAAAATATAAGGATAATACAAAGGTGACCCAAACATTATCCTTGTAATCACCTCATATATTTATCTATATCCTTGCAAAGATTATATAGCCTTCATTACAATGTTAGGGTCATCAGCATGACCTGTATGTTAACCATATCATCTAAGTTTCCTCTAAAGTGCAATTCTAGGGTTTGATTATAAAACTCAATAGGTCACCACCAATGATTCCCCTAATAAAAACTAGTATGTATGTACATGCATGTACTAAATGAAATGAAACCCATAAACATCACATGCATACACTTTCTAAACCAATGGTAATTAATAATTCACCTTTATAGTTATATTAGACCTAATTTGACAAGTGTTGGGTTAGGATGAATAATTTCAACGTTTAAACATATTAAAAGAAAAAATATGTTATCATCTATAAGAACAATATAATAATTTAATTAATTATCTCCTTAAAAATTATTATGGGTGAATGGTTCATCAACACTCAAAATGATAAAATATGTGAATGGGTTATCACTATGAAGAACCTAAAGGGTGATGAAATTTTCACCATTCATCATATAACATAACAAATATATTATCACATTGCATAAAAATAAAAATAAATGGTTTATGTCCTCTATTTGACTAGGAAATGATGAATGGGACATCTTTGGGAAACCATGAACCAATCATCACCATATCTAATAACCATTGGTGAATTAGTCATCATTTTACAAGTCTTGGGTGAATGGGGAATCACCAATAATCCCATGAGTATGGGTTAATGGGTCATCACCACTTGTATTGTGATATTGAAAAATGGGACATCCCCTTGAACAGTCTTGGCCTGATGAAAGTGGTGGGAAATTCCTAAAAATATTGTTTTCATCAATTTCAATGGAAAATTACAAATTACTTGATTAACATAACCCCAAAATATCTTAGATATGGTATTTAAATTTATACTTACAATTCATTTAAAATAATAATTTCTTCAATTTAAGGAATTATTTTTGATGGAATTTTTATGATTCTGTTGTTGTATTTTCATTGTAGTTGATATTTCTAGTAAGTATTCATATAATTGTATCCATACGTACACCATGAATCCTTGATAAAAATTATTGAATCTACAAGTGTTAGGAAAATAGATACAATTGCTTAAAATCTTTTGTTATTGATTATAAAAAATGGTTATCTTGTTCTCTCTATGTCATTGAGAGGGTTGATGAAATATTCTCACTCTAGGGTTTTGAGAGAATTCTACTATATTTTTTTGTGCACAAAAACTCTCTTTCACTTAAATGGTATATCTCAAAATATAAACTTTTGATTAATATTTTCCAATTATGATGAGACCCTTTATCAATTATTCTCTTTAAGTTATTCACCATGTCTAGTATTATTACAATTATAATATCACATTACATGAACATATTAAAATATCATTTGTTAAGTAAATAAATTAATAATTTTTAATGATATAAAATTAATTATATAATTTTCTTTGTTCCCTTAACTCAACATGTCAATCCTCCCCACTAATTATCAGACCTTAAATAATAAAATATTTATTTAAATAAATATTAATCATTTAGTATGTAAATAAATATTATATTCACTAAACCTATGAATATTTTTTAATTTTAATATTGATGTAAATAAATAAATATTTATATTAATATACTCAATAAACTAGTGAATAAATATTTATTTATTAATCAGCTTTTAAATAATAATCAAGGGATATAATTCAACTAACATATTTTTAAATCAAATTTCTTGTGATTAAATTCACATGAATAAAAATACTTGAATAATGATTATTCATCTAATGGTTTGTAATAATAATTATTAATATTATATTTCAATATAATTTAATGAGATTATTGATTCACTTAGTTTGTGACCCATGGGCCTCTTTCTTTGTGGAATTACCCAAACTTACCCAAATTCCAAGATCAACATCTATTAACACGTCAAGGAACCCATAGAAAAACAAGTTAATGTGATAATGGTAACAAAATTCCTTCAAATACACAATTATAATATAATCCTTTTATTTTAATATCCTATCAAGTTGGATGAATACTTGAATCATTATTCTATATATTCAATTTATCTTTCTTTAACTCTCTGAAATCAACTCATTGACGCACCACCATGGTCGTGGATATAATCAAACATTTCCATTTCAATAAAAGGTCTTATGATATCATCTTCCTTTAAATCAGATAGTAAAAACTCTTTATTGTCTCATTCAATTAATTTATTACCACTTATGAAAAAACCTTTGTATACTAACTCTCTATGATCAAATTTAATCATGGTTTTGATCCATACATCAATGTATGTGATTCATGATAATCATTAATAACAATCTCAATTCTTTGAACTAATATTCATGTCCATAAATAGGAATATCAAATAATACAAATAACATGTTTAATTACTATTGGAAAGACTATCTTTATAATCTTCCATCTTAAAGATTACCAAGTGTGAAATTGATTATAAAGATTCTTAGTGTCTTATGAGCCTTCAACACATGATAGTCAAACATCATCTATGTCCCATCAGAAAAATGTTATCTAAACCATAATAAATAAGTTTTAAGAATAATTTCATAACATATCTTTATTAAAATTATATAAAGGAACTACTATAAAAATTCAATGTGAAAAATAATCTACCAAAATAATAACACTAATATTACAAAGATGGAAAATCATAATGTGATAATATGTGTATTAATATTTTGGTAATTGAAAATAAAAAATCAATTGGTTCTAGGGTATTGACTATAATAGAATCCCAATTTCATTAGAGACAACTACTAAATATTTTTAGTCAGATATAGCTCATTTAATATTCATGTTTTTTCCTAGATTAGTTTATAGTCAACAGGTCCACCATGTTCAATTATATAACTACTGTTATTATTATGACCACACACCTTTGATAATAATACCTCATGAAATGATACTTCAAATGTAAATGATTCATCCCTTGGTGTAACTAGGGTTCTTTAATAAGAATAACTACTATATTATTACCACAACATATAGTGATAAAATATTTAATTTTTGGTATAAAATCATGCTCCTAAATATAGTTTCACATCCACACTACTTCTTTATCTTCATTAGAAGGGAGAATATTCTATGAATTTTATATATAATTAGTGAAAACATGATTCTTAGAATTCCTCTATCTCATAGATTCTATATTAAAACAAGCTCATATCTTGACTGTAATGTTTGATAATTTTGACCTTTTTATAAACTAGCATATGTTTATCCCCTCCTAAATAATTCTTCTTATCCTCTATAAATCTGGGAAATACCTTTTTTTACAACTCATGTATTTAAGGATAGTCTTTAAAACTGAATAATTAAGCACTCCTAGGTCTACTAGATATCTTTCTAGCATAATCAAGGTGTAGGAAAAATCAAACATAATATATAGAATGGTATAAATGATAGTTCCAATCACAAAAACATATGAGATTATACTCATTCTATCAATCTCCTCTTCTATCTAATGACACATTTTCTTGGATATATTTTTACCATATGACATTGAAAAAATAATCCCTTCTATTTATTCATATTGAAACTCTTCAATAACTTTCCAATTTATATACCTTTAATTTATCCAAAAGCCTCTTATATATATATATATCACAATAGATATTGGTCCCAAAAATATAAGTCGTTTCACCTAATTCATTTATAGATAAGAATTTTTTAACAATATATTAACTGAATATAATATTGATATTTCGTTTCACAATAGTAATATAGCTTAGAAATATATTATGAGGAAAACTATTTCACTTCCACTAAACCTCCTATTGACACAAGTCTCACATTCATCCTTTATGAAACCAAATTATTTTTGGACATTATCAAAATAAATTTTCAATGATATTGATACTAGCTTCAATTCATAAATGGATATCTATAATTGGTACACCTAATTTGAATCCTTGGGGTCATAAACCCTTTTGGTGATTTTATATAGAAATATTTCTCAACATTTCTATTATAGAAGGTAGTGTTAACAATAATTTTTTAAATCTTACAATCACAATATGTTTTTATAGATGGTGGAGTTATAATGGATTTTATTATAGAAATTACTAAAAAGGTTTCATAATACAACTTGCATTTGTGTTTCTTAAATCCTTTAGAAACCAATCAAGATTTATAGGTACGAGCATTACCATCCAAGTCTAGTTTCTTTAGGAATACCCATTTTTACGAAACAATTTTTACACCAATCAGAGGATCTATAAAAACACAAACATAATTTTATCACATGGAATCCACTTCTTAATTCATGTAATAAATTTACTTAGCAACATCTAAGATATTTATCACCTCTTTATAGGATAATGGTTCACTATTTTCAGATAATAATGCATCAATAGACTCGATGAATAGAAAAACATATCTCTCTAGTTCTCAAACCTCTCTACTGATCCTATATAGTTCTTATGTCTTTCAAAACAACTTCTTCCACAACATAATGTGAAATTTATTCCCGTGATAACTCTTATATATCTTGAGCCTAAAATGTATTTGATTATATATTATTTCTAAAATATACATTATATATGTTCTCCCTTTTTATATATATGGAATGTCTTTTTACTATTACATTTTTTCTTAAAATTCATAATGAAAATATCACCTTATTTCTCTGGGATATCCTATAATGATACATTTAGTTCCTCCTAAAGCAGGTTTGTCTCTGACAATATATTTAACAAATTCTATGTGCCCAAAATTATGTAAATGTAAAAAAATGGATTTATTCTCGTGTCATAATTTTTATTGAATTATATTTTCAAAATTAGTTGGCACTTAATTTTTTCCATGTGTTGCAGTCAATGATGTTTATACAGAAAAAGATAATGGAAGACTTGCATGAATCACAATCTATTTCACCATGTCCAAAAATGTGTTTCTCTTCATTTCATTGACTCAATAATAATCTAGTGTATAAGGAAGAGTGAGTTGGGAAAGTATTCAAAAAAACTTTAGATTATCGATGAATTCTTGGTTAAGATACTCCCCACAACAGTCTTAGTGGATTTTCATTATTTCTTACCAATTTCATTCTCTACTTTATTCGTGTATTCATTAATTTTTTAAAATGAATCATAATTATACATAATTAATTAAATATTTTTATATATATTAAATTTTATGGTTAATGTTATGAAGTATGTGTATCCCCATATAGCTTCTACTTGAAAATATCCAGACACAGACACACACATATATATAAACTAATTCTAGACGCTATTTTATATCCCCCCTTTTCCACTAAATAAATCTTTAGTCATTTTATCTTTCTAAAAATAGACATATATCAAAGTATTTTAGTTCAAAAAAATATAAATATCCTTGTTAACATAATTTTCTTAAAAACTTATCATTTACATGACCATGCTAGTGATTCCACAACTGAGTGAGATATGATTCATGTGAACTTGATTTTTTTATGGATTTCCATGACTTTATTTTCATATTCTAGTATGAAAATCCTATTATTTAAGTGTTGCATTCCATAACATATGATATATTTGTAAAAGAAAAATTATTTATTTATGGACATGAAAAATAAAAGCATCCATGTGTAAAGTGGATATCGGTATTATATTCTTTATTACACTGGGTGCATAATAAATATTCTTTAAAACTAGTACCAATGCATTTAGTAATGTGAGATTGTAGTATCCAAAAGCCAGTGTATCTAGTTATTATCTATTTTCCTCTTGAATATCTACCTCCACAATGGTAATCTTTTTAGAATCTACATGGTTCTTATATTTGGATATAAAGGCAAGAACTATATACTATATCTAAAACATATTTTTTTTTGAAATGGAAATATTACATTTGAAAAAACATGTATCCAAATCTTCCCCTTTATAATTTATTAAGTTATAATTACTCCAATTATAATGTCCCAACTTCGGATCCCTTTAAATGGTTCCATGATCCAATGGGTCACATGGCCTTAAGTGCACCTACCTATAATCCAGACACTTCTAACTAGCAGGGAGGGACCAAGGTTTCATGGTTGGGAGACTATACCCTCATATCAGAGTGGAATAATGGTAATAATAAATAAAAATATAATAGTGGAAGAATAATATCATAGAAGACATATTTTAAATAAGTATAATAAATAAATAAGTAAGTGTATAAAACAAAGAAACTGTAATAACAATCAAAATCCTTATTATAAGTCATACAAGATGATGTCATGGAATGCTAAAATACTTAAAAGGGAAACATGGGATATAGGAAACATGAATAAAAAAATGATATAAAAAGATAAAAAAGGACCAAAAAGCTACTCTAAAAGAATCACGATCATATGCTTGATCCTATGCTTTCATGATAGGGCACTTCCCTCATCCAAACCTAGAGTCATGATGCTAGTCGGGTACCAAATGAGGACCAAGTAGGGTGTGAGATAAACTCTATTGGCCACCAAAAATGGTTTCTAGAATAAACCATCCATTGTATATAGCATAATAGTGTGCTGATATAAATTAATAATAAAAAATTCTAAAGAATAAATATCATCCATCTTAGGTTCCTATAGGACACTTGGTTGGATCTACCTGCTTTAGAATAAGCCACCGTGAATCTGATCAGTAACAATGTGTGTATATATATACATATAAGTAATAATATATAATTTGTGTACATATATATTCACTAGATATGTGAGGAAATATGTAGGAATATACATGGATACTAGGTGAAAGCTGGACCCTGGTCATGATTTGGGAATCCATAACTAGTATAAGTAGATATAGTCTCCAATAAAGGGTACAATTGTTGAATCTCGTATGAATGCGAGAAATATTTCCCATCACTCGAGATGGTGGGATGAGTCATGATGACTAATACCAAATTCCATGGAACGTGGAGCATCATTACCATCACCCAAATAAAGTATAATGTCATGAGACATCATGTCCTTCACCTAATGTAAGGGAGCATGAAACTTCATTATCAAAAATTCCCCTAATCATTGTTTAATATCCAATAACCATGGAACATTGATAACAGCAGCAATGAGGGTTTAACTCTAAAATTTTTTTCTATCACTTATAACAATTAAACATGGGTTCTCAATTCATATAATTCAAATTTAAAAATATTTAACATGAAAAATTTAAATTCCAACCTATTTATTTAATTAAATCAATATATTAGATTATAAAATCAAGTATGTTCCAATTACATGTATATACAAACACTTAGGCTATTTTTTGTGAATTTAAGATTTATATAAAAGGATTCTATTCAATTTATCACACCCAAAGTGGTGGAAAAATACTAGTTCATCATGCTCCAATAATTGAACATGGGTCTACAAGAGTTTCTAAGAATGGTTCAATTAATTAAATAAGAAGGAAAAAATTTTATGTCATTTCAAGGAAATGTACATCATGAATCACATCGAAAAATTTTATAAACACAACTAAAACTTTAGGTAAAATTATTTGACCACCTATTGTAGGTCTACATAAGACCAATAATCAGGTATCAGACATTAATTTGATGAAAAACAAAAGAAAATGTAAGAAATGTCAAACACCCTAAAAATAGGGCATATGATATTGATCAAAAATAACACAATAGATAGGAAGATAAACCATGATAGGAAGAAATAAAATTAAGTATCTTACCATTAGGGATCCATTTCTTCTCACATTAATGGAAACAGATATTGTGCATATAAGTTATCAAGATCCCAAGGAGAAGGGAAGGGGGAGATTATAGGAGAAATAAATAACAGGATTTGAATTGGAGAAGAGGAAGAAAATAAGATATATGATTAAAAAAATTTCAATGGGAAAACAAAAATTCACCCCCAAAAAACCCACCCCGCATGTTCTAGGTGCACGGTTTGTCTGACTATTCCCAAGACATGTGAAATGGATATATAATTTATATGAGAAAAATCATTCATTCATACCCCTAGCCTTTCATGGTTATTAAAAGACCATGATTCTTGTGGTATGAAATAAGTTCCCCATATTATTGATTTGACTGGTTTGCACTAACTGAGCAGCCCACTATATTTGTCCAATTTCCAGAGCTCCGAGCTGTAAATAAGCTCTAGAAGCTCCTAAGACCCACCTTAAGCCTCAATGAATTTTTACCAAGTGAAAAAAATAATTAAAACTAAAATAAAATTGACTCATACCTTTGAGAAAATATGGGTCATTGAAATATCCCCTCTTCAAGGAAAATCATTCCCAAGTTAGCCTTTAGAGGGTAAAGAGGTATCGTCTAAGAAAATATCTAGAAACTGGTCTGATAATTCAGCTTCACACTCCTAGTTCTCATACAGTACATAGCCATGCTACCATAACACCCATATTAAATAAACTACACTACCTCAGAGTGTCTTTATGATATGATCCACAATATGAACTAGATAATCTCTGAAGGAAGTATCCACATATAACTTATCTTCATAAATATTTAGAACATGTGATGGGTCTTGATAATATCAATGGATGTGAGATACATGAAAAAAATCATGCATGGACTGGTATCATTAATGAAGTGATATCTGATAAGCCATTGTACCAACTCACTACAAAACCTCCTAGGTCCCAAAAAATATAAATGAATGCTTACCTTGCCTCAAAATTAATTGATGGTCCAATATGGTAGAAACAATAAAGAAATTCTAATCTATAAACTCAAACTCAAGAGGTCATTAGTATTGGTTTTCATATGAGTGTTGTCTAGATTGATATATCATCAAGCACTTTATGATTAGTTAGACCTCCTCTATAATCTTCAAGATGAGACGAGGTCCATATAATAATGCCTCCCCTACATCTAACTAGCACAGATGTAGTCGGTATGGCCTACCATACAAGGAATCATAAGGATTCATCTAGATGGTATCATGAGAACTATTATTATAAGTGAACTCAAATAGAATTATGTGTTTCTCCCAAGAACCCTCATAGTCGAGGAACCAATAATGAATTATATCCTTTAACAGCTGAATCACATTCTCTGTCAGTCCATCTTCTTGAGGGTGATAGGATGTACTCAGAAGCACCTATGTACCCAAGGTATTCTGAAACACTTTCTAGAAACAATATGTAAAATGAGGATCTCTGTCAAATATGATAGATCATAGGGATCCATGAAGATGTACAACCACCCTGATATTAAACCTCCCTAGATCATCTACTGAGAAAGTATCCCAAATAAGTTATAACTGTGTGACCCTCATTAACTAATCAACGACTACACAAACTTCATCATTACCTTTAGGAGATCTAGGAAAACCTATCATGTGGTCCCTAGAGATGTTGTCCCATTTCCACTCAAGAATGGATAATTAATTTAAAATTACTACTGTTTGCTGATGTTCCACATTCACCTGCAGATAGGTGGAACACAAAGTGATAAAGCTAGATATCTCCCATTTCATGGAAGTACGCAAATACTAGTGACATAAGTCTTGGTACATCTTGGTGAAACCGAGATGTAATTACCAAACTGAAGTGTGATATTACCATGTCAACTCATCTCCAATTTTTTCTAGAACCCACACACTCCTAATATAGAATAAGGTTTCATCTTCATCCATGGTCCAACTAAAAGATGAATCGACATATGATATACTATCCATTAGGATGAATCCCTATGGACTTGAGAGTTTCCTCAATATCACCAATTATATAATGGTATATGTCAATGCTAAAGATGAGGGTAAAATCTAACCGTGATCCTCTAAAACCTCAACATATATATCTAAAAACAAGGCTATGAGATTCCACTCACCAGTGGACTCCTAAATTTCCTATGTATGAGTCTTACAGACCGGAGCATTGACTAGTTCATTTCCATTACTAGGAATATAGGAAAGATAAAAATAAATGTATTTTAGGTATTCAACACATCTATGATTTATAATTTTCAGATCACTCTAAATGAACATGTACATGATGATTTTTTAGTATGCATATACCATAAAATTATCTCCTAGAAAATAATGCCTCTAACATCACAAAGCATGAACAATTGAAGTTAGATTGTTCTCATGCGTTAGGTAATTCTACTCATGAGGCCTCCAATGGTGAGAACCATACACTACAACTCACTCTTCCCACATCAGAACAACCCCAACATGATACTTAATGTGTCAAAGTAAAAGGTATAGCTTCTACATGGATTTAGATGAATCAAGATTAACACTTAAGTCAATCATCCCTTCAACTACCAAAAGATTAATTCACAAGATTTTTACCACACAAATTTCACACCCTTCTATGTCATGTCCATTAGAGGAGCTTCTAGGCATGATAAATACTGGATGAAGAATCTATAATACCCGTCTATCCCCAAGATACTCTATATATCAAATTCATTCATTCACTTCTCCTAAGAAAATACATCTCTCACCTTATCTAGGTCTACTCATACTCTTGAATCTAGGATAATATCACTGAGGAAGTGAACTTTATCCATCCAAAAGTGGAATTTGTTGATCATATCTGAATGCTTGTGCTCTCTTAGTGTATTCTGCATGATCATAAGATGTTGTTCATGGTTATAAAATGAGATATAATACACTAATATTTCATCCACAAATACTACCATTAATGAATCCAAATATATGTGGAAAACCCAGTTCTTCCAATCCATAAAAGTAGATGGCACATTCATGAGTTTGAACAACATTAACGGGTACTCATAAAAACAATACTTTTTCTAGAAATCTGTTTGAGGTCTGTATGAAGACCTGACATGCACATGATGATATATCGAACTCAAATAAATATTTGAGAACAACCTCACTCCTTAAAGCTGATCGAAGTGGCCATTTATTTGAGGAGGTGGATACTAGTTATTTACTGAAAGCTAGTTTAAATGTTAGTAATCAATGCAAAGCCTTAATGTACCATCTTCCATCTTTACAAAAGAACTGATGAACCCCATGGATAAGTGATGGGGAATATAAAACTCTTATCCTCTAGACATTTAAACTATTTCTTGAACTGCATAATCTATATACGTACCATATTATAAGGAGGAATGTACACTGGTGTTTCTCCTACAACTAGCTCAATGGTGATTTCTACCTATGTCACTGGAGGTATACCAAAAAGTTTTTAGGGAATAAGTCCCTGAAATGATCCACCACAGGTGGTAAAAAAGTAGGTCGTAACCCCTGATCATCCATGAAATGACTAGAAATCTAGGCTTCCACTCAACCCAACCCTAGATGCTTAGGTCCTTCTCAAGTCACAAGGAAATCCCTTTCTTCCTAGTGGATATTTCCACTACCATATGGTGATGTAATCATTACCCTACAAGGAAAGAAATAGATATACGATTGATAGGGAACATACATGTCCATTATGAGAATTACATCAAACCCTATCATGTTGAGGAAGAAAAGATTCTATATGAAGAGATATCCACCTATCTTAAGGGGAGAATCCTTAAATCAATGGAAACTCTCTAATAAGATACTAACAAGGGTGTCAATGGTCATGAATCCCTATAAATACTATATCTCGAGGTCCAGACTATCTATAATTGCCTTAGATTTGAAAGATTGTTATGCACATATGTAAAATAAAGAAGAAACTAAATTAGAGGATACTAGAAATTTGTAGATGGTTTGGTGCTCTTTTCATCTAGAATAGGACTCACTACATGTAACTAGCCTATACGACAGACTTGAGTCACAACATGAATACCTGAAGAAGGACCACTCTACTGGTTCTGCAAGTCCTCAGTCTTCTTCCCTCTGCCTCAATAGCCACCTTGGCCAGAGGGACTGATGGTATTCTAGTTTCCTTCTTGGATTGATACTATTATCCTTACTCTGGAATGTGTGTTTGGTGTATATCACCTCTCACCAGTCACTGGTTGAAATTCCTTCAAAAGCATTTCATATTCCCCATCATTCCATAACCTCTTCATTTAACTAGTCCCCACAAACACTAGGGTTTCATGTTTCTAGGATTCCCTCATTGGTTACATATAAGTAAACTATCAGTTTAATATATCTTAGTTCTACTACCCCCAAAAGAAACCTTGAAGTGATGTTTTCATCTTCTTGAAGAATCACTACCAAGTATGGGTGCTAAACCACCGTAGTATGCACTATCATCTGCCCTCATGTTTCACTCAGTAATGTGGGTCTGGTTGACTATCTCTCAAATACTAGTCAAATAGAATATATTAACCTATGATTTTTTGACATACACCATCCCATCCCCAAACCACCTAGAATTCTTAAGTTCATATCTTTTTAGAGTCAGTTCAAAACATTTATTCCTAGTAAAATGATCACAATATTAAATGATAGACACGAATCATTACTACAAGTTCATGAACTAGATAGCTTGGTCATACCTTAATGTACATGATTTTTTTTCAAAAATTACCATCTGTAAATCCCTCTAGATAGTATCTCTATGTCAATCTTCCTGGGTAATTAAATCCCATCGTCACTTTACATAACCTCAGAGCATATAGGCAGTGATCTTGGTTCCATCTTCTCAGGGTGTGTCTGTAGATTCCAAAAGATAGAAATCATGGAATCCAACCATGAATCAACAACATGTGTTCCTCCATCCGTGGAGAAGGTGTGAGGATGTTTCTTGTAGAACTCCTGAGTCAGCTTTACCATAGTAAGGGCATGTCAAGAAACTCCTTGCTCTGATTGCATCATATGAAGAAAACCCTCTCCAAACCTGGTGTTAGTGCCCATGTTTGGAATAACATGTGGTACAATAGGTATAATTTTAAGATGTATCACTGGAGGCTCAAATACCACCACCTATGGTGCATGCTCATCATCGCCTTCCTAGTATGCAACTATAGTATTTAATGATGGAATGATTCTACAATGACAACTTCATGCATCAGAAAAGAATTTAATTGTTAAAAGATTACATATATGAAATAAGTTAGATACATAACTCTATTATGTAAAGGATTAAACCTCTCTAACTACTTCAAAATATAGGTCTATTTGTAAAGTAAAAGACTATCACATTCCATAAAAATGTAAGATACAAAGTTGAATACCCACTATGATGGTCGGTTTTTCATCTAGGTCTCATATTACATGACAAGGGTTCTGGTCTATTGAGTTTCAATTGTAAGGTATTGAGAAAAACACCCTTTACTTTATAATTAACATACCCTTTAGTAGTAAATATTTCATTTCAAAAGGATTAATTTCATTTAAGTTTATACCCTTTTATATAAAAATGTAGAGATATATCATGGTCCAGTTAGATGCACCACCATTTCCAATTTATAAAATCATACTCATTTTAAATGGATATTGGTATTCCATTTAACTATAACATGGAATTTATATCTAGTATCGAGATATAATAGGTCATATTCAATGATTTAATTACATGAATCACGAATTTATATATTATAGACGAACTTTTTCTATAAATAAACATTGCAATTCAAGTAACGTAATCAACTATCATTGTTTTATTCTATTGAACTCATAATCCCACCACCCACACATGGTATAATTGGCCAATTAAGGTGTCATCACCAATCTGAGGGGGGAAACACCATTTTTATTATTTTAGAATATTTTATTTTTCCAATTATTTTATCCTTACAAGAAATGTTATCATATTTCAAATATATAACTATCAAGAAACAGAGTATATAAAGTAGGGGAATGTATATAGAAATTAGATGTGGAATGGAAAAATACATGACATATTAGTCCTAATGTGCCTATAATGGTACATGAGATTCCAATTTCTTGTTATACCATGCCATGGAACATAATATGAATCTATAATATCAATAATAATAATAATATGAAAAGGCATGTGCATCACCCATTGATGAAATCATATCATCTATAATAGGAATAATCCAATAGCACTAATAACCCGTCCCAAGTAATTTGGGTTTCCCCTATATGTGGGTTATCTACTACTAGGAACATGCTCATTACCAAATTTCATTACATACTAGTATCCGTTATAATACCCAAATAGTAAGAAAAATGAAAAGGTGAACCCTCTAATACCACTTAGTAACATCCCAACCCACGATCCCCTTAAATGGTGCCCGGAGCTGGTGGGTCACATGGCTTCAATCTCACCCCCATATGCTAGAGGCTTCTTATTAGTAGTAAGGGTTCGAGGTAGTATGATGTGAAGACTATACCATCATATTAGAGTGGAACATAGCATGGATAAAAAATAGATAATAGAATAAGCATAATATAATATATTTCTTAGTGGAAACCAGTATAATAAATAACCATCAAAGTGTAAACAACCAAGAAACTATAAGAATAATACAAATCCATAGGATGGGTCATTTACATGATTATGTCATGGAATGACGATATACAAAAAGAAGAAACATAGTATATATGGGACATACATATAAAACATGATATAAGAAGATATAAAAGGACCAAAGAGTACTATACTAGAATCAAAATCATATTATAGGCCCTCTACTCCCATGATCCATCATATAAGAAAAAAAATCAACCATCTATGACAGGGTTTTTACACTTGTCGAAGCACAATGTCAGGAATGCAACATGGGTACAAAGGATACTTGAGTAGCGTGTGAGATAAAATTAGTAGGGAACCACTAGGAGTGTCTAGAATAATCCATCTAGTGTACATATAATAACGATGTTCATATATAAATAAATAATAAACAATAATGATGATTAAATACTAGTCGGCTCAGGTTCCTATCGAACACATGGGTGTCTCCACCTAATTCAGTATAAGTTGGAGGGAGTATAATTAATAACCATGTGTATCCATATATATATATATATATACATATATTTAATCATTTATAATATTCATACATGTATATTCATTAGATATGTCAAGACAGATGCAAGCATATATGTGGATTTCAGGTGCCAACTGGATCAAGGGTGTGACTCAGGCATCCATAACTAGCCTAAGAGATATAGGCTACAACAATGGGTACAATACCTGAATTTCATAGGAATTCAAGGAATATTTCCCATCACTTGAGATGGAAGGTTTATTTTTCATGGCCAATACTTGATGCAATGGAATGTGGAGCATCATTCCCATCGCCCAAATAAATTAAAACTGTGTGAGATGTCATTCTGATCACCCAACATAACGGAGCACAAAAATTCATTCCCAAAAGTCCCTTAACCATTTTTCAATAGACAGTAACCATGGAATAATAATAATAATAACAAGGGTTTAACTCTAAAAAAATATCATCACTTATAAAAATTAACCAAGGGTGACCAATTATTATTATTCACATTTATAAATATATAACATGTGGCATGGAGTTTACACCCAATTCATTTAAATAAATAAATACATTAGATTATCAAATAAACTTAGCTCTAATTCAAATTCTAGCTTAACTATTGGGTGGTGTTTGGTCAATTTAACATTTATATAAATGCTGGGTATTCAATTTAGTACACCGAAAGGGGTGAAAAAAATAGGTCGACATTTTCTAATAATTGTACATGGGACTACGAGAGTGTCTGAGAATGGTAAATTTAATTAAATAAGTATGAACACATTTTAAGTCATTGGATGGAAATTTGTGTCATGAAACAATTTGGAAAATTATAAGAAAACACCAAAAAATTTCGGAAAATTTTCTAGATCACCTGGAATAGGTTCACAGAAGACTCCACATCAAGTATTAGCTTTTTATTCAAAGAATAATGGAAGAAAATGGAAGAAATTAATAATTCCTAGAAAAAAGGGCATATGACCTCACTCAAAAATAGAGTAAGGGATAGAAATATAAACCATAATAGGAAGTAATAGGATTAAGGAGCTTACCATTTTAGATCCAATTCTTCTAATGATGATGAAAATGGAGCCCATACATAATATTAGTCAAGATCCCTAGGAGAAGGGAGGGGGGAGATCATAAGAGAAGGAAATTTGGGACTATACACTGAAGAAGAAGAGGAAAATATGAAATAGGTTAAAAAAGAAATTATAGGAAAAAATTTAAATTCACCCCCCAAAACTGGGTTGCATGGCTTGGCCGCATGGTTGGCCAAACCATGCGCCAACTATGCTGCCTCCAACATCCAAGAACCCACCCAATATGGGCTAGACAAAAAGTTTTTTGACCATTCATAAGTTGTATGAGACAGATCTACAATTTTTCTGAGAAACATTTCACATTCGGGTGCCTTGGATTTCATGGTTTCTAACAAATCATGCGGCTTCTATTGTTCAATAATTTCCCTGAACGGTTGAGTTTCATGGTTAGTAGTAACGTTGTGCTAAACATGAAACCCACTATGCTTTTCCGATTTCTAAACCTTCAGGTTCCGAATGAGCCCCATACCCTCATAATACCTTCTCTATGTCTTATAGAATGTTTACCAAGAGAAAAAAAATTCAAAAAAAAAATATTATCCACACCTTCAAAAAAATATAAGTTGTTACATGAGTGGCCTTTCCTAACATATGAAAAATATATTGTATTCTAATCCTTTGTCTATTTTTAGATCTTTATCTTCTTGTAATGGTCATGTAATGGTTACTTATATTTGGAAATGGTTATATACCATTTCATATTTCCTTTACTCTTTTTCTCAAAAAGGATATCGGGGTTTTCATGGTTATTTTCCTTATTCTCTTATAGAATCAGAGTCAATAGATCTATGAGTGATATCCTTATATTTTTAATGTTGTAATTAATAATAAAACTTGAGAAAATTAGTCTACGTGACATAAGAATTAGGTCGATGGAAAATTATTTTGGGAAACTCTAATCTAATAATTTTCAGATATTTAATGTATCCAACCATATAAATTATATTTATTTTAGCTTTCACATCTTCTCCTAGACTTTATTTAAAGAGTTTCTTAGATATAACATACCTATTTTTTTTATTTCTCCTGATAGAGATAATATGTATGAGATAATATAGTGTATGAATCCATGTATTCATGATTATTCTAGATCTCCCTAGTTTTATATGACAACATGATAAATTGGACATCTAATTCATCATCTACATGTTTCTAAAAGATTCTTTGTACCTCCTAACATTCCTCCTTAGAAGGATCAATATGATCTTGGGACTCTAGTACATAAAACTTCCTATATTTTTATAGGATGATTCATAACTTCCTATACTACTCTTATAAGTTAACACGAGTCCTGGTATTATATTTCTCTGTTATAGATCATAAGGATAATGTCATGGTTGAATGGATTACCATTTTATACAGAAAATTATATAAAATTTAATTACTTTATCATGAATTATAGTTTTGATAAAATAATTTAATTATATTAGTCTACATCTATTTTATCAAATTATAATATCCCTCACCATTAGATTTAGAATATTATGTTGAATGAATATTCCAGTTGAAATGAACTATGATTCTATTATTATAACCCAAACCAGGGCCATGAAAATTATCCAAAGGCGTTTAGGTAGGATTCAATTTATAACAACATTAACAGTAATTTCATTGATATGTTTAGTGGAATCCTCAATCATAAAAACCTAAACTTTTATTTTCTCAATATATTACTCTAAATTATATTATGTAGACTATGAAAATTTCCCCAAATACCAATTTAGGTAAGTCAATCCATTTTATTTTCTAAGACTCCTTGATAAATGATAATTTTCCATGGCTATGGCCTTATTATAAATTTAACTATTTTTTCAACATAACTCATTATATGAAATTCATTTTATGACCAAATATTCTATTTGAGTTATTTTGGTTAACTTATACATAAATATTATTTATTTTATTCTTCACATTCCCATTAATATTATGTGGATTATACAAAATTATTTAATCGTGTCTACTAAAATAATTTATGCATAATCTTTTTATTTTATTTTTTCGTGTCATTATTGTTAATTTATTTACATTATGTGATCATGTTTAATCATCAAACTAAATAATGCATCAGATAAATAAATAAAAAACCTATGGAATAACAAATAAATTAAATATGTGATTTTATCGTGAGTTTTCATCTACTGGTTGGACTATTAAGAAAAGATAAACTAACCATGAACCTAAGGGAAAACTATTTAAGCCCCTTCCTAACTCATGTTATATCATTTATCAATTAACTTGTGTATCTACTTGGCCAATCCCAGTTCACAATGTGTCTTAAACCACCTCCTCACCATAGAAGATCCATATTTTACAAATGTTTACTCACTCATAATGAGGGTTTAGGGATATATGAAATAATCCTTAGACTCACAAGAATATATAGAATAATGTAATAAGGGAAGATACACATATAATAATATTTAATTTAATAAATAATTATCACATAATACTCATTTAATTAATAATTAAAAGAAATTAAAACAACACACACATATGTCAGTCAAACACATGATCAATCACAACATGAAAAACTATGTTTTCAGAATTTCTATAATTAATTTTAATTTATTATTATTATGTTAAATTTACTCAAATTAAATATATAAATTTAATTAGTTATTTATCTTAATAATCATTCC